>OX465249.1:20548682-21148682 GCA_949987775.1 Aproaerema taeniolella | reverse complement strand
ATAAATAATAAATTTTAACAAAAATCGACTTTCTTGTTTGTTCTTCTTGGGTGAAGGCAGTGCACCTTTGCGAACAGACATAGACATTAAAAAAAACAAATATTTTAAACTTAATTTTAGCAATATTAAATGTTTACTAAAATCAAGATACTTTGAACTGCATTAAACAGACTGAGATCTGCACCAACTGTAACATAAAAACAGGAATGTTTAAAAATTCTAATCTTAAATGTTTCCAAGAACCATCCAAGATTCCGCATGTGTAAATTATTTAATGAAAATTACTTGCATCTCGATCTATTTAATTATACTTATAATTATTTTAGGAATGCAGTAACACATGTATTTTCTGATTCGTAACAATAAATCTATTTTCTTAACTATAAAAAAAATAGATGTATATAATTGGTTTCTTTTTAGGGATTAGTCACATAATCTAGTTTACTATCAGCGCTATGTACAGTACAGTTATAATTGAATTTCAGATTTATATTGCTTCTTAAGTATAATTAGATATTAAGATTCTGATATGTCATTTGTTACTGTACCTTTTTGAATAAAATAAAGACAAATTTTAAAAACATCGAATCTGCCAACCCTCGCCGTTCAATATACCAATCCAACAAAGTCTAGCCGTTCTTTAATCTCCAATACCAATACATATTTCAGAAACTTTTCATAAAACGCTTCCATCACGAAATATAAATTACAAAATGACGAATATACTTACAGTCACTTCTAATCAAGAAAATGAAGAGTGAGAGAGGGAAGTTTCTTTGGATATATAGACATTCTGAACTTAAAGTAATGCCTAGGGATAGATATTAAAATTGTTGAGGTTATATTTTTGACCAAGAATGTTTTGGCCTTTGTTGCGAAAATGTAACTAACATTTTTTATTTTATTAATAAGTTACTTACACAAACACAGATACTACATCAACATTCAAAATTAACAGTAGATACTGACAAAAAAAAAGTTTCACTCCAGCAGTCTAGCTGCCGTACTCAGAGACGTCAATTAAAGTTAAGTACTATTAAACTCTGATGTTGTCTCTTTCACTCTTGTTGATATAAACAAGGATAGCATGACATTTAAGTATTTCTTAACTTTAATTGGCGTCTCTGAGTACGGCAGTAAGAAGTTTCTGACGCGAGTTTAAATTTAATTTTACCCATCCAAAAAGTGCACAACGCCGCTAAAGAAGTTCTTACTTCAAAAATACATAAATTTTAAATCTACTGCCGTGAGGCATTAGCTGTTTAGCAATATGTCAAGACAAATCCAGATTTCTATTTTTCTGAACTGATTAACGTACACAGGGGCAGGGACCTGATGGGTGACCATAGTGCCAATTTGTCATCAGAATTCTCATGCTTTGGAGGACACATCAAGCCGTTGGTTCTAGCTATTTTTCAGCAGCATTAGCTACAGTCGTTAAACGAATTGGCGGTTTGGAAACTGATACCAAGGCAAATCAAGTTTTCCACGTACTTTATTATACCTACAAGATGACGGGATGTCAAATTGATAAGAAAAAGATCGTGAAGTCATATTATTCGTAACCAATAGGACATAAAACCAGAAACATTCTTCAAACAACTCTATTTATACCTAACAACTGAAATTACTCGACCAATTTATTAACCATTTAAACAATTACGTAGAAAGTGCTGAAGTAGATTAGTTTAAGATAGTTCTAGCTGCTTTAATTGAGCTATCAATTGGCAGGGCTAAGAGGGGTGGAGGGAAGTATAGGGGTGCAGAGGAAAGCCAATAAGTCGTGGGTGTTCATTCAAAGGTTCAGGTTAGTAGTATGAGAACTTCAATGAAATACACGTGTCGGAAACGCAAAATGTCGTTTCCTCGCTAACTTTTAAAAGTTGCAATTTATCACGAGTGTTTCCATGCTTCGGAGGGTACGTTAAGCTGTCGGTCCCGGCTGTTGTCGATACAGTCGTTAAAATCAAGTCAGAGGCTATTGTGTGGTTTGAAAACTCTGACACCAGGGTCAGCCAAGTTCGCCACATACTTGACTATGTGGCGACACGATAAGAAGAAGTAGAATTAAAGTGTTTATCTGTTGGTTCCTTTTATTTACGCTCTCTAAACACATAGATCGTTTGACTACCACTCTTTAAGACCTTAGGACCAACAAATTACCTTTCGGAGCACGAAACTTCTTAAGCTTTACAAGTCTTCGACCGTATGAGGCAGTGAACATTGAGGTTATACGGCAGTGAAAAAGTTTTTCGCAACAACTGCATCAAGAATCATATTCGAAACTTTGCATGTATGGAGCTCGCATGTCTCTATCACTATATATTGTTTAATAAAGTTTCCTCGCCACAAATGTCTATCTGTCTGAACGCGGTTAACTCAAAAATTACCACACAGATTTAATACGATTTCACCAATAGACAGAGTAATTCAAAAGAAAGATTTATGTGTACAGTCTGAGAAAATTAAAATAATCAGACCAAATAATTCATGTAGTTTAGAGATATCATCAATGGGCCTTTTTATAATACGAAAACGGCACGGCAAAATTGTATTACCATTGCCTCCTATGCACATGTGATCCTAAAAGCTAAGAAGATAGAAGGCAATGGTAATACTAATTCTGTCATGCGGTGTCGTGCCGTTCGAATTATAAAAAGGCCCAATAGTGTTGGAGACACAGGCTAAAAACCGGTAAAAGTGAAATTTCCCCCCCTCCCTCACCGCCCGCTCGTCCCTCATCCTCGGGGACTTTTAGGTTATTCACCTGGAAACCTCAAGGAATAGCTGTACCAACTTTCAAAATACACGATCCATTTGGTCTGATTGACGATTTTTAAGCTAATTACAGAAGCGGACTCAAGTCTTGATTTACACTTAAGTATTGATTGTCTATTTCTCGCACTATCAAAATGACAAAGACGATTGCTACTTAAGCATAGATCAGAATCATAGTCGCGTGCTTTAATACAGACCTTATAGTGTAGTATAATTTATTGCAAAACGTTTTGTACAAATTGTTTAAGTATCAGAATATTCAGCAAAGAAGCCGCTAGTTATTAACAAACCCTTTGAGCTATGGGTTCACAAATTTATTATCGCTGACCTCAATTCACCGAGCTGACCACCAGCCTCTCCGTCGAGTCAACATGTCCTCGCCATAACATAACCGATGAGTATAGCCTTCATATATAGCCTTGTACCCTTGATCCTGACTCCTACTCTATACGTCATCTCGCCCCCGTTTCCTTGGCAAGTGTCAACACTTCCATCGTAAATAACCGCCATTTTGTGACGTCATTTGAACTCATTTTAACATGAAACTTGGGGTTTTTTCTGCGTTAATGATTCTATTAATAAAATATACAAATACTTCGATTTTTTTTGTATTATTGATGATGCATTTATGACTTCATGAATTAAGATGATGCTAGGTACAGTAAGTTCCCTCAATTAAGTATCCACTCATGTTTCTTCTTTTCTGCTGATAAGGTTAAAATTAGCATGAAATTGGCCCTTTGAGCATTGAGTAGAGTATGTAAAGAAAAACAAAATATTAGACTAAAACATAGACCACGTAGCTTTTATTCCAGAAAAAAATTTCACTGTGATCGAAAGGCTGAAAGCTTATTTGACCATCCTGGTTTTTTACTGGTGTTATAATTGAGACCAACATGAGACATTAAAGTCGCTTCTATACGCAGTTGGTTTTTTAATCGTCAGATAATATTCTCTAACTACCAAGTGGGAGTGTTTGTATTCGCGATCTTCGACAAATATGTACAAAAGCGCATTTACCTACGTTACAATTCGCCTAACAAAAAGGACAAAGACAAACTCGTCACTATGTTCCATAAACTGACTAAATCGGCACAGTCCGCGTATATACTGCGCCCTTCAGTATGTATAACCGCCTCCCGCAGGTTGTGAAAGATGCAACGTCCACCCAGGCTTTTAAATTTTAATTTAAAAAGTAGCTTTTTGATAAGCAATTCTATAGTTTCAACGACTTTTTGGCCGAAAACGCCACGTGAACTGTTTTTATTTTATTTTTATTGAACATAATAAATAACTTCACGTTTCTAAAGTAACACAAATACTTTTTAATGACTTCTCGTAAAATTCTCAGCAATTCTCAGAAATTCTCAGCAATTCTGAGAATTTGACGACTTTGTATGGGATGCCAAGTGTTGAAAATTGTTAGAAGGGCTTTTGACTTTGGATATTCAATATATCTGACTGTGGGACTTACGGCTCGCAAAGCTGAAACGGCTATTGAGATGCTGGAAGTTGGTCGACAATACAAATTGGAGTAGAACATGTTTCGGATAAAGTTTCGTCTGTTTCTAGGGAAGTAGGTTTTCAATCTGTTACTATGCTGAAATACTCGTACTATTCATGACGTAACTCTAAATTTAAACATTTTGTATAACCCTCGACATTTTATTGCTTATAACTTTTAAAAGGTTGAACCAATTTTGATCAAATGTAGCTAAGAACTATCTAATGGTTTCATACAAAAAATCTATACAATATAAATAGATAGCGGCATGTCAGGTTACCCATTAGCACTACAAAAGCCGGCGCTATTACGAGCGAGATAAGGGTGACGTTAAGATCAATTTGCATAACCTGATATGCTGCCGTGTTTACTTCAATTGGAAAAATGTCGTAACTCAAAACAATGTTACTACAATAGGAAAAAGTCGCCATCTGATTACCAATGAAAGACATTATTTTTACACTACATGGTTCCACTAGTTTATTTAATATTTATATGCAACCGGTTTCGATTAATTTCGATCAATCGTTATTTTATTATTTACTATTTATTGTACAGACAGCTGCAGTCAGACATTGGGGGCATAGCGAAAGCAATAGGCTTTGGGCTCAAACCCCGGGACAAGTGCAGGCTAAATCGCTCATTAAGGGCTTCGATGAGAAATCGTCAAAGTCAGTGCGCGAAATGAACAAAGGCAACGTTAGAATTCTCACTAGGATTCTAACTGGCCACAATAAACTAAACATGGGCCTCACCGAGACCAAGTTATGTAGATTCTGTCATGAAGCTGACGAAACGTCTCTTGCGCACTGCACTGCAGCAGGAATCGGTACCTTGGAGGCCACAACTTATCCAACCAAGATATTAAGGATGTGCCCGCTAAAGACATAGCCAAATTCGCGGTTGGCATAGGACTCCAAGACGTACTGTGATAACACAGAAGGGTACTGTTACAACTGTCAAGGTCGCAGTGACACGGGGGACTGTGTACACGCTTGACCCCAACCCTTCGAACTCCTTAAATAATAATAATAACAGACAGCTGCAGAGATACCTGACCACCCCTGTAAAATAAAGATAAAGTTATTTCACTGAAAGAAAACATACACAATGGTCTTAGTTTAAACTAAAGAACGCCTCAAGATGATGTAATCGAAACCGGTCGCATAAAAATATTAAATAAACAAGTGGAACAAGTGTAAAAATCACGTCTTTCATTAGTAATAATATGGAGTTCCATCAAGAAGCAACAACACAAAATATAAACTCCATCGCCATCTTAAAAACTACTAAACCACAGAGACTTTCGGCTACCGGAAACGCCGAAGTTTGATAAGAATCTGAAAGTAAGTTCGTCACAGTTGCGTCCTAGTGATCTATTTCTAAAACCACAAATCAACTTGTAGTGGAGCAAAGTTTCAGCCCTTTCCGGGACAGTATCGTTGAATTATTCAGAGGGTTCTGTCCAGAATACAGACAAGTAAATACTGGTTTTTCAAGCGTCTAATAAGGTAGAGTCAGTGGAGTCAAAAGAACGAATATGTATGTATGTATTTATTGTAACTTTGACATATTTTAAGTAACATCCTGAATGTTCTACTTCTTAAAAAAAAACTATTTTGAATTTAAATATGAATTTGATAATATCAAATCCACACCAAAACGGTCAGTATACCGTATAAAGCTGAAGTGGCAGTGGGCTGGCCATGTATGTCGCAGAACCGATGAGCGTTGGAGTAGACATGTTCTCGAATGGAGACCGCGTCTTGGCAAACGTAGTGTAAGACGCCCCCCAGCCATATGGTCAGATGACCTAAAGAAGACAGCTGATCCACTAGATGCAAATAGCGGAGGATCGCGCAAAGTGGCGCACCTTGGGGGAGGCCTATATTCAGCAGTGGACTGTAATAGGCTGTTATGATGATGGTGATGACCGTATAAAGCCTACAGTTACATGCGTACGTAGTTCATCACCAGTAAAAAGAACATACGCTATTCGTCACACATTTCTTTACATTTCTCCATTGACTTTGGAATTTCTCGCATTTCCTCACAAAGAGTGACATATTTTCTTCTACGGTACGAAAAACGTTTAATAACATTAATATACAGGGCTTTAGGTAAATCACTTTCAATCTCTCCGGTGGTAAAATAAAAAACCTTTGTTCCTTGGGAAAGTGGTTCAGTTTCATGGACTGATTTACCACCCAAGTGGTTGAAAGTGATTTACCTAAAGCCCTGTATAACTACTAGAATAGAATAATAGAATAGAAAAATCTTTATTTTATAGGACATTCAGGATGTCACTTAAAACAAGTCAAGATTACAATGAAATACATACAAACATACATTAAATGATTTAAATACATACATACTAATCAAGTATAACGTGCTTGCAGTGAAATTTGCCACGGTCAAATGTCAAAAAAAAGTCAAAATGACAACGCCATAGGCAAGCAAGCCTTTGCAAAGTTTCACTGTAATCTGAGTGGCATGACGCGCGAGTTCGTCGCGGGCCGATAGCTTTGCTGTTAATTAACTATTCACGAACAACTATAATATACTGAAAACACATGGCGGAAGTAATGACAGCATTAATCTTTATTTCTATAAAACCCATTGCCTACTGAACCTTAGTAATAATCAAAAGCCTCGAACTCAAGTCACGTCGCGCCCAACCATGACTGAGGGCTTACGAACTGAGATTACGTAAAATATGTCCCACAGTTGGGTTACGTTACTTACGTTATTGGGCAAATGGAACATGTGACGTCATTACGCAATAGTACGAAGAAGTTTCTGGAACCTAGTTCTATTGAAGTCTGGTGGAAGTTTCGTCTTTGTAAGTCTTGGACTTTTTGGACAGCTGTGATGTATTATTACTTATTCTGCCCTACAGTTCTCAATTATGTTATATCCCTGGCAAATTACCTAGAAACTTGCTGCTAGTTCTTAGTTTCGAAACACGAACGGATAAAATGCTCATAATCGTAACTTAACTTATTTGTAAATGCTGTTTGAAACGCTACTGAAAAGCAAAATAGCCACACAGGGTGAAAAAATGATTGATTTCCATATGATTTCTATCTTTAAATCACAGAAATACTAATAAGGAGCAATTTCACTTAGGATTCATTACTATACGTCACAATTTTTTGCTGGGCCATCCTCCATACGATTAAAAATTGTCTTCTTTACATTACTTACACACAACATGACTATTATTAAAATCTATGGGCCAAATACTGTTAATTTTGTCACGATTTTCAATAATTCTAATACTTAGGACCCGATACTTTTTATTCGAAACCCAAGTACCCTACTAATATTAAAATGGAAACACGTATAAGCTATGACTCCTTAGCTAGTCTCTAACCTTTTCATACATTATTTCTACTTACTTGGGAATTGAATTGGAAAGTAAGCCTCGTAGATAACCTTTGAAACAAGCTTACTTAGTTTATGAGTAGTCAAGAATACATTAACATTGATCACATAAACAAACAAATAAACGTTACACTCTCAAAGCCCACACTAAACAAAGTAGGTCCCTTAGAACATAAGCAAAGACAGACACATCTGATCCGAGAACAAACATATGCTTTTTAGACAAATATTTGTCCCGACTGGGAATCAAACCGAGGACCCGTCGATTAAGAGGCAGCGCCAGTACTACTCCTACCACTCACATACTTATCAACAGGCATTAGAAGAACCACGCTCAAATGAAAACTTTAGCGCTTATGGTCAATTAAGAATAGAATAGAATAGAAAATTATTTATTACAAAGGATATCACAACACAGATTAAAGGACAGTCTAATGGCAAAAAAAAAACATGAACGTACAAGCATATGAGATTACTTTTTTTTTGTAAAGTGCAACCAAATTAAAGTTACTCAGAAATGCATAAATACGAATTTGTTGACGTCGGAAACAAAACCACCAGGCTGAGATCGGGGTTGGGCCGGAAAAGTCTTTATAGATTCTTAGAGATTTACGAAGATCGTCATCTCTGAGAATCTATCCTACGTAACCAATGGTAAGGTTTTAAACCTACGTTACCAATTGTAGGAGGTTTAAATGCATTTACAGTAGATTGGCCATGCCTTTTGATGCTTTTGTTCCTGAGTGTTTGGAACCAAGATTTGTCGTGCAATTTTTAGTCACCAAAAAAGGTGACTTCAAGCAACCGCTTAAATAGTCTGTCAAAGACTTCCAAGACCAATGATGATGATGAGATTGACCAAGCTGCAACACAGATCGTATCAATTTCTCCAGTAGTGGGTCGGAATATGTTAGAAAAAAATTAAAATTATTTCACCAAGAACTTTATCCACTATTGTCTTAACTCACTCCAGAGATGATAAGTAGGAAATTTGAGAAAGAAATCCTTTATCCACGCCATAGACTTATGAAATCCCAGCAAGTATGTCCCGCAATCCATCATAAGGATGGCCTAGATCTATTGGCCTCAATTGGGCGAGTAATATTGAATATTTATCGCACCCTCATAAATCTAGCGCTCTGTGTTAGTAGGATGAGCCAGGAAAAACACCTGGCGCTAGAAATTAAAAGAACAGAAGGACTTGTTTATTGAAGCTTCTAGTCAGCAAAAGAAAAGAGTTTTTTACGCAGTTTAAGTGAATATTTAACAACTTTTTCTGTTGTTAAACATTCTTACAGAAAATCTCAAGAAATTAACCCACCTTTTAACTAAATCCATTCTTAGAAACAACATAAGCTCACGCTTTTGTTACATCAGAGTAGGCAGAGATCACAGATTGTCATCTGGTACGATCTGAACACATCTTTTTTCTTTCCGTATTTTTTTTTAAATTAAATAACTCTAACGACTCTGTCAGGCAGCTAGTCAACTTGTTTTCTTAAAACTCCACAGATGTTTTAAAGTTTTGACGTTTGGCGGCTCTAATACTACTCTTTACCTTTTCTGAAAAGGAAAATATACTCGTAGGATTTTATGGTAGCACTTTACAATGAAGATCGGTCACTTGAATAGGCGCAAAGATAAAAATGCTAATGTTATTCACTATTTAAGCAACATTCTGTATGTTCTGTGAAATAAAGCTGTTTTTGACTTTGACTTGAATATGTTATGAACATTTAGCAATGTTAACCTGTCGAAAATACCAATGTTTTCAAGTTTTCAAAGCATATCAACCTGCTCTTTTGCATGTTGAAGAGTTACCAATGCATTAAATAAAGCTTAGTATTCATGTAAAATTTCTTCTAAAGGTAAAAAGTTTGAGGCCACTGCTCACCTGCGGCCATTTTCACTAAACGCCACCATCAATCAGTTTAACGGAACACAGACATTTGTAAATAGGTTTGTTCTACTAATTTTTACAGGTTTTTCTTCTATTTATCTTTTTCAACCTAATTCTTTAACGGTTAGGTTTTTGTAGCGTTTTATTACTGAAAAGTTATTTTTTTTTTCGATGATTTATAGGTTGTGCTAGTAAAAAAAATATTAACGTAAAGAATAAACTAAATAGCATAGCATTATTCTACTAATCCTTGTTAGCATAGCATTATTCTACTAATGCGACAGTCTAAGAGGATGTAATGCATGTATATATACGAATGTTTGTTACTCTTAACTTTGACTCTTTGACGGCCGGTTTGGTCGAGTGGCAATGACCCTTGCCTCTTGATCGGCGGGTCCTGGGTTCGATCCCCAGTCGGGGCAAACATTTGTGTAAAAAACAGATGTTTGTTCTCGGGTCATGGGTGTTTGTGTTTGTCTTTATGTGTGTTCCAAGGGACCCACGACACAAGGGAAAACCTTAGTGTGGGCCTTTGAGTGTGTAGCGTTTATTTTATTTATATTTATTTATATATTTATTTACTCTTTTACTCTCAAACAGCTAAACCAATTTTGATAAAATTTGGTATGGAGATAGCTGACATCTTGGACTAATACATAGGGTACATAATTTTTTCAAATTCCCACGGGAACGAAGTCCCGGGCGGAAAGGTAGTGTGTGTATAAATATGTGAAACGAAAACATGAGATCCTTTTGTTTGGACAATTCACACAGCTCCATCTAACTCCAAACTAAGCAAGGCCTTTAGTAGGGGTGCTAAAAAACTGATAATACTTCTTACATACTTGTTTTTTTTTTTATTTCAATAGTATTGTGATATGTAGTCTTCACAGAGATGAGACTACGTCGGAGTGCTGTCATGTATTGATTTAAAAGTTTAAAATTGAATCTAAATATATAAAAGGAGAAACTGACTGACTGACTGACTGACATATCAACGCACAGCCTAAACGGCTGAACGTAGGCACTTGAAATTTGGAAGAGTCGTAGCTTAGATACCGTAGAGGTGCACTAAGAAAGGAATTCCCGAAATTCCCACGGGAACGGGGATTAGCGGGAAAATCCTTTTGTATGAAAAATCTAAACCGCTTAAGTTAGACGCTTGAAGTTTGGCATGCAGGTACCTTAGTAAACTTAAAGCTTAGTTGCGACAGGATATTGCAAAATTCCCACGGGGACGGGAGTTAGCGGGAAAAAACTTTTGTATGTAAAAATCTTAATCTTAAACTAAATCAATATTTAATAAACTAAATGAAGGTCCATTAATGGACCGTCAATAAAGTGTAATCTGTTCAAAAGAAAAAATTAACACGCAAACGAAGTTGCGGGCATCAGCTAGTTTTAAATATTCGCGAACGCTAAAAAATAGAAGTTGACAGCAATCCGGGCCAGGGGCCATTTGTTTAGAGTCATCGGAAGGTGTTGGTGTGCGCACAAGCACTACGTTATGTATTAATTTGCTAAACCGTTTAAGTATGTCGCGTTAAACTTATTATAACATATATAATACCAGCTTTGCAGTGTTTCATTCACATAAAGATTACAGTATTGTGTTTACGGAGGAGTGCAAGATTTGGCATAGTTAAAGTTTATATGGAGGACAAAGTAAAACAATAAAACAAAGGCCACTAGATTTTTTTATGAATTCTATAAGGAAAACAGAAACAAAATCCCCTATCCACCAAAGACCTATAAAAGCCTAGAAGTGTCATAACACTAACACCCCGCTTAGGCCAATCCAAGGCCACTGGGTATCCCGTCCGCACGTGTCTATATCCCGAATCCCGGGATTCAAGAACTAGGACTCTCCCGGACAAATCCATATGATCCAGGGCTGGATTCAAATGGAATCTCTATGTGTTTGATACAGGGTGGATTTTTATGTGGCTTACAGGGAGAAAAATAATTAACACACAGTATATTAATAATAATAATACAATTTTATTTCAGATTAAAAATCCATATCTATGAAATACAAAAAAATACAAAAATAAATATATAAAAATAAAATAAAACATAAAATTACCACAATCAGAAATGACATAAAAAATTATATTAAAAATATATATATCACAGTTACTTTTTATTCTCAGACTGATTCACAGAAATTCAGTGCCGAAACATGCGATTTTTGCAGTTCATTAAAAGAGTATTTAAAATTTTATTTTCGGTGTCGGATAATCGTTTCCAAAAAGAGGCAATTATTATTCTATATTGCTTGGGTAGTATAATAAGTTCGAGTTTACCGTGCTGGACTGGCAGTAAAAGAAAAACATAGGGTGTGCCAGCTGCCTACTCTTCCTAGGCATACTGTAAAAGTCAGTAAGTGGGACGCGCGGATTTTGCTGTATTGTCGGCGGAAGGCTGAAAATCTCTCACCACTTACATCATATTTCATCTTATAACCCTCCTACTTTATATCAAACGTGGAATCAAGTGGTTTAAAAACAACTGATGCTCTTGCCTACCCCAATAAGTATTATTGGCGTGAGCGTGTGTATTATGCATGTGTGTATGAGTTTACCATAACTACAAGAGAGCTGTACAAGAGAGTCCATCTATACATTCCTTCAAAAATAGAGTCAAAGAATACTACCTGTCCCAACTGTAATAAGCAAATTATATATTATGTATGTATGATTTATTATATTTGTTTATATGTATTATATATGTCAGTATATATATTATTTTTATTTCATTATATTTAAGTATTAATAATATAAGCCCTTCTCTTATTTGGAATTTTCTTACGTTGTGCGCAATTCTCTCTTCCCGTCTCGTACACTATTTCTCACCAATTAGGTTGGCTGGAAGAGATCTCTTCTAGAGATAAGGTCGCATTTGTACACTATTTTTTATGTGAAATTTTTCTACTGTGTTTGTGCAATAAAGAATATATATATAAATCTTATAACTATTCTCTTTGAATTTGAAGAGGGATACATATATTAGATGATGATGATTAATCAGCCTGTGTTGGTCAACTGTTGGACATCTAATATGACACGCCACTGAGTTCGGTCTTCAGCTCTCGCTTGTCTGTAATTATCAGCATAGCTAGCACGGTCAGCGACAAACTAGCACGTCATGCCAAACTTCATGAACTTCGCTTTGATTGCGCAAACACTTGCTCTCCCTCTGGTGTTCTCATTTCGACAGTGTTTTGAGATTTGACCGCGTAGTTTTCATATTATTGAGCTGTTGATACTAAAACCTGGATAAAGGTCAACAAAGCACTAGGGAGAAAAGGTTAGGTACTTTACAAGTACTTAAATTGTAACAGCTGCCCAAAATTTTAATTGAGTTTTGTTTACGTCATGTTTGTTGTGTTATTACTGCGACTTAAAGGCAGGTAATAGCCAGTTGGTAATAAAAGGCAGGTGATAGCCCAGTTGGTAATGAGCCAGACTTGTAATCGGAAGGTTGCGGGTTCAAATCCTGGAGCGGGCCTGTACCACTAAATTCGTCTTTTCGGATTTATGTACGTATTTCTAATTATCACATGCTTAACGGTGAAGGAAAACATCGTGATGAAACCCGTCCGTCCAAGAAAATTCATTTTCGAAAGACGAGCGGTCCACCAACCTGCATTGGGCCAGCGTGGTGGACTATGGCCTGAATCTCCTTCGTGTTTCGAAGGGAGGCCCGTTCCCCTCGTGGGGACGACGTATATAGGCTGTTAAAAAAAAACTGCGACTTTGAATTGTCGTGCCTTAGTATTTGCACAAATGTATATTTGTTTAATTACCCATAACTTTAAAGTGCTCAAGTTTTTCATACGTTAATTTCACGGCTTTAAAAAATATATGATGTAAGATGGCACAACTGTATGAAGTCTCATAATCATGAAATTTTTTGAAGTTTCCATTTGTGCGATTATCTTTTCAATTTGCTTAAGTAACTGCGTAATTTACAATAAATTTAAATAATTCTTTTTAACTTTTACAGTTAAGGATTTTGTTAAATTAATATTTTACTAACTTTCCGCCCAGGGCTTGGCAATTCGTTCCCTTAGCAATTTGGGAAAATTATGTAACCTATGTGTTATTATGATATCTAAGCTATATTAATGCAAAGTTTCAAGGAGTAACAAACATCCGTCCATCCATACTTTTTGCATTTATAATAATATAGTCTTCTTCTTCTTCTTATCGTGTAGGATTAGTCAAGTGTGTGGCAAACTTGACCAACCCTGGTGTCAGAGTTTTCAAACCGCACAATGGCCTCTGACTTGGTTTCAACGACTGTAGTCAATCGACAACAGCTGAGACCGACAGCTTAACGTGCCCTCCGAAGCACGGAAACGCTGTGATAAATTGCCACTTTGGTCACCCATCAGGTTAATATAGTAGGAAGTAGGATGTCACAAGAGGATACCAATTTATTTTTCTAAACACATAAAATACATAAATAGATCTATGTAGACTCAGATGACAGACAAGAACATATAGAGCATTTTTGTCTGTTGTCTCTGTTTATGTGTATCCTAAAAACTCTAGACAGTGGTTCTTAACCGGTGGTTCGGGGAACGCTGATGGTCCCTGGAAGCACCTGAAGTGGTCTGCAAAGCCAACCCAAAAATATTGTATGAAATGTGACGAGTCGACACAATCACTGAAATCGGCTGGATGCCAGAGCCTTCAAGGTTTGGCTTTGGCTAGCACTGAACCAAGGATTCAGAAGTTAGTAAATAAAGAGAAAACAAATTAAAACACTGTTATACAGGGCTTTAGGTATCTACCTAAAGTTCTGTATTGTATCTGTTTGCTTAGTTTTGCAACAACTACAGAAGCTGTATGTGTATGTGTTCGTAAACACTAAAAGGTTAAGAACTACTGCACTAGCAGAAAGCCTATATTATCCGATTCGTGAAACAGGGAGTTCGAAATAGTCCAAATCATTCTTAGATTTGGGCCGACTCCAAGGGTACGAGTACATGCTGATTAAACAATTCGTAAACTAGGCCGGACTTGACCTAACGTCCTAAATACTCCACTAGGGTAGACAACTAGACAGTGTGACCCTATTTCTGCTAATTGCAGATCTGCTAATCTTGTTGTGAGACTAACCCGGAGTTTCTTCTTTATATTGTTACTTGATTATCTAATGAAATAAACCCTATACACTCAAAGGACCACACTATAAGGGACTTTGAATGTTTCCTTTGTGTTTTGGGTCACTTGTAACAAACATAAAGAAAGACGTGAACCTGGGTGGTTCACGTCTTTCTTTATGTTTGTATTTATTTGTGTTAAAAAAGAATATCTGTTTTTTACACAAATATTTGTCCCGAAATACTGAGCACAAGGCCACCAACCTGCAATAGGCCAGCGTGGTAGACTATGGCCTAAGTCCCCTTCGTGTTTCGAAGGGACGCCCGTGCCCCTCGGTGGGGCACGGGTAAGAGACTGAGCACAAGAGCGGTGAAAGCCACATTTTCACAACTAGATAAATTCAAGTAAAAAGAAATGAGTAAAATTATTTAAAAACTTGAATTCCGCCCGGGATTTTGTTCCCGTGGGAATTTGGAAAAATTATGTAGCCTATATCCATCGGGGATAATGTAGCTTTCTAATGGTGAAAGGATTTTTCAAATCGGTCCAGTAGTTTCGGAGCCTATTCGATGCAAACAAATAAACAAACAATCAAATCTTTCCTCTTTATAATATTAGTATAGATGAAATACACACATTTAGATTTAATCGTCCAAACAAGATGTGTTCATAAAAAGAAAATATTTATATTTTAGCCTTTGCGCGCCAAATGTACACCTGGTGTACGAGATTACTATCGCAAGCGGCGTAAACAATCGCGTGATGGTTTAATATCATCGTAATTAGTCCATAAAATGCTAACACTAGATTGAATAAAGTTGCTTACACCACTCTTGCTCATAACGTTTCAAATAGCCTCCAACCCTCATATGAAATAGAAAACTCCAAACCTCAATATCAAAAGGTCACATGACCTACACCAATAAATTCAAGGTCAAGCGAGCGGTCAGTGAAGTGAAGTGAGGTCATGTAATGGACACCTCTCCTATAAAAACACTTGAGTCCCTTGTGAAGCACTTTTGGCACTATAATTTTACTACGCAGATATTAGACGTGGTACCGACAGATCTTACTTTAACATACGTATACTTAATGATATGCGTAAAATAGTATTTAAACTCCATTTACCTAGGTATAGTAGAGGTTTTATTACCTCTACGTTAACCATCTTCTTGTAATGCATTTAGCCGATGGTTCCAACTTCAATTTTTTTTTTTTTACCAGCCCATATACGTCCCCACCGAGGGGCACGGGCCTCTCTTTGAAACACGAAGCGCGATTAGGCCATAGTCCACCACGTTGGCCCAATGCGGGTCGGTGGACCGCTCGTCTTTCGTAAATGAATTATCTTGGACGGGCGGGGTTCATCACAATGTTTTCCTTCACCGTTGAGCAAGTGATAATTAGAAATCCGTACATAAATCCGAAAAGACGAATTTAGTGGTACAGGCCCGCACCAGGATTTGAACACGCAACCTTCCGATACAACTTCAAATGATTCGGGTCATTTCGCGGCTTTTATACGTAACTGACGCATTACCTTCCGCAGCTTAAGCCCTTATATGTGCTCTAGGATTTGACAAACGTCGTCGCTATCCTTAGGCCGTGAAGGTTAGGTTTCGCTCTATTAAACAACTTAAAGTGATTAACTTGCGTTTTCCTGGTCCTCACCACCTCGACCAGGTTACCAGCTCCCTCAGAGCTACGTTATAGTACCTTTGTCTGTGAAACGAATAAAAACCTATGAGGATAGCTTGAAAACAAATGTTTTTTTTACACTATACTTCTTAGCTCAGCTACTTCTTAGTCGCTTTTCTAATTCGGGACACGCTTGACCATTCAGGACTAGCTTTCTCCCGCGGCTTCGCTCGCGCAAAGAACTCTGAGTCACCCATTTCATTCTTGACCCCTTAGGGGATGATTTTCGATAAATCGCGAAACACGTGTCCATTCATTTGCTTCAAGGTATATCTTGACGAAGTTTCGAGTCAAAATGTCCAAAAAAATTGTTTTCTCCATACAAACTTTGAACCCCCATTTCACCCCCTTTGGGGTTGCAAAATCCTTTCTTAGTGCTTGCCTACGTCATAAAAGACACCATTTTTAACGCCAAATTTAAGCTTTCTATGTCTAAGGGTTTGGACTGGGCGTTGACGAGTCAGTGAATCAGGACCTCCAATTTTATATTATAAGAAAAAGATTGTCAGATTAGTAATTCAGTGGAGTGACTGCAATCTGATCTCCGTGAACCATTAACAGGGAATCTGACTGGATCTTCAGTTTTCAAATGTGCTGGTTTCCTCATAAAATGTCCCTCACCGTAAGAACATCAATTAGTGTGCAACTATAATGTACCTACAGAGGCCAGAGGTAATCTGATGTGCAGCCCTCTGTACCTAAAGCGAGTTATTGGTTCATGGCGACTCTGGGGATCGAACTCGGTACCTCTCGCTTACGAGTCTGACCCGCTAGCCGTTAGACCATCGACGCTTTTCTTTTGGCTCTTCACGACTTGGAAAATGAGTTGCTAAGAAAATCGTAATACAATATGTTTTGATTTGTGATTACGGTTTATACACTGCTATATACAAAGTGACGAACCGAAATTCTTCTCTTTCATTTTATCCAGAATATCGAATTTTATGCCTATCACATTTTCAGCGTATTCAACGTTAGAGAATGATCTTTATTATCCCATTTTATAATAAAATTCCATCAAGTTAAGAGTTTAATTCGATTTAAAAAAAATGCGTTCACAATCCTGGTTTTGCTACAGTATAATAAAATAGAGATTGGAAAATTCGCCAATTTCAAGAAAAGGCCGCCGCCGGCCCGTTTATGGAGTTTTATACGTCAGAGTCTCGTCGGTTGATCGGCAGAGTGCAACGTTGTGAAATTGCCAAAGTAATGTAATTGTACTTACAGTTGAATTCAGAATAAACTTAATACTTTCAGCCGTTTTTTTTTCGTACGCTTAAGAGTTCATCTATGCAGTGTGATCTGCTGTTGATTGTACGAGACAGTAATCTAAAAAATAGCTGGAGTTAAGAGATAGTTTAACGTAATTTAAATTTAAATTTTTGAAAATAATAATTGGGTTATGTCTCAGCCAATAAACTTCCAAGGATTTTATTTAATTAAAATTATGCTCTCATGCAAATACACTTCAGTAAAGACAAAAAGTTTCATTTCAAAGTGACCCCAAACAAAGTCAACATCTCAGTATTTTTAAAAAGCTTACCCGCGTGAGGGATATTCACAAATAAGTTTTTAGGGAAAGTTGGTTAGAGCACCAGGAGATCTGATCCTGGGGTCGTGGGTTCAAGTCCCATTCGCGCCGAATATTTTTCTTTCCCTAAAAACTTATTTGTGAATATCCCTCACGCGGGTAAGCGTTTTAAATATACTAAAATATAATAATCTACTTTGCAACATGTAATATGGGTCTGTAGTTCTCCGTACGAGACACAGATGGCGCTAACCTATAAGCACAACTTATGTGCTTAGGAAGGGAATGAGAAATTTTGCCGCTTGACTTGAAGGTACGATAGCTCAGTTGGTTAGAGCACCAGGAGATCTGATCCTGGGGTCGTGGGTTCAAGTCCCATTCGCGCCGAATATTTTTCTTTCCCTAAAAACTTATAAAGTCATCACTTCTTCTTATTGTGTAGGTGTAGTCAAGTGAGTGGCGAACTTGGCTAACCCTGCTGTCAGAGTTTCTGGAATATATCGTTTTATCTTATAGAGTTTTTATATTACATTTTTTAAGAAGCTCAAAAGGTGATAGAGCTGGCCATTCGATGATCTGCAGCTCGAGTACGATGGTGATAGTGCGCGTAATGCGCCGCGGTCCTATGTCAAAATGTCAACATTCTTCTTCTTATCGTGTAGGTAAAGTCAAGTGTGTGGCGAACTTGGCTAAACCTGGTGTCAGAGTTTTCAAACCGCACAATGGCCTCTGACTTGGTTTTGACGACTGTAGTCAATCAACAACAGCCGGGACCGACAGCTTAATATGCCCTCCGAAGCACGGTGAAGAATGTCAACATTAACAACGCCAGAGGACGACCAAGCCTTTGCGCGGGGCCCTCGCGCAATCAAAGTGAAGCTTCAGCGTCAGCCGAGTGGCGCGCCACGCGAGTTGGTCGCCATCGTGCTCGAGCTGTTGGTCTGTTCTACGTGTTCACCGAAACGAAAAAAAGAAGCTTGACTTCTTCGACTTCTTATTGTATCCGGCAAAAAGATAAAAAGTCTAGAATGTAAAACTCCAATCCCAAATATTTACTTGATTATCATTATCAAACAGCGGCTCTCAACCTTGAAACCGTAAGCCGCCACCTCTGACCCACTTCGCGGCAATCCTTGATCCTCTTCTAATGGCCCGTGTATAATCCCTTTTGCAGCCTTGTGATACGAGTAAATGCATTTCAATCGGATGAGGGTCCGACGCAGAGACGATCAAAGTTTGACAGGGCGAAATGAATTGAGCAAATATTTGAGGAGCTTTCAAGGAATCCAGTGAATTTAGGGGTAGCGGTGATGTAAGGTTTTGAAAGAAAATGTTGGAATTAAATTTGCAATTAGATAAAAGTGGGTTGAATAGTTCTTGAACAGAAAAACTATACTATAGAGGTAAACTTGCACAAAAGATCAGATTTTTTCTTTGATATGAGTACAATCACTTATTTAAGTTTCACTGCATATAACCTAATCGACGGGTAGATACTTACATCCAGACACAGAAAAAACAAAGAAAAGGAGGAAAAATCGAGATATCCTCAAACTGAATTGATATTAAAAACGATAAGAAGAAGAAGAATGCAGAAGTATATTCACTATAATAAGTTTGTATTACAGCTTGGGCGAATAATCAATCAGGTAGAGATATACTTAGTAGATAGATAGATAGATACACATTTAGTCTACTAACACAAGACTACTCCAAGACAAAACCGTTGGTCAGAGCTACTAATTGAATGAAGTTTCAGAACCACTGCCCATATATCTGAGTGACTATATTTCATCTGAAGGGCACGGGACGATATACGGAGCGATTAATCGAAAGATTTGCCAACTACCTCTTTGGTCAGTGGCCTTCATTGGAACTTGGGAGAGATATTGTCGGTTAAGTGGACTTTGAGTGCTTGTACTGAGCAAAGGTCGGATGGCATGAAATACGGAATGTCCACTTGTTCTTACATAAGATAGTTATTCTTGAAAATGCTTCATTATCCCTGCATAACATAGGCTACATAATTTCCCAAAATTTCTACGGGAACGAAGCCCCGGGCCGAATGCTAGTAATTTTATAAACACCATAGAAACTTTTGAGCATTGAGTTGATGATGACCAATTTTAAACACGATAACCATCTCGGTAAAGAACTTTTGAATAGAACTTAGCTCAAGAAATACTTCGTTGTTCTCAAAAAATATTACAACTAAAGGACGAGGTTGTTCTACAGGTATGCAATAGAAAGTCTCTTCGTTAATTCAAAGGCTTGAGTGTTAACTTTCCACTTGATTAACACTCTAAACTAAAATAATTGATAATTCAGCTTCGTCATACCTCAAAATTCAATAAAAATAAATAACATAACTACAATAATTATTTGTTCTTTCTCCCGTCTAACAGAAAGAGCGTAGGCGCTCGCTGCAATGAACTACCTATTTCTATTTTCACGATATTTACAATATTTACTTTTTGATCTTGAATTTCGGAAAGACAAAACAAAAAGAGTAAATCTGTTTTTGAAGCTATCTGAAGAAAATATTTATTATTTACTGGCGATATTTCAAGTTCAAACAGAAAGAGTGGGCGTTGCAGTTTGAGAAATAAGATCTCGATGTTATAATTGGGCGTTCTTGTAAATTATCTCCATCCAATCTTAGCCTCCCCTTTTAAGCTCTTTTACAGCAATTATTTGCTGTGAGTTTAACTTTACGACTGAAGTATTCAGTTACTTCTAAAATAGCCCGAATTTCAAAGTAGAATTACTTTATGATTCTATTTTTAAGTTAAATTATTACCGGTTTTGAATATTTTGACCCAAATCTAAGCTTACGTCGCGCATGGGGTGTGAATTAATTAAGTAACATCTTATCACTGATGACTAGACGGTTTTGGGTGTGATTTCTTTTCAAATTATATTCTGGGCTCAGTGTGCGTCTGTTACTGAACTATGTACACAGCTTAGCTTAAACTAAAACCCTAAATTTATTCAGACCATCATTTTTAATGGTTTTCCAAAAGAATTTACCTCAGGAATCGAAGAAAAAAACTTTTTTAAAATTAAATCATTTACTTATTCTAATATACTTCATTTTGCAATAAAAAATTATGATAACATTGCGTAGCGCCAAAGAAGATAACGTACGGAAACGACCTTAACTTGACGTACCCACCCAAAAATAATATTTGTGGCCGATCATATATGGGGTTAGATTCATTTGAGTTTTTTCTGATCTCTCGCTTACAGGTATAATAAAACAATAATAAACTCTTAATATGAGACTTTCAGTTTTTGACGAAATTGTAAAGTTTCTACGCCAACAAACTTTAAGATAAGCTTCTTAATTTCAGACATTGACATTAAACTCTCGAAAGACGTTTAGTTTAATATATTTATTGATGTCGACGTTCACTTTGCATTACTTTAACTATATACAAATAACTTAGGATGTCATCAAATGCACTAAAAGTCTTTAAACTTGTTAGTGTTGAAAGGCCTTAATGGTTAGGAGAGGTTTGCAATAGGTAACAAAGTTAACAGATAATGTGAAACAGGTTTGAAATTTTATGTTTTTTTTGTCTATCAAGATAGACAGAATTTCAAGTGCTCATGAACTAACATAAATCACCAGTAAACGAACACTTTGCGGGTTATTAGTAAGAAAAGTAACATGAAAAGAAATTAACCGTATGGTGTCCGGTTCAGAATAGCACCACCCCATCTCTTCCCGTGGGTGTCGTAAAAGTCGACTTAAGGAAAATTGGTGAGACCTGTCCCATAAAAATACGCAATCTCGGACAACGTCGTCTCAATTTGTCTCATATTGAGATGACGGTCGAAGGTCCCATAAAGCGGTGGTAGGCTCTTCGAAGGGTCGTCTGGCTTCGCACCGCCCTCCTACCGAAGTCCGGCGCCAAACAGCTAGCTGTGTTCCGTCGGTGAGTTGGATAATCAGTGCCTTTAAGGGCAATTCTGGCTAAACTCCTTCCATCGTCAACCTCATCTTAGTCATTTGGGCAGCAAGATTGTGGTCAAGAGTTTACCCATGCTTCGTAAAAAAAGGACAATTTTTAATTGTATGGAGGATGGCCCACCAAAAAATTGTGACGTATAGTAATGAAACCTAAGTGAAATTGTTCCTTGTTATCTCTAGAAAACATTAGTAATATTAGTATTTCTTTGTCTAACGGGAATATTGAAAAATTAATCAAGGCTTAATCGACAGTTTAACCTAAAAACTTCTTATTGGTTATTTATACAGTATAGCATTCCACTCGGGACTTCGTTCCCGTGAGAATTTTGGAAAACTATGTAGACTAAAATTGTCTTCTTTCCCTTGTGTCATAGGTCCCACATTATTGTCCACCTAATTTTTTTTTACACAATAACAGCTTCTTTATAATATTAATACAACCTTAACCTAACTGAACCTAAAGAAAGCATTACCTAAGGTAACAATTTTTTTTTACCAGCCCATATACGTCCCCACTGAGGGGCACGGGCCTCCCTTCGAAACACGGAGGGGATTTAAGCCATAGTCCACCCCGCTGGCCCAATGCGGGTTGGTGGACCGCTCGTCTTTCGAAAATTTTCTTGGACGGGTGGGTATCATCACGATGTTTTCCTAATTATCACTTGCTCAACGGTGATAATTAGACGTAACTTAATTTTAATAAAATAAAATAGACTTTTCCTTATTTTATACATGCATTTTATTGGGCAAGTTGTAATAACGAGGGTCATTCTAATTTCACTAGTGAAATCATAACATTACAGTTTTCACAATTTTACAGTGACATTTGTACGTTAAACTGCTGAAGAGAAATCATTTCTGTCACTTTGTAATAATTGGTAAACATAACTAAGTTAAAAAAGGCCAAACAAGCTTTAGAATTCAATAACAACAAAGTATTTTGTAATAAAGATGATTGAGTAGAAAATCATAAATTCTGACTGCGTAATACTTACTTATTTGGACTTTCCCTTTTCACTTAAGAAGCAGTTAGGACAACATAAATCCCTAAAACAAATAATTTGAATTCAGCCCCTTCATAATTGACTAATTATTATGGCATAATTCAATCGAAGTTGATTTGACTTTCTTTGTGTTTGAAGGTGGCTGAAAATCAATTAGTAAATACAGCTGTTTACAGAAAATTTATGGAAAATTTATAAGGATTCCGTATGTTTAAAATATTCATTTTACCTCGTACATCTGGCTATCACATTGTAGTGATCTCTATAACAGATCTATAGACAAAGTGACGTCCACTATTAGTCTTATATTTATTAGATCTAATTTTTGAGTATTAAAAAAAACGTTACACGCTGAAAGACCCACACCAAGGTTTTCCCTTGTGTCGTGGGTCCCTTGGAACACACATCAAGACACACGAACATCCATGACCCGAGAACAAACATTAATTATTGTTTTTTAGGGGCACGGGACTCCCTTCGAAACACGAAGGGGATTTTAGGCCATAGTCCACCACGCTAGCCCAATGCGGGTTGGTGGACCACTCGTCTTTCGAAAATGACAAGAGTTAACCCATCTTATAATAAATAAAAAAATGTATTTTCTTGGACGGGCGGGTTCCATCACGATGTTTTCCTTCACCGTTGAGCAAGTAATTATTTGAAATCCGTACATAAATCCAAAAAGACGAATTTAGTGGTCAGGCCCGCACCAGGGATTGAACCCGCAACCTTTCGATTACAAGTCTAGCTCACTACCAACTGGGCTAACACCGCATTAATTATTGTTACTGTGATTTATTTCAGCTTTCATTTAGAATTTCGCTCTAGTATAAATAGTTTTTGAATAAAGTTTGAGACAAATCCTTCATAGATCGTTATTGACGGCTAAATTGCTTTACAAGTTTAGAACATAATTAAACGGGTATTTACCACGATTTTTGTTTTCAATTTTCAATCCATACACAATAATCCTCCCGGGCGGTTAGTCAGTCCATGAAAAATTTTGAGTTCCCATTCAAAATGCGCATGAAGTTTGTATGGGAACTCATTTTTTTTTTGTATTTCCTTGGGGAAGTTGTTCAGTTTCACGGACTCATTAACCGCCCGAGAGGTTGAAAGTGATTTACTCACACCATACTGGGGAAAATGTAAAAAAAAAATTAAGGCATAAAATACTTACTTAAAAGACTAGGATACAAGACTGTTACACGTTTCGTCACCAATGAGGATAGATACCATATTCAATACTTCAATGCTATACCTCTACTTAAGTATTCTAAAATTCTAAAGATCACGACCAAAGAAGCGCACGTAGCCCAGTGGCGCTCGCTGATCTCAACCGATCAGTTAGGTAAAGCAACGTACACAGAGGCAGGGAACCTGATGGGTGACCAAAGTGGCAATTTAACACGAGCGTTTCCGTGTTTCGGAGGGCATGTTAAGCTGACGGTCCCGGCTGTTGTCGATTGACAGTCAATAAAACCAAGTCAGAAGCCATTGTGCGGCTTAAAAACTCTGTGACACCAGGGTTAGCCAAGTTCGCCACATACTTGACTATACCTACACGATAAGAAAACGAACCAATATGAGAAGGTCAACATCATGAAGGTTATCCCTGAGTCTTTGAAGACCCTTCATTAAATTGTTACTATTATTACCCTACTAACCTTGATAATCCTGTATCGCTATCGGTGGACCGTAACATATTATCTTCGAACGAGTAGACCAAAACAATATGCCTCGTCATGGGGATAAAATTACCATAATAAGATTAATAAGACATGTTTGATGGATTCCTTGCAGGGATAAGGTTGCGGTTATAATGGTACCGTGTGGTGATCGGTTGAGAATAACACCACCCCATCTCTATCCGTGGGTGTCGTAAGAGGCGACTTAGAAAACACAAATGAGACCTGCCTCCTAGTAATCCATCCCAGGCAACGACACTTCATTTTTTTCTGAATCTGAGGTGACGTCCTATGGTCTCATGCGGTGTGGTAGGCTTTGTAAAGGGCCATCTGGTTCGCGACCACCCTCCTACCGAAGTCCGACGCCAAACAGCTTGCTGTGTTCCGTCGGTGCGTGGGAGTACCAGTGCCTTTATAGGCATTTTCTGGGTTAATTCGCTCCATCATCGACCTCATCTTTGAACTTATGGTCAAGATTGAGGTCAAGAGTTAACCCATCTTATAATAATAAAAAAAAATGGAGTTACGTTTGCATAGAAAGAAGTCTTCTACGGTGGATTCGAATCCTTCCAAGGAAAGTATACAATATTGCAGCTGCCAGTATTTCCAGGGACGTTTTGCTGTAAGCTGCAAACCTATCACCTCTGCACTCTACATTTAAAATATTATGCCTTGTCTATCCCAATAGAAAACATGGATTTGTTTAAGTTTAGGTGAATGTGTACTTATAAACAGATTCTAGAAGTAAGTACCATTTTAAAATATTCCATAGAAAGATGCAAGTAAGAAATCTGAGTAAAACATATATTATTCCTTTTAATATAAAAATAAGTCGGGTTTTCCTTCCTGACGCTATAACTCCAGAACGCAAGAAACGATTTCCACGGTTTTGCATTCGTTGGAAAGGTCTCGGGCTCCGTGAGGTTTATAGCAAAGAAAATTTAGGAAAAATTTCAACAGAAAAGCGGGAAAATCTTGAAAATGAAATAACCTGTAGTCCACGCGGGCGGAGCCGCGGGCGGAAAGCTAGTTCCTGTTAAGTATTGTTTATAGACGACTTTTCCTTAACCTCTGATGTCTCTAACACAGTAACTGAAATCAAAATCACTCGACTTTTATTCTTTACAAGTAAATAGAACATTAATAAATTATTAGCACAGTCCATCCCTCATCAAAATGATAAAAGAAAAAACAGAGTCCAAAAAGAAACTGTCAAATCTCGTTCAATCCGAAGGTCAGGATATCGGTGACGTACCAGGGCCAAATGAACGATATGTTCTCGTATTATCTGTTACATTGCTGTTATTCTTTGTTTCCGGCTTCACCACTGACAGTGAGGACTCGCCCTCGATTATGTTGGCATGCACAAGGTCGCCGGATTAATCTCTGCAGCATTGATTTGACATACTTACAGAACATTGGAATACAGTTCACACATTGTACAGGACAGTTTCTAGGTCCATTTTGGAATATTTGATTGGTTTTAGCACTTTTATATGCTCAGTGAAATCTTATTTGAGTAATTTATTATCATTTCTAATGTCTTAGAAAAGAAATCAAGCTTGTAGTAGTCCTCAAAAATACTACAATGACTTTTGCAACCGTTGCGCTGTTATGGAGGCTTTGAGAACTGGATGCTAGCTAGGAACCATCGCTGGCTTAGGTGTAATTTTTTTTTAATCAGTCTATAATACGTTAGAGCACGGCTTCCTTTCGAAACACGAAGGGGTTTAGGCCATAGTCAATGCGGGTTGGTGGACTGATATTTTAATCAATAATCATTTATCGTTCAGATCTTAGCGTATCATGTATTAGTTCTGAAAATCTGTAAGCGTACTCATGGAGAGAATTACTACATTAAAATAACAAGTTTTAGAAGACTACTTGCAATACATCATTTCTGTGGATTCAAATAACAACTGCTAAAAAAAAATAAAAAAAAATAAAAATAATAAAAAACCTTTGCACTGTAGGAAGTGATACTCTTAGAATTACAAAATAAAAACGTTGGCTCGCTCATTGACTCATCAAAGCCTTAGAAAAATAAGATACAAAAATTAAAATTATTTCAGGAAAGAAGTCATCACGCCTCCACTTATAAAATATATCGCAAAAAAAACACACAAGAATTTAAGGAAAATTTGTTGATCCGCTGTGCATGTTGAGTTATTGGAAATGTGACCTTACCAAAACTAATATTGAATGTGCCGGATGGCTGCATCTTCTTATATGTTACATCCGCCATATTGAATCTTTCGGAACACTGCTCTTTTGAAGGCTTCCAAGGTTGTCTATCAAGGACGGAAGGGATGCATTCCTGGCATTTAAGGATAAGATAAATAGAAGCTTTAGGAGGATAAAGGATATCGGACCGATAAAGGAGGGGGAGGGACTAATGCTATGGAAATATTCTGTGTACGATACTCAATTATAAATATTTTTATATAAATTGACTTTAAATTACTTAGCGAAATTATAGGGGCCTAATTTTATATGGAAACTTGTAAGCTGTTAGATAGATAGATAAATACTTTATACAGTCTTACAATCAAAAGTGTGCAAGGGCGGCCTTATCTCTTCCAGGCAACCCAAGGAGAAAGGAAAAACACAAGAAAAACCGAGAGTAGCGCAAAAGTACAAAAATAATAAGACATAAAAGAAAACAAAATAAATAAAAATAAGAAAGTCAAAGTAAGCAAGATTATTGATAAGAGCTTTTGGAGCAAATTTAATTGAATAGGTTTTAGTTTTGATTATGTAATATAATAAAAAAAATTCCCCTGGTATTTATCGCTTAAACTTCTAACAAAAAAAAAACAATTTTGATCAAACATAGTGAAGAACCATCTTGGCTACGTTAGACAGACACACACGTCAAACTTATGACAACCCCTTTTTTATCGGGGGTTAAAAATCAACATCCCTTCTTTGACAATGCGTAAAGAGTCTTATTATAAACCCATTGAAAATCATCCAAACAGCTAAAATTACTCAGTCGAGTATATACTTATGTAGTCGAGTAAATACCTACTAAACATGTTCTGATCTCCACCGTTCGTTCACATTTCCGCGTGAATTCTAATTCAATAATATTGTTATTGGATTATTTTCGTCTGTCGTTCGCGAGCGGGAAATATGTCGACATGGATAATTTAGAATACGAAATGTGTTTGGTAATAATACGAGTACCATGTGGATATAACTTAACGTTGAAAAGATGTCTAATATTGTAATTTTTTTATCAGTCCATATGCGTACCCACTGAGGGAGGTCTCCCTTCGAAACACGAAGGAGATTTAGACCATATTCTACCAGATTTGTCCAATGTGGGTTGGTGGACCGAGCACTTTTCAAAAAATAATTTTCTAAGACGTTCGGGTTTCATCACGATGTTTTCCTGCACCGATGTTTCAATATTGTAAATATGAAAATTTATTTGCCTGTTCTTTGTTCACGTCGGAACGGAGCAACGGAATGATGTAGATTATTAGATAGTTGCGGGCCCTGAGACGAAATACTCTGTGTAGTTTACTTAATCTTTAGCCGCTGAAAGCTCACAATGCAGCGTGACACTGTGCCTATCCAAATTTTCACACTTTTCAGTGTGTAAGGCTGTCAACTCATCATGAGCCTCCCCAGCTGGTGCCCCAGGCAGGTGAAGCGATCCTTAGTTACAACTAATTCATCATATATTTTCAAGTGCAGGCATTTTCAAGTGCATACGAATCAATGGCCAAAGTCTATCACATGTTTACGCAATAGTCGACGAGGTAGACCCCACAAACAATGTAGTGAAGATCTTAATACCTGCCAACAAAAATAACTGATCAAAACCAGTTCATCGGTGTAATATTACGACTCCACCTTTTAAGGTATACAAGAGTAATAAGTTATAATTAAATCTGTTTGTTATAAGCCAAGTTTACCGTCTAGTAGTTTAATAAGTTCACAACTTATTAACAGTTTATATCATAAAATTAACCAGCTCTCAAACAGCTCCTTTACGACCTGTTATACAACTTTGCTAGTACCCTTGACAGCGGTTACATGCTTATAGGAGCTTATCTATGTATAGTTATAACATAAATTTTATTTTGGCCTTTTTATTATTCGAACGGCACGGCACGGCATGTCAAAAATTACGGTCTCTCCCCTTGTGTTACTAACTATAAAAATCCTTGTTAGTACAATTTTGCCGTGCCGTTTCTACTTCTACTTCTCCGGAATCGGTGACGATGCTCGAATTTTTTTTCAAATCACAATATTTCGTCTAAACCAGAATATATATTAGTCTACCTGCGCTAGCTAAGAAGCAAAGAGTAATGCTCACATAATAAAATAAGCTCAGACTACCTTCTTATCTTCTTACTATTATTATTATTATTTAAAGGAAGGGTTGGGGTCAAGCTTGTACGCAGGCCCCCGTGTCACTGCGACCTTGACAGATCTATTGTAACAGTACCCTTCTATATCACAGTACATCCTGGAGTCCTATGCCAACCGCGAATCTGGCTATGTCCTTAGCGGGCACATCCTTAATATCTTGGTAGGACAAGTTGTGGACTCCAAGGTACCGATTCCTGCTGCAGTGCAGTGCGCTGCAGTCACAGGTTACATGAAGAGACGTTTCGTCAGCTTCATGACAGAATCTACACACTTGGTCTCGGTGAGGCCCATGTTTTGCAGATGTTTGTTCAGTTTGTTGTGGCTTCTTACTAAGTGACTTCTCTAACTTATTCACTTGATAATGACGACTTTTTCGCTAATTAACATTACGACGTTACTCAAGATTGTATGGAAACTGAACACGTGTAGTACAATAAAATACAATACAATACAATACAATATACTTTATTTGCACACAAAGACATACAATACAATTAACAGAACATAAAACATAGTGTACAACAAGGCGGCCTTATTTCTAGATAGCAATTTCTTCCAGGCAACCTTAGGGTAGGACAGCAGTAAGGTAAGAAGTAGTTGGTGGTGCATAAAATTAAATACAAAGTATTAATTATAAAAAAAAATGTACTAAGTATACCAACTTACGGATAGGGACCTCCTGGCACAGGTATGAACGTGCTTGAAAGGGATCTTGACACTTGGTATGATAAAATATTGTTTTGTAAATAAATAAATAAAAATTAAATATTTTGAATTTGAATTTTGAATTTTTCATAGATAACCAAGTTAATGGCAGCTTTTTGCCGTGTGGTGATTGGTTGAGAATAACACCACCCCATCTCTTTCCGTGGGTGTCGTAAGAGGCGACTAAGGAAACATAAATGAGACATGCCTCCTTTTTCTGAATCTGAGGTGTCGTCTTATGGTCTCCTGCAGTGTGGTAGGCTCGTAAAGGGCCGTCTGGTTCGCGACCACCCTCCTACCAAAGTCCGACGCCAAATAGCTTGCTGTGTTCTGTCGGTGCGTGGGAGTACCAGTGCCTTTATAGGCATTTTTCTGGGTTAACTCGCTCCATCGTCGACCTCATCTTTGACCTTTATGGTCAAGATTGAGGTCACGAGTTAACCCATCTTATAAGAAAATAATTTTCCACGTTAAAAACGTATGAGTCACCGACTTCAATCCCAACAACAGTTCGCACAAAGTAGATATCTAGTTTTTTGCGGACTACAATGCCTATTAGCAAATAACTACAAACAGAAATGTCATTCATTTATTTAGATGATGTTCTAGTTTGTAGTATATTTTGTTTTTGTTGATTTTTTTTAAAAGCGCTGAATCATTTTCGATAAAATTTATATGGGACCTCTTCAGGAGTATACTCTTTCGAACAAAGAAAGAATTTTGAAAATCGGACAACAGTTGCCGGAGTAATCGCGTAACAAATATACAAAAAAAAAAATACAGTCGAATTGAGAACCTCTTCCTTTTTTGAAGTCGGTTGAAAAAACAAAAAAAAAAAAAGGCTTGACAAAATGTGTCGGAGATGGCTTGGAATTAGTTTTTTTTGTATCACCCCCGACATTTATTTGCTTTTAAACGCCTGAACCAAAGATCAAACATAGCTAAGAACCATCTCGATAAAGTCAGATTTAAAAAAAAAACCGCATATAAATCAGTCCATTCGTTAAAAAGCTACAATGCTACAGATAGACACACAGACATACAGATACAACGATACACGCGTCAAACTTATAACACCCTTCTTTTTTTGTCGGGGGATAAAATTACTGGAACGCATCACTCACCAAAACTTTCCTTTAGAAAAGGTATAAGTTTCGTTTATAAGCCCGTTCAAGATTTTCTGTCTTTCTACAAAAAAATCTAGAAATTTTAAGAAAAAGAAAAAAAGACGCTTCACACTCAAAGGCCCACATTAAGGTTTTCCCTTGTGTCGTGGTTCCCTTGGAACACACAAAGACAGACACAAACACCCATGACCCGAGAACAAATATCTGCTTTTTACACAAATATTTGCCCCGACTGGGAATCGAACCCAGGACCCGCCGATCGAGAGGCAGCGTCACTACCACTCGACCAAACCGGCCGTCAAGAATATCAAGAATATCTTTTATTTTAGTAAAGACTAACTTTAGGCTTCGTAGAAAGGTAACAAAATAGAGCTAAAACGAAACGTATTTCTATTAATCAATAGGCTTGATTTTGCTCAATTTGAATAGCAAAAATTCTCAAAGCTGTTGCTTTGAGTATTTTCTGGAAAGGAATAAACTAACTACATCAAAGAGATAATGTAAGAGCTAAAAATATTTTAATTCTGGCTCTGTCTGCTAATTCTGAATGACATAAGGACGCAAACAAGGTAGAAGCTTAAGGCGACTACGATTTTATGATGTGTAGATAAGCATGACGCACTGCATTAAATCGAAGAAAAAAATACTACGGTAATATTCAGGACATAAACTAGATAAGTAGTTTACTGAAAACATGATTCAGCACTTTTGGTTCGATAGAAAAAGCTCACAAAGTCACCTCTAAATACCAATATTGTGTATCTTTTAAGCTGTAAAAACGATAGTGAAATGCAAACAGGAACTTGAATTTGCTATCAAAATGTTCGTGATTGAACACTCTCGATAAGTAGTTAACGCATTTTTCGATTTAAGCTATTACCTTTCCATAAATCTTATTTTTCTAACTTTCGAACATGTTTTTACGCACGCACGCTTTCATAGTCCGTAAACTTCGTGTATCGACACTGTTCGCACTGCCGGCCCAGGCATGTTGAGAGACGGAGATGGCACTATTCCTATGTGTGCTGCCTTCATCGGGTGCTGTAGTCGCCTTAAACGGCTGAACCAATTTTGACCAAATAAACCATCTCGATCACGTCAACTCTCAAACAAAAACAAAACGCATAGAAATCGCTCAATTTATTTAGGAGCTGTAGCATACAGACACACTCACAGATACACAGACATGCAGTTACACAGACACCCAGATACACACGTCAAACATATAATCCCTTTTTGGTAGGGGGATTAAAAATAGAAACCTAGAATCCTGAAAAATGTGTTAAATAGGTATTACATTTTCCAGATCCAATTCATAAAAATCAACTTTGTATAGGTACTCAAATATCACAAGTGGAACACGGATATAGAAGATGGCTTTACTAACTCCAATATTTCGTGTTTACCTCCTGTCACACATAACAACATACCTTAGTCAAAATGTGGAACTTCCACCTTCGAGATATGAGGCCAACATGTGCCTGTTCAAATATGTACGGCCTGTACAAACACTAACTTAGCTTCCTCATGCCCTAAATGTCTAAGTGTTCCCTTTGGATTCCCTAGAGGTGTTTATTTTCCCAATTTTGGAGAATCGATAGCTTCGATTGTGTATCGTGCAGATCAAGAAACTTAAACGTTTTAAACATCGGGTGAAGTAAAATAACTCTAAAATAAAAAAATATTATAATCCCCGGCCTTTGATTGCTTGTAACTTTTCTAACCGATTTTATTTCAATCATGTCAGCTTTTAAATAAAATAAAAAGCGTCGAAATCGGTTTATTAATTAAGGAGCTCACAGATACACAGAATACTTGTCAAACTCATTTTTTCTGCTTTTCTAATGTTTTACACTCCCATGCTCAAAACTTTGGTTTAGTATGAATTATTAAATTAATGTGGTCACCAACCGTGAAGTTTAGCAATTTTATATTCTTCAATGTATCTTTTTACACAAAACCAGTCTTTGGCATGATTTCGTCTTCAAGAATCTGTAAAGGTTTGCGTCCTTGACTGTCGATTGTCGAATGTCGATGTTTTATCAGCTCTAAAGCATTCATGTCCCAGGGTATCTCTTGAAATATTGCCCCAATACTCAGTGTCCCAGTTACAAGAGATGTATCGCTATCCTGCTGAAATTTTGTTGATTCGTGTTTTCGGAAAAACGAATTTAATGCTCTTAGATTTTACTTCCATGCTAGACTGGGAGTGAAAGAAAAACGTAGAATGTGCCAGCTACCTACTCTTCACAGATATACAGTAAAAATTTGTAAGTGGGATTCGAAGGTTTTGCTGTATAATGGGCGAAAGCCACCTCTCACCATTATACAACTTGTTCCATCTGAACCCTCACAATTTGTGTGAAACGTGGCATCAAGTAGTTTCGCTAGAACCAATGATGCTCTGTCTACCCCGTTAGGGATTATAGGCGTGAGCGCATGTATGTATATAAATTTTAGGTCGATAATTACATTTGTGGAACCCACATCAAGAATGTTTCAAACATATAATTTATCAGCAATAATACCAGAGAGGGTATAAATATCACAAAGTGAAATGTGTAGTAGCTGAAAGAGTAGTCATATTTTTCTCGTACGTCCCCACCGAGAGGCACGGGCCTCTCTTCGAAACACGAAGGAGATTTAGGCCATAGTCCACCACGCTGGCCCAATGCGAGTTGGCAGACCGCTCGACTTTATTTATTATCTTTGTCTATATACTCGTAGTATCTATATGACGTTATGAGATTTTGCATTGAAACTTATCCGATAATTATTCAGACCTCCTATTCTCGTTACTTCCAGAACAAAAGTTTATGACGAAGCTTTCTTCGTTAGTCAAAATCAAAGTCATAAAAGCTTTATTTCATAGAACATACAGAATGTTTCTTAAAATATGTCAAAATAGTGAATAAAATTATCATTTTTAACTATTGTTAATTATTTAAGCCTCGCCTTATACTTCTCTTCTGGAAGTTGACATTTGAAATATAGCATGTGCTAATCTCTCGCCAATCTTCTTTTGGGCTCTTCAATCTTAAAACATCTCAAGTCCAGTCGAAAGCTTATGACTATTAGTATTGATTTATTTTAGCCCTTGCATAAAGACTTACTAGAATTTTTTTTTGCATAAAGACATAAAGACCCTGTTACTAGGTGGGGTGACGATATTCGTAAAGTAGCGGGCAGTGGTTGGAGGAGGAGAGCTGAAGACCGAGCTCAGTGGCGTGCCATAGGAGAGGCCTATGTCCAGCAGTGAACAGATACAGGCTGATGATGATGATAAAGATTTACAATACATGTTGTCCCTTTAAATTGTCTCTTATTTAAATAAATAGTTTTAAAGCAGTTCTTTGCAGTAAATCGCAAATGTTATGCCTCTTGAGATGAGTAAAATAAGTTTTAGTAGCATTGCAAAATTAACATTGTTCTAAAAAACACCTTCCTCTTATTCGTACTAACTTACAAAGTCTTATAACGCCTCAAGCCTACCCTAATCCACCCGCCGGAACAGACCAGACTATAAAACATGCACCGGTAAATTACCCGTTTTGTAAACATTTACTACCTTCACCCAAAGGTGGGCTACAGGGTGGGCCACCTCCTCGTAGCCCCCCTTTTGGCCCAGTTCAACGGCCTGACCCACTTCCGCGGCCAGGGTATACAGAGCTCTTTTCAAGAGGCTTGCTCGTCTTCGCGGTTGGGGTTTGTAAAGGTTTACGAAATCAGAAGATATTTTGTTCTATCCATATAATATAATACAATATACTTCATGGTACAATTAAAAAAAAACAATTATATAAGCCTTACAAATAACATTTACAAGAAGGTACAATTAGGCGACCTTATCACTTATTGTAAATAGTGAAAATTGTCAAGGTTCTAAAGTCATATTTTATGGTTCAAGCATTTCTATTGCAATATAAGCACAGATTTATTTATATTTTAGACCATACGTTTCTTATCAAAAATGCAGCTACATGTAGGATTTGCAATCGAAACTCTAATGAAAATAATTTAATAAAATGTCGTTAAAATATTATTTAAAACCACTCAACAGTAAAATGTGAAGCGGAGAAAGTTAAGCAATCAAAGTAAACAAATTGCAAATCATTAGACTAAGTTCAACCAACAGTAGACAAAAAAATCTAAATGTTATTTTTCAAAACCAAAAAGGAAAAAAACTGAAGCATTATAACAATTAACAGCAAGATGACTCTAAAACAATTATGCACTTACAACAAAACATGCAAAAAATTGAGGCACCTAACAAAAATCATTAACGAAACCTTATAAATATGTATATTGATAGGATAAACTAAACAATAACTGAAAGAAATTAAAGCAAAACACGTGGATCCCCCGTTCCAGCTGATCAAGGCCAGGGGTCTAACAAACTGGTTGACCCAGTGCGGTCTGCATTGTACGCGATGAAATTTGCTCTTTGATGCCCTTTTTATGTGGAAATAATCATAAATAATTGGCATGCCTTCTTGGAATACTTCAATGCATACCTAATATTTGCAAATAAAACGTCAACGCAAAATAGATGTAGATAATAAGAAACTCATCAAAGATGTTTAAATAAATTGTGATAAAGTTTTGTTTTTTAAGAAAACATGATTGAATTTGTAACTCGTTTTGTCATTTGATCATTCCTAATTAATACTTTTTCGTGTTATACGATGATATAATAAAAAATAAAAAACCATTTGCTCTTAATAGATAAAAATATAAATAAAAAACCATTTGCTCTTAATAGATAAAAATATAATAAAACAATGGCTTTTACAAATAGTTTTATAATATCTGAAAAAACCCGGAGCCTAAACTAAGCCGAGGCTTGTGCTAGAGGACTTGCCAATTTTTAAAAGATTGTTTTCTATAAACTGCTGAGTTTGTAATTAGTCTTAAAAGCAACGTTCGTGATGTATGTATAAAAAAACATTAATCATTTCAAGACTTTTTAAGTTAAAAGACTTGCTGGTTATACATGAGGCAAACGATAAACTGCTACTACAGCAACTTGACTAGAACCCAATCAAATTTAAAAAGAAACAATTAAATTAAAAATTAAAAAAGTTATTTACGGCCACAGACGAGTAAAATATATTAAACTTAAAATAATTCACCTAGACAATTTAAAAAAATTGTGACAAAAGGAAAGTGGCTCAGCTTGTGCTATGATTTTTAGCCATTTCCTTGTCCCTATGATGAAAAGCGGGAAAATCTTATGAGGGCCTAAGACTAATGAATAACAATCCAAAGCAACAGAATCGTAAAAACTATAATAATTTCTTACGATTACAATAATTGTTGGGACGCTTTATTACCAAAACAAAAACAAGAGCAAACTTTTTAAAAAGAAATCAAAACCCAACTACAAGTTCTTTTTATTTACATTTAATCTCTTAATGGCACTTATAACATCAAAATAGCACTTGATCAAACCGTATCAAATGACAAATTATGCCCATTATCTGATTGTCTACGATCCAATATAAGACAGGTCAAGGACAAAAAATATGGGCTATGGTTTTTACAAATCAAAAATACACCCATTAAAAATGAATCAGTACAATCGATACAGCTAAGTTAAGCGAACCCTGATGCAACAGAAGAAGTAAAAGAAACTCAGACCTAAGTAAAAGATAATAAGGTACAAAATTAATGTGCGCCGGTACTGTAATTTCCGACTTTTATATTCAGTACACAGGACAAGGCCAGGAGTAAAGAGGGTGAGGAGATAGGATGGTTGAGGAGTGCGAAAGGGAGGGAGGAATGCAAGGCCGTGGGGTCGAACCGTACAGTGACCTGACCTAGTTTGAGATGCAGGGCGGTGGTAGGTAAATATTGATTTAGTGACCCGATTCCACCTGTTGCCAGGTAGGAGGCTTTTTAAAGATGCCTTCGTGATTTATTGATGAAATCTCAAGGTCTCCAGCCTGTAGCAGTAAAACTCGAGTGGTCTTTGATGTTGAACCTTCACGAGTATTGATTTTACTGCATTTACTGTTACAATTGTTTTATGATCCAATTTTGTTACTTACCATATTTCTTACTGTTACTAGGATAACCTTTAGTTTTAAGAGTTTCACGTTGCAATTCGATTTTTCAATAATGTCTTATTTATTTGATTCAGATTTTAGATGAGCTGGTTTATTTTAACAATTGAAAAAAATATTGTTTTTTTTTAAACTACTGGAAGACACTGAACCGAATCCAGTCAGGTGTTGGTAGGTGCAGGGCAAACCGGTGCGGTTTGCCCTGCACCTTCTCTGATAACGACCGGTGTGACTGCGGTGCCATATGGAGCACCTTTTACATGTCCCCTTTGCCCTGTATCCTGTACACTGAACGACCTAAACGAGGCAAATCAGAAGGCTGGTAGAACTGTCAATTTTCTGGGTCGGTCTGATCTAAGTGTTCACCGTTTGGTTGCTGTTTGTGATATATTATCGTAATTATTGTTAAAGATTTTTTTTTAATGTTTGCTGTAGATCCGCGATAAGGTTAAACTCTACGTTAATTATCTGCAAATAAATCAAATTAAGCTGATGCGTCAAACAAAACTACAAATACTATTTCTGTTTGTTACAGCATGGGTGTTGGGCTGGCTGATGTGCAAAACAGTACCATACGTGCAGGGCTTGTCAGTGGCAGCTTCAGTCTACAGCCTCGTCGCTGTTTCACTTGACAGGTGAGTTTAGCTCTTACTTGGTTTTAATAAGGTTCAATTTAAAATGACAAGTTAATTGGAATTGAGAAGGGCCCGAGAAGTCATCTCACAAGTTTTAAATATTGACGTCATCGAAGAATTTGTCATTATCCCAAAAACACGTCCAAGAATAGAATAGAATAGAATAGAATAGAAAAATCTTTATTTTATAGGACATTCAGGATGTCACTTAAAACAAGTCAAGATTACAATGAAATACATACAAACATACATTAAACGATTTAAATACATACATACGCATTCGTACCTCTGATCCTACTGACTCTACGCCATGCCATTGCCATGCTTGGCAAGGAGGCCCTTTCGAAGCTGTGAAGAGCGTCGATGAATTGATGTCTTTATAAAAGAAGTGGACAAGACTTGCTCAAAGGAAGAAGAAATTAATGAAGGTTATGGCGACTTTCTCGTAGTAGTGTAGAAATTCCTTATTTAACCAAACAACTTCTAAATTTACTTCATTTCTCAATGTATTGTTCCGGACCCAGGGAGGTTTGCGAATCTAATTTGTTTCCTTACATTAGCTTACAAGAGGCAGGTAGCTCCTATCATGTACATAACGGATAAAATTGTGTGCCTTAAAAGGATGAAATCAAAAAATAGTAAAATGAGAAACTAATATAAATTTCAAATATATTATGTACATTAATATAAGAAAAGTTAAAAAACAACACTAAGAAGTTCGGTATTGAAATTACGCGATAGCGCCAGTTGGTACCTATTCATGTCTCATACAGGGTAATTTTTTTATCAATATCCAAATTTTTTGTACGTAAACTTTATGAAAATTTAACAGATCCGTATTTTTTTGTTTCTACTTCTCATATAAATATTTCAAGCTAGATCGTCTGAAGCATGAAAATAAATCAAAATTTTTGTATGAAAAAAAAATAACATCGTCGAATTGACTTGAAACTATGTAATAGTACTCTTCGACACAATCTGTGACACCCGTGTTTCTGCGTTTTACAAAATTCATCCTCTAAGACGTTAAAAACTATTTTTACGTTCTACGAGTATCAACGTTACTAACACCGTAAAAAAAATTTGATAGTGATAAAAAAATTACCCTGTATTTCGAATCTAAAATTAACTCTTATGTCACTAGTCTATCAGCAATTGAGTAAGAAATTCCTTTATCTCTATTGACAGAAAGCTAACAATGTAAACAACAAATAACAATTAGTCCAACAGTAGACACAAAAGCTTTCATTAACTTAATGTTGGATTGTAGGTGTATTGTTTTATTCTTGGAGCACATATAACACTATTACATTATCTACTAAAGTTTATTTCAACCTATAGTAAATTACGCTTATGTCAGCCCTATACATGACATAGAAAATAATTAATATGAAAAACCACCTGCTTTTAACAAACAAAATACAGTATAAACTTTGCTAAGTCTAAAAGAGGTTCTCCTCTCAGAGCTTATCTGAATTATACATTATTAACAGAGTTGTTTTCATTTTCCAAACCTCATTCTACTACGTCTTAGGTAATTCGTCTGAACATACCTCAGCATGTGGTGTAAAGCCTAATGAAAAACAAATTAGTGCTTTCTGTCGTTGACGTAACAGTGGTTTTACTGTACCAATTACTGTTTAACTAAATGAGGTTGTGGTTTGAAGTTAAAAAGTAGCCCTAGACAAAGTCACATTCAGCAAGCGTCAATAAATAATTTTACGGAAAAAAAAACATTCAGTGCAAATGCGCTTGAAACCAAGATTACACAACAGGATTAATCACAACGTATGTGCTTAGTAAGGGAATGAGAAATTTCGCCGCTTGACTTAAAGGTACGATAACTCAGTTGGTTAGAGCACCAGGAGATCTTATCCTGGGGTCATGGGATCAAGTCCCATTCGCGCTGAATATTTTTCTTTCCCTAAACATTATTTGTGAATATCGCTCACGTTGGTAAGCGTTTTAAAAGTACTAAACTAAGGTCAGTAGTTTTGAAATGTACGGAATTGAAATATATAGACTAACCACGTGACCTGTCTATTGTGTAAGCCAATCCAATACATTTTATAACTTTCGATTTTCTTTATCGCTAAAAGAATATGACATTTTCTAGAAGTCCTGGCGTTACAAAATGGAATTGTTACTTTATTTTAAATTCAGATACTTAAGGGAGGAATTCAAGAGGTGATTATAATTTTGACAACAATGTACTCGTAATTAAGGTTTGTATGTTTTAATTAAGTTGCGACATTGTTGTCAAATTAAGGTAACCTAGATATAAGTAAGTCTAACCTAGATACAAGTAAAAGCTATTTAGATCAACAAAATCTCCATACAAAGAATGTTTTAATTGATGTTAAACCGTGTGGTGATCGGTTGAGAATAACACCACCCCATCTCTTTCCGTGGGTGTCGTAAGAGGCGACTTAGGAAACACAAATGAGACTTGCCTCCTAGTAATCCATCCCAGGCAACGATACTTCATTTTTTTCTGAATCTGAGGTGTCTTCCTACGGTCTCATGCGGTGTGGTAGGCCCTGTAAACTTCCTACCGAAGTCCGACGTCAAACAGCTTGATGTGTTCCGTCGGTGCGTGGGAGTACCAGTGCCTTTATAGGCATTTTCTGGGTTAACTCGCTCCAACGTCGACCTCATCTTTGACCTTTATGGTCAAGATTGAGGTCAAGAGTTAACCCATCTTATAATTTAAAAAAAGTTCTCACAACTGTAGTCTACGCTAACCAAAGCGGTAAAGTAAAATTAACCCTAAATCCCCGAATTTCTCACGGGGTCCGCGAATGCAGGTGACATCGGGGTCAAGGTGACACCATAATGAGGTGGGACTCCACAATTTATTACAAGATTGAAAGCTTTATCCTGATTTCCTTTGGGAGTCATTTACATAACATGTTTTGATGTATAGCATTAAATTATCGTGTTTACGGGTTTTGGAAGATAATATTTGGTGACTCAAATTTTAGCTAGCGAAATTTAAATAGTCAGAGAATGGCAAAATTACCGTCTGTTTGTGGACGCCATTTTTTTACAAAGAATGGAATTGACATTTGATGTTTCGAAAATTTGGTCGTAGATAGTACACTTTATATCGATTTCAGGCCTGCTCCTGGAAATACTAGTTCTTCCAGGATATCTCGGCTATCCCAGCTGGGAGGTTTTGATACTTTCCCGAGTATCGCCCTGGAAGGTCTCCGAAGATATTCCAGAAGGGCCCGCTCAGTAATTATCAATATCCGGGTTTGTAGGAAAAATAGTCTATTTTCCCTGGAGTGTGAGCCCCAGGAGGCAACCCACCTTTAGGTGGCGCTCGAACAAAAGTTGAGCCACACCATGAGCAATGCCTGGCTGTTTGAGTTTTCTAGCATTTCCATTACTATTACCTACTAATTTATTCTTTTTGACTGGTTTTTAAAATAGTAGTACTGGGTGAACAGCAAATCATACTATCCAAAACTGTCAAATTTCTTCAGTCGATTTTCAATTTTATCTCCGAGCAGTAGAGTTTACTATCCATTGGGGAAATTTGACAGTTTCTGGTAACCTGATGTGCTGTTGACTGTACAATAACTTGTAAATTATTTTCCTCTTCATTTATGGAATGTAAACCGTCTAGTATTCTATCTAGATCATTAGCCTAATTGGTTTGCTTATCTCCAATTGAATCGCAGGCCAATGAATATTCAGACTAGCTTCGACTGTGATAGTAATTCACAAAGCAGTTTAGTGTTTATTGTAATTAAATCGTGTCTGATGGAGGCTCAAGTTACGAAATATACCTAAACAAACTAATACAAAGTTCTTTGAAAACAGAAAATTATTTGAGAAAAGTTTTTATAAAGCTTTAATTTTTTGGCAGAATAAATAATTTATTTGATTGAACATAGTTATTACTAAAATTATCAATTATTTTCTAAAGAATTATCTCTTATATATAAGATAACATCAAATATCATAATAAATGACACAGTCATAAATTGCAATAGACCGAAATATCAGTCTGCTAAACCGCCCTCAGTCGATCCTGGCGCAAAGGACCCCAACACTGGCAGCATTGCTTTAATTTTATTGCGGGGACTGTAGAAGTGTATGCGGTACTTTATTAAATACAGAAATACACAGGCTCTGTGTGGGCAACTGGTAAGATTTGTCCTCACCTATAATTTTTTTGGCATTAGAATCTTGTGAAATTTGAGTCTTTCATGTCATGTTAATGTGTGGCGAACGAAAAAAATATGAATAATTGCATATTGTATTTTTAATTTATGTTTTTAGATTCGAAGTGCTCAATAATGTGACATTTTATTCATATTTTAATAATATTATATTGTACCTAATTTAAATCTATACTACGAAGCTTAAATTAATATAAACAAACAATTCATTTCGAAAAGACCATTCATCGACACGGTACACTCGGCAGCATATTAAGTTGACCTTGAAATCGCCCTTATCTCGCTTGTAATAGCGTGAACTTTCGCAGTGCAAATGGGTATCGTTTTTTGTGGTGTTTGTTACACGTACCGTGTCGTGAATAAATGTATTTCGATTTCTTTCTCTCTATCTCTCTCAATATCTATTTGCTTTATTTATTTTTTCTTTGAATGAAAAATAAAACAATTAACTGTGTGATTCTATCATTTTATAACGACTTTACTATGTTATTTATCGATATTTAACCTTTGCCCCAAAGGCGAAGATTTTCATCACAAACACATATCACATCACAGGATATCAGAACAAAACATCAAGATCAAAATCTAGAATTATCTGTACCAATTCTATTTGCAGTTACTATGGGAAAGACTGTACTGTAATAATTCTCATCCCGAATAAAGCAGTTACCAAAATCATTATACTTAATTGATTTTAAATCTGGATTCCGCCCGCGCTTGGGAACTCGTTAAATGGTTTAAAATTTGCGCAACACGACGACGTGACTGGGATGCAAAAGTTTTTATTAAATTTTCATGGACATTGTCTATTGAAACATTTAGTATTGATGGCTTGGAAAATACTTTATCTTCGTAGAAATTATGGAGTCATTCTGAAACTATGTAGATTGCGGGATTAATGATGTAACTTATAAATATCTGTACCTACGAATCATTTTTAATGAGCACTTTAATAATTAATGTCACAAGAAAAATTTGCTATTTAGAAAATAGTCAATACCTACTTCTAAATAGAGAATGGCTAAGTCGCCAATTTAAAGTAAAGAAACCCTGTAAGGGTTGTAGTACGTCAGAGCCTGGTCTGTTGATCAGCTGGGTGTACCGCTAGCAGGTGAAGATTACGATTTTGGAGCACTAAGATGTTATGACCACACACACCCTGTCATCCAATATTGTTAATCATTAGAGATATAATGATCATGTGTCCCAGTTTCGCTCTCAGCTTAAGTGGCTTCCCATCCGTTTACGTAGGAACTTGCATATCCTTACCTTTCTGTATAAAATCCTTAAAAATCCTTCCTCTCCAGAATATCTACGTTCCCGTATCCATTTCCTTCCCCCTGGTCCCCGACCTAAGCGATCCTGCATTACTAGAATGCTAGAGTTTCCTAGGTCTAACACCAATTTCCTCTTCAACTCCTTTTCTGTACGCGCTGTTCAATTGTGGAACAGGCTCCCGAGGAGTGTGCAGGACAGTCCAACAGTCGTTAGTTTCAAAAAGCGTTTAAAAGAGTACTATCTTTCGAACGAGTCATCATAGGCAGGTATATTGTATATATATATATATATATATTTATGTCGTATGTATTTATATTGTGTTATTGTATTTAATATAGATATTTGAATGAGTTAGTGTAGTTATTTTTTGGTGTTTTAGAGTTGTTTTATCAAATATGCACTTTTGTCCCGCGTTTTTAAAACAATATTTCTTACTGCACCAGGCTGGCTGGAAGAGATCACTATTAGTGATAAGTCCGCCTTTGTAAACTTTTTTTCTTTTCTTTTATATCCCATGTTATCTAAGTGTAATAAAGTATATAATATAATTACCCGTAAACGAATAGCTAACAATAACATGAGTAAGGCCATTAATGGCATATTCTCGCACGTCACGTTTTCAAATCTCGCAAACATAATGGGCCACGTTTGACCCGGTAAGAAGCGCATCTTCACCTGAATTCGCTGCCTTGACCCGCGGGGCCCTATTATAATAATGCGGTCATTACGGGGCCACATTCCGTGGCCCAAGGCCTCTCGTGCGATCTGTCAATGGGCAAAAATGAGGAATCGTTGCGGTGGTGGCACGCTGTATTGACGGTAGAGATTGAATTATTTTCTGGTGAAAATATTGCACTCATCGGTAAGAAGACACATTTATTGACTGTTTGGTAACAGTTTTTCTTGTTAATTGTAATTTCACATCGCAAAATTTTAATTGCTTTAAAAATTCAGGAGATATTTATCAGTTGACTAAACCGAACTGTTTTCCCTAAGAAACAAAGGTCGAAACAAAATTTGCTTTTCTATAAAAAGCGTTAGAAGATAGATCAACACTGATGGGAGTGGCATATTTTTATTAAAATCTAAAAGAAATGTTTTAAGTATTTCAAAATGAATTTATGGCATGACAGTATAATATATGTAGGTATGTATGTATGTACTTCAAATAGGTTCATTGGAAAAAGGTTCTGTTTACTGGACTGTTTCATATTCTGAGCTCCTAGAGTAATTAAAATTTGATGCTATTCTAAAAGAGGTATACTTAATAAACATTTTGACATTGGAAATGTATTTTCATTCGTTCCAGTATAGGCTTCATTAATTTTCACGAAAAAGTGCGGTCCCCTTATATCTCAAGAAAGTCGTGAAGATATGATATTCAAAAAAGAGTCAAAAGACGCGTATTGATGAGAGCTGTAAGGTGCAAAAAGAATAATTCAAGAAAATCAAAAACGAAAAAAGTTATGGCCGAAATAGTGAAAAAAAATTTTGTTTTTTTTCCGAATTTTTGATTTTGGCACTCTATATTTTGGAAACGAAGAATGGTATCAAAAATTTGTTGAAAATTCCTTAGGATAATTTAGTCAGCTACAATTTGAGCCTAAAACAAAGACGGTAGCCTAACATTTTTGAAAAAAGTCAAAAGTCAGAACGACATTTTAGATTCATTTCCAATGTGCTCGATAATCGTGTGAGTGTGAGGCACGAACTTTGTTCGCCGTTCGATAACTGATGACTGTCAACTATATACTTACTTAACAACTCACCTATTACTTAAATAGTATTAATACTATCGATATTTATTAGCAAAGGTCAGAAACGTATACGATTTCCCCCGACCAAAGTCACCTTTTATTTGTGTCCTAGTTCATTCATTTCTATGACTTCGTGTTTATTGAACTTAGTATCAATTCTCAGAGGTGTAAAATTAGTAATTGGTCACAAATAATACAAATATATTTATGTTTTATACACAAAACATACTTCAATATAAAAACAACAATCACGATCTGATTTCTTAAAATTTTATTTTATACTTCGCCCGCGTGGACTACAGGTTATGTCGTGCCCAACTGTGGGATAAAATGTAGCCTATGTCCTTTCCCAGGCTCTAATCTATCTCTGTACCAAATTTCATAAAAATCGGTTCAGTAGTTTATGCGTTTATGCGTTTATCGGTTCAGTAGTTTATCGGTTCAGTAAGACGGACAGACAGACGGATAGAGTTACTTTCGCATTTATAACATTAGTATGGATTTCACCATAAGGATTGCTTAAGGAATTTTATTTTGGCCCCTGGGCCCCAATTAATGGAATGGAGGCCATTTTATCTGTTCAGGTGACGAAATTGAGAACTATTTAATTTTCATATACTTGCTGACAGCCACCCCCGACCAGCAGCGCCACCGCCGCCAACCGAACGTAAAGTTGCAGACTACCTAGAGCAACTGATAATTCAGTTGGCGGTGGCACCACCAGTCAAAGCAGCCGTCATTAGATGTATGAAATTTGTATAGTTCTTAATTTCGCCACTTGAACGGATAAAATGGCGACCATTCCATCGACACAGAACTGAAGTTACAGAATCAGGGCCCTGGTGTTAGAAAGCCACCAAATGGCCTCTAACCACTATAGGTAATCAACAAGAGCCGGGACCAACGCGCGGCTTAACGTGCCCTGGTGAGCACGAAAAAGTTCGCGATAAATTGCCACTATGGTCAATCAGGAGTTTACTTAACCTCGCTAATTGGTTTTACGCTGACAAACTCAAAATTATTCGGTTAGTTACTACCCCATTTAAAACGAAGTAAACAAAATTGAATAAATCTTAAAAAATCTTCCTTCGACAAGATAAAAAAGATCATTAAATAAAAATCAAAACTAATTTTCTCTTTAAAAAGAAAATTCCGAAAAATCTCATTATGAATTCAGTAAGCGTGTCTCGCAGGACAGTAGATGAGGGCGAAGATTAAAATAAAGAAAAGTACCAAAGTAAGTAAAAGTAAGTAAATATAGCAGAGGCTGAAAGCTCGAATAACAATATCGGAGTACGTCAACCTATAGACAATGGCATGTATCGAAAAAGTAGTCATCGCAATCATTTGGGTTTGAGGTGTGGTGCGAGTATGAGCAAATTACTAAAACGATGTTTTATTATCACGTCGTGTTATCGTTGTTATCACGTCGGGGTCACCAATGTGATCACGTCGGGGTCACCAATGTGGGAGTGTTGTCCCAGCGTTGGACGATGGTAGGGTCGAAATAATACGCTTGAGTGTCGTTAGAAGACTGTCGGCAGACTGTGTCTTTATTTGTTACGCCGGCCGTATTTATAATGTGGCCGCGGCGATTTTATGTAGCTACCCTACATTGTCATCCAAGAAGCTATAGATGTTGTAACAGGGTGGGACCGTGCGCGATGACAGCGCCACGTGATAGGTGGCCATTAAGGACAATATTGTCAAGCGAAAAGTAAGTAAATATTTTGAAAAAAAAGAATGAAATCTTGTGCTATTTTACTATATTAGAGAATACATTCACAATAACACATCTTAAAAGGAGCATATTAAATTTATCTTAAAAACGATTAGAAAATGTTAACTGCAATATGGATTTGACAGCTCAAGTCAGCGACAATAATGTCAATTTTAGCCGTAGCGAACGCTGTGATCGTGCTACTTTCTCCACTATTGCACCCTGCCAATATGTCACCGTTACTTTGTCAAACCCGTTATATTGTACCTTGACTTTAAGACTATAAACTCCCGGTACTTTGTGAACTGCCCCATTTTTTTTCATTAAAGGACTTTTTTTATACTATTAATGCAACCCAACCGAACCTAAAAAAGCCTAACCTAACCTAACATACCCTAACTTATCCTGATTTTATACAGGCGGCCCTAAAATTGTCATAAATTCATAATTTTCCTAGGAAAATATAATATCGCGGGAGATTATAATTTGAAATTGTAATTGTACGGTTTTTACAATTTTCCGGTGACATAATACAGGCTGACAATAGATAGAAAATTGTGCTTTTCAGTCTTTTCTAGTTCGATTTGCTTTGAAGATTAAATCACTTAATTATTCGGAATGTAGTATGATTTCGTGATACTCTTTTCTATACCAACTGTGATTGTTGTCACAGAGCTCTACTAGTTTATTATTCAGGTCAATGGATAAACAGTACAGAGTTCTACTATTTGGTGTTCCACTACATTCAAACCTCTTTTCTCTTCATCATTCCTACATGCGAAAGTTTTTTAGTATGAACGGATAGTTAAATGCTTGTTATTACTTTAGTGGATGGATTTTGATGAAACTTTGTAGAAAATAACAAACATAATTGTCTTAAACTCCCACTGAACCGCTCGAGCAGTAAGCTAATTTATAATACGCCTAATGCATCCTCGTCCGATTTAGATACTCGGTAACACCCACTTTACCCACGCCAAAAAATAATAAAGAAATATTCTGAAACTCGCTATCCCTTGCAAGGTTCACTCATCTTATTATTTATGTGAATCACAGACAGCCTCTGTTGTCCGCCTCTATCGACTGCTCGACCCTATGTCTATTACACTTCTCCCCGTAAATACTTCTAGCTTTTTATGCTATATCAACATTTTGTTACTGATGATCGGTCCAAGCTTTTTTTGGCCTCAGCGATCGTTTTTTTGTATACTTGGATAGATATTGAATTAGTGAGCCCTAATGTGACTTATGTAGCCTACGTTATTTTTTAAAGTTCGACTGCATATGCTGCAATTCAAGATGTTGTTGCCGTAATTGTATGTGCAGGTTAATAGATGATGTAACATTGAATTAATCTTGCCACACATTTAACTACAACTACACGATAAGATCTCGTCCTTAGATTTCGTTCCCGTGGGAATTTCATAAAATCCTTCCTTATTCCTTGCTTACATTATAAAAGGACCCTTTATGCCAAATTTCAGCTTTCTAAGTACAACGGTTTGGGCTGGACATTGATGAGTCAGTGAGTCAGGACCTCCGATTTCATACTTAAGAAAATGCTGCAGTGTCAGTCTTGGACAATTTAAAAAAAATCTCATTATTATGATTTTCGTCCTGGCCATGGTACTTTGTTCGGTCAGCATTCCGAATCCACTTGATTATAATTCAAGATTTATTATTACACTCTGAGAATATCATAGCCCCAGCATTACTAACTACCCTTGACAGATGATCTAAGCAGCGGCTGTGTGAGATCGGCAAGATGCAGAGGCCTATGATATGACTAACTACCCTAATAACGTATCATAACAACACCTTCAGTCACGAATGCACGATATTTTTCCTACCATCAAAGTATCTGTTACGATCTGCGTTGCTTTTGATCTTGCAAGGACTGAGAAAGAAACATTTCTGAGAAAACCAGTTTCTCCTTGTTATTGTCCTTTATTTACCTCATATAATAGCTCAATGATATCAAATTTTCCACACAGAATTTTCCCTTATTAAGACCAAAACAGGCCTTCGCAATAAGATCACAACACGGCTTCTAACAACAAGGTGGTAATTAAAATATCTTTCCGATATCCTTCGAGGGTCCTTCGATGGGTCTGCTATATCATTTGACCTTATGCAAAACCGTGGCCAGAAGACTTTGGGATTAACCAATCTGAAGGCCTCTCCTTGAGCTTGACTAAAGTACTCCAATTGGTTCGCCTTTTTGTCCTTGCATTTTGTATTGCTATCTATGCCCCTAGCATTATATGGTTTGGATAGTAGGTTATCTTCATGCGTATGTGGAAACCTATGGTACCTTATTCAATGTTACATTAAAATTCTTCATTTTAATTTTCTTTCATTCTTTAAGTCGAATTTTGTGATGTAAATGATAATTTATATAAAGGTAGTCAACATTCACTTCTAACTGTAGCTTCACAGAGTTACCTAGAAACTATTTCTATAACTCGATTTTGATTTTACTTACATAATATCTCACTATTTTTTTCATTCGTTACATTATATTATTTATTGCGTACACAACCTACGAGTATATGCTGTGAATAAAATGTTATCAAGTTCAAAGCATAGGAGATCCTATATTGAGTGACTTTAAACTAGCAAAAATTATGGATGTGAATCAGCCTATGAAACTGAACAACTTTACTTACTCTAAGAATAAAGGTCAAAATATTAAAAAAAAATTAACCCCTCCATAAAAATTGTGCGATCACCTTAGTCAAAAGTCGAAGATATGTTTAGTTTCAAATAAGTTCCTTGAGAAAACTTAGTATCATGGGGAGAATTAACTCTTAAAGTTTCGCTAAAAAATTCAAATTCAAAACATCTTTATTTCATAGAATATTCAGGATGTTACTTATAATAAGTCAAATTAACTAATTGAAAGTCCTTAGCTAATTACAGTTTATATTGTTACAAGGTTTCTACAAAGTGAACTTTAATGTCAGAATGAAATTTAAAGTAGCAGAATTTAGCGAAAACGTATAGTTTCTCTACCATCGCATATTATACCGCCTGCGATGTCTTGAGACAAACCTCAAGGCTGCAACGTGCCTTCACCCAAATTTCTGAAATTGTTTCAGCGCGGCGCGGGATGGAATTTGCATTGTATGTTGATGTTATTTTTTCTGCCTTTTTCCGACCCTATGGTGTGTGATTGTGTCCCCGTGTCAAGGTGGTGTCAGTCGTTTCGTGGGTCTGTCAATTTCATGTCAATGAGCAAGGGTCTAAGGTCTGAGGTGAAGATGAGAGTGCCTGACAAGATTTGCATAGCAATGATTGTTGCGGGGCGGTTATGTTGTTTTGCTGATTAAGTTTTGTTTCTTTTTAACTTTTACTATTTTCGATCTGATTTTCGAGAAAATAAGTTTTAGCGATCGAAAAAATTAATTTATAATCAATCGACACATCTACTCAGCCGATATTATAAGTGTATTAAAAGTTTATTTGTTAAAACTTCAATACAAATCATATTTTGTTCACAAAATCTTAAAACAAGTATCCCTAGATAGTGTTATAGTGTTTGATTGTTTAATTTATACTTTCTTCATTTTCCAAAATGTAAAAATTCATAAAATAGAAAAAAGAAATTTTACCTAAAGGTAAAATAGACAGAGTTCAAACGGGAATTTAATTAAAATGTAACTCCTCTCAACCCTGGTGCTCCCAAGGGAATTTTTCATTCGGGCAGCTCATTTTCACGTTTCATGGCATTCAACCGATGCGTTTGACACGATTCGTTGCCAGCATATCACGGTACCATGCTGGTCACATCTCATCTTGATAAAATATTTGACTTATTTTCCGGTAGCATATGTGGCATGAAGAATACGCTCACAGCCGACTTTAATTTAGATCCTTATTAATTAATTGTGAAAGTACTGAATTATTCACATCTGTCTTCTTATTTATTAACCTATAGTAAATGCAACTAGTATTTATTTTCTTACTATATGTGGATTGTGGAAGCTTGTTATTAGCTCTTAGTTAATTACTTAAGTTCCTGTGTTGTAAACATTGCTGTAAGCTCCCCAAATAAAATAAAATAAGATATCTAGGACTAGCTTTCCACCTGCATAAAATTCAGTTACATCGCGTAAAATTCAGAACTCTATAAAATGCCAGTATAAAATATTGCTTATGGCCATCCTCGTATCTAATATATTCAAAATTTTATCAAAATGCTGACATTAGACTCCAGGACATACTGTGAAATCTAAAATAATAAGGCACTGTTACAAAAGACTGAGAAAACTGCAGTTACATGGAGGCTTACAGTCTTAAGGCCAACCCTTCGCACACAATAATAAATAAATAAATAAATACCACATAGAATAGAATAGAAAAATATTTATTTTATAGGACATTCAGGATGTCACTTAAAACAAGTCAAGATTACAATGAAATACATACAAACATACATTAAACGACTTAAATACATACATACGCATTCGTACCTCTGATCCTACTGACTCTACGCCTATTCGCAAAGGTGCAGTCTTCCTCAGAGAAGAACAGGCAAGAAACTCTGAGGTTGCTCTTTTAAATCGTATTACAAATTTTCTTATTTACTAATTTTAACTAAATCTGAAATAACTCTAGAGCTGAGCAGTTCATTCCCATGGCTGCCTGTCTGATAGATAATCAGAAATTTTGTAATAGCCCTTTTTGCAAAGTTTTTGTTTAATCACTGTCTTAAATTTATCCAAAGGTAAATTTTGAATACACATGGGAATCTTATTATAGAAACGTATACATTGACCCATAAAAGAGTTCGTGTAGTACATCCAGTTTATGCTTGGTCCTTGTATTAACATTGTGCCTATCGCTATTTTTCTTAAACAAATGTTCATTTTTCTTCACATATAAAAGATTGTCACATATATATTGGGATGCAAAAGACAAAATATCTATTTCTTTGAACATTTGTCTAAGAGACATTCTAGGTCTCATTTGATAAATCGCGCGAACAGCCCTTTTCTGCAGAACAAAGATCTTATTGATATCCGCAGCATTACCCCACAGTAAAATGCCATATGACATTAGGCTGTGGAGGTACCTGCACTCTCTGCAGTCACGATACGAATGGTTTTGCAACGAAAATAGAGTAAGTATCCACACTCTGTACAAAATAACTCTCTAAATGTGTAAAAATATCGTTGCTGCCTGACATCACAATCACTTATATTACTCGTCCCTCCTTTAAAGCCATAATCTGCGTAATACACGCATTTTATGTGAAAAGGATCTCGTTCACATCATTACCATACCATCACGTTATCCAAAACATTACGCATCATGATCTGAGCATAATAACCCTCTAAATTGGGTTGAGAAGTATCTTAAAATTTACATAATACTGTGACACTCAATGATATTTTTAGAAAATGAAACGTAGATGAACACTTTTATACTATAATTATTTAAGGAAGCAAAAAAAGTGTGCTTGCATCGTACTAAGTGGAAATCTGGGTCCGTGCCTACCGCAATAGGACGATAGCGTTAGAATTCCCTAGTTTTTTTAGGAATCTTTAGTAAGGTGCCTAGTAATTTATCCATCGCATTATACTTCTATCTACACGAATTATACTTCCCTAGTTTTGTATAGGATTCTTTAGTTAGGTGCCTAGTACGCATTATACTTCAGTCTATAGGGTCATTTTGCCTTAATTAGCCATACAAGAAACGTTCAAGAAACTTGTTTTTATTTATTTTAAACAAATCTGACTCGACTGACTATTCAAAACTTCATCGATAAAATATATTTGTTTTACAAAATAGAAAAAGATTTTCGTAAGCTTTTTGCTAAGCAACCTATATTACCCGAACACATCACTGTTACACTGTCCCATTTGAATCTTCCTCGAAGGTTAACCCAGAAGACACATGGTATGAGTAGCCTTCGATCTTCTTACCTGACCTTGGAAACGTACTCCAGACCTGATAGATGGTGGCAACTTCCGACTACCGAGGAACTTTATAGACAAAAGTCGGGAAGTAAATCAAGTGTTTTTATTACGAGGCCATTTTAGTAAAGAAAAAAATGTGTTATGAACGAAATTTCTTGTTTAGCAGATAGCGATTATAACAAATTTTAAGAACAAACAGAACACAGATCTTAATGTTTATATTAAAGGGTTTTATCATGTTTTATGGACCTTCTAACAAGTTCTATAAAGCTCTACGGTAAATATTGTAGTAAAGCTCTTCCCACTTTGATTATTGTTATTAATTTAGCACCCATTTTTTTGTGTACAGCCTTCTCTGTGTTCCACACCTCGTGTAGGTCAGAATGGCGGGTGTATTGTTTCAGAAATGATTATGTTATAAACGAGAGAAATGTACCTACAATGTACTAGTATGTACCTTTAATGAAAGTCATTGTACCTCCATGAAACGGGAGCCATAACAATAACAAAGTGAGCCGCGGTCCTTACGGTCTGAATCGCGGGTGTATGCTGAATATGAATGTATTACAATACCTATGGCTATGAAGTATTTACCAAAGGAATGTACCTTCAACGTACCTCACAAAAATATAATCTAAATCAAATTGGATAAGTAATTAATGAGGAAATCAATAAAACAAACTTTTGACGCCTACATTTTTTTCATAGCAAATCTTTAAGTAGTAACATTAGGAATCACATTTACAAAAGGCAAATTGTTGCCTTTATTTTTACAATATTTCCACATGTTTTTCCTTGCATTAAATATACAAAGATGCTTATTTGTTCCTTTTCCTGCAAGAATTATCATTCTTGCAGGAAAATAGTTAAAATAATAATAATACTACAGTCTGTCTATTGAATCTTCAGTTTGTTTTAAAATAATGGTAACAATTTGCCTTTTGTAAATGCGATTCCTAATGTTGCCACTTAAAGAATTGCTATTAAAAAATTGTAGGCGTCAAAAGTTTGTTTTATTGATTTCCTTATTAATTACTTATCCAATTTGATTTAGATTATATTTTTGTGAGTTACGTTGAAGGTACGTTCCTTTGGTAAATACTTCATAGCCATAGGTATTGTAATACATTCATATTCAGCATACACCCGCGATTCAGACCGTAAGGACCGCGGCTCACTTTGTTATTGTTATGGCTCCCGTTTCATGGAGGTACAATGACTTTCATTAAAGGTACATACTAGTACATTGTAGGTACATTTCTCTCGTTTATAACATAATCATTTCTGAAACAATACACCCGCCATTCTGACCTACACCACACCTCAGCAAGGGCCTTGTCTTCCTGCAAGCACCCACAATTTTGTTTTTCTCGGCCTTTTTATCGACTCACTTTGACTGTTTATCAGGCCTTAGTAGAACCTTAAAATTAGGTAAGTAATAACCTAAATACCTAGGTAATGTTTACTTACCTAGTTCTGATACTCAAATTGAATTTCGTTATCTTCCTTGATGCCCAGCAACTCTCAAGGACTAATTCATTTTACACGTCTCATTAAAACCAAGCAAAAGGGACTAAGATATTGCCACCAAAAGGCGATTAGCAGACCCTTTCTGATTCACTCCGTAATTATCCTTGGAGATACTGCAAACCCTCGAAAAACCTCTTCAGACCCTACTCCATGCATCTTTCTCAAGGATGCGCTTGACTTTCATTAACTTTTATGATCTTAAGTACGGTTGCAACTTTTTTCCTTACAAGGACGCCTGCTAAATAATAATAGCAGCGCGTTTCAACCACAACAAATATGTCGTCGGGCGTAATTGCTCGCATTTTAATGACAGGCGTTTTAGTAGGAATGTGGGAGATGTTTTTAAATTAATATGCATACATTTTTCCACTTCAACGGGCTAGGTTAACGAACTGAACACATCAATTAAAAATAAATATAATTCACAAAAAAACAGGAAGGCATAGAAAAACAAACTAAGAAATTTTCCTACTTTATTAACAAATTCAGGGTTGTAGAAGGAAATGCTTTGTGAATAACTAAGTACTAACTAGAAGTTGAAATTGGGTAGCGACTTCGACTTTTTTAAAGCTTTTTTTTTCTTTTTTGTTCGAGTGACAGTATTAAAACGTGTTAAATGTTAATGAACAGACTTTCATAAGGCTTTTTCACGTAATGAGGAGATTATACCTACTTATTCATCTAAAGGAGCCGACATTTCTGACTTAGTAATTACTCATACATTTAACACATTTTAACAAAGATCTATATTTGAATTCAAAACCAACTGTCCTTGCAAAAAATGTTGCTTACAAACGTGTTTCTCGTACAAAAAGCATCTAATTAACCGCATTAATAAGTTTGTGAAACCAACTACGTTTTGCGGTCGCTTTGCTTAACTTTATATGTAAAACTAGTTTCTAAGCTGCAAAATTACTTTGTATTCACAGGACAAGTGATTTAGAATAGAAAGAAGAATCATTTAATGATGAACAGTGAAAACGGGGGCATGTCTGACTACTGGCACCACGGGAGCGTGTACCAATGGGGCGGCATGAACTATGGGGGCAGCGTGGACTATAGGTGCATGATGGACTATAGGGGCATGATGGACCAGACGCACTGGGTGATGGACCACGGAGCTGTGGGAAACTGCCACTGCGTGGGCAACTGCGACTGGGTGGGCTACAGGCACCACCGGGGCAATGACGCCTGCGTGGGCGATTGCGACGACTGCCAGGAAGATTGCCTGAAAAGATAAGCTTCGATTAGACGTGAAAAGATTACAGCTATTTAAATCACTTTGCAATCGATGTGCCTCTATATGATATCTAATCTGGAAGTAGTTTTAATTTTAACCAATCTTTTTTCATAAATCGTTTCAAACTATCTCCTGGTTCACGATTTAACGCTCTAGTTGCCTCCATATCATTATTAAATCGTAACTAAATGAGTTATGTACGTTATTAAGTAACTAAGTGGGTCATTTAAGTTATTTATATAAGTCATCATGATAGTATAGGGCTCAAAATTGCGCTTTTAAAAAGTTGCATTTTTTGTGGGAAAATAGTAAAAAAATTACACTATTGTGAAAAGCAGCCAAATTTGCGACAAAATCTATAAAATCAAACTCTTAATTATATTCAACAAAGGATTGTTATCAGCAGGCCGAGTACGATAGTGACAGCGCCGCGATAACACCGCGGTCCTATGTCAAAATGTCAGCATTGACAACGTCATAGGGCGAGCAAGCCTTTGCGCGGGACCCTCGCGCAAAGTGAAGTTTCAGCGTGAGCCGAGCGCGAGTTTGTCGTTATCGTGCTAGAGCTTCAGATATCCTAGAAACCATCATAGTAGAAGCCTTTCTTAGTTAGTTGAAGGTTAAAGGGTGCTGTGTAAATTGTCAAAAAATATTTATTAATGGCTTTTTTAACTTCTTCTTGGAGGAGTGGGACCTCCTGGCACAGGCATTAAACATTAAAAGGAGTTCTTGCACCTGGTATTATAAAATATTTTTGTTTATGGTAAAATAAATAATTTATGATATTTTTTGAATCCACTTTAAAATAGGAACTCTTCATCAACATCTACACTAATTGATTTGTATTTTTGTATGTAACGAATAAACTTAAAACTACTGGACCGATTTAAAAAATTCTTTCACCATTAGGATGCTACATTATCCCTGAGTAACATAGACTAAATATTTTTTTCGGATTCCCACGGGAACGAAGTCCCGAGTGGAATGCTAGTAAAATATACACATCAACACGGTCTAGGGATATTCTACGATTTCTCATACAAAATAGTCCTGTTTGAGAAGCTATTAAAGCATACTCGAGATACATGGAGGAGGGCTATAATTTTCAAACGAGCAAGTGCTAAACTTGAATTTTCAATTCTAGTCAATAAATTTTGTGTTACTTGAAAATTGTGAAAACGTGACGGAAACGACAACGAAAATGCACTTTTTGCCTGCTTTTTGTATGAAAATGGTCGAATTTACGCAATATTTTTTTATATTTACGTCACGTTTTCACAAATTTCAAGTAAAACAAAATTTATTGACTAGAGTTAAAAATTCAGGCTTAGCAATTTCTCGTCTGAAAATTATAGCCCTCCATGTATCTCGAGTATGCTACTATAGCTTCTCAAACATACCTCTTTAGTATGAAAAATCGTGAAATATCCCTAAACCGTGTTGGTGTGTGTATATCCTCGAAACACTTAAAGCATTCAAATAGAAGTATGCCGAAAGTATAAAAATAAAAATATGTCGGAATACGTCCTGAAATTCAGAAAGGGTTGACGGGTCAGACTTACGACTGAAATGTTTCGTTACATTTCTCACGTTTTCACCCAATTACAAAACAACCTTCCATCTCAAATGTACATTCTGAATTTTACGCGCCGTTTTTTGGTATCCATTTTAAGGGAGTTGTCATCCTGGATGCTTCCAAATTTAAAACTGCCGTAGAACTTGGTAAAATATAATTTATTTACTTGATAGCAAACTATTTCCAGAACAATTAATAATTATTTAATAAAATGCTACAGTTTACTAGGTCTAACTCCTATGCCTGCCGCGGAAAGAATGATGCAAAAATGGCCACCTCTCGAATTTCATATTAAACATTTTAGCGGTAAAATGACGAGCTCTGATTGGTTTAAGTCTCCTGTGTCGTCAGCCAATGTCGTCAGCCTCGACGGCTGTGGGAAGCTGTGCCACGTCTGGAGCTGCGACTCGGTGTCATCAGCCTCCGCTCATCAGGAGGTCCACTTGGTCGATCGTCCATAATCTGCCAACTCACAAACAATTTTCATGTAACTTGGCGGTACTATAAAACATAAAATAAGTAATTGAACATATATTATATACAGGTGGCAAATTATATTCAAAAGGAAAGCGATTTGGTACGAAATTTATAGCAAGTTGTCAGTTTTCTTTATTTTCACAGCACACTAACTAATGCTTGTATAAAATGTGAAATATCTCTGAAACGGTAGGTCGTAGACCAAAACTAACGAAATTTTCACCCCCTTTAGAAAACCCCATAACACGAACTAGCCTTACACATAGTCCCCATACAACACCATAAAATCACCATGGACCACATTTCGTTCGAATTGAGAGTAAAAGAAAATGTATTCAATCGACAATAGCCAGGATCGACAGCTATCACAGTCACGCCTGTGATAGGTACTTTGGTCACCCATCAGATGTCCACTGCTTAACTTTACTGATCGGTTCAGACCATGGAGTTCCTTCAGGCAAAGAGTGTTTAAAACATAATTGGGCGTGTTACTTACGTTTTGAAACGCTGTCCTTTGCACTTCTGATTTAAGGGAGTTGTCATCCTGGATGCTTCCAAATTTAAAACTGCCGTAGAACTTGGTAAAATATAATTTATTTACTTGATAGCAAACTATTTCCAGAACAATTAATAATTATTTAATAAAATGCTACAGTTTACTAGGTCTAACTCCTATGCCTGCCGCGGAAAGAATGATGCAAAAATGGCCACCTCTCGAATTTCATATTAAACATTTTAGCGGTAAAATGACGAGCTCTGATTGGTTTAAGTCTCCTGTGTCGTCAGCCAATAATCTTCTTGTTCACAATGTTGGAGGGAAAATAACGGGTTCCTATTGGCTACCGAAAAAAAGCGCCAACCAATCGCACCCAAACAAGATGGCAGTCCTGAACGGAGTTGCCATTTGATAAAAACAAAATGTTGCTACTAAAACTTCTTTAAAATTTACTAACCCTAACACCATTGTTTTTGTGTAATTACATTTTCAGATTCAAAAAAAATAAAAATGTCTTGGCTTGGTTTTTTGTTGACAGTTCACGTAATACAGAGGAAAAACTCTTCGTTTTGGTTTCAGAAATGAAATACAGAGGAAAAACTCTTCGTTTTGGGTTTCATACAACGATAACTCTAAAATTATTATTTTTTTAACCCCTGTTATTTATTTTTCAACACATTTGCTCATAAAGTGGGTCTTATTTCATTGTTTTAAGGTTCATAATGATATGTATTACCCAGCCCGTGAGTAATAAAAATAAAGCACTAGTACGTAATGCTTTTTTTCTTCTAAATGTCAGCAAAGAGATCAGATCTTATTTTTTATTTAAAATTAAGTGTAAATATTAATCTATTGTAAATAAAAATATAATTCCACTAAGTTATTTAAATTTAACAGTAATTTATCATTTATTTATGCTAAAACGGTGAAAATATATAGTTCAATCATTTTTATTATTTGGCTGTATGGCGTACTTGTCAATGTGAATCTCATTTTGCGAGCGAAAAAAGAAAAAATAATGGCGCCTTTTTCAGATGTTTTCGCTTGTTTTTAACAAACGGCTTTTATTTTCATCAGATTGTGATTATTGTCTGAAATAAGTACAACACAAAAAATGTCCTCTACATGTGAAGAAGAAGAAAACTACGTGGGTACACCGCCAGAAATACTTTCCGAGGCGCAACATGCAAGTAATAGTTTGTTGCCGCCAATATCAAAGGGAAAGTATTTAGCAGCCTACGAAAATTTTGTGCAATGGAAAACCAGCAAAAATGCCTATTCCTTCTCTGAAAATGTATTCTTGGCATATTTCAACGATCTTGCAACTAAATACAAGCCAAGCTCGCTTTGGTGTACATATTCAATGTTAAAATCTACTGTGATGACAAAAAATAATGTCAACATCAAGACGTATTTAAATCTTACTGCGTTTTTAAAGAGATGCTCAGATGGCTTTACTAGTCGGAAATCCAAGATTTTGTCACCTAATGATGTCGAGAAGTTTCTGAAGGAAGCTCCGGATTGCCAATACCTGGCAACAAAGGTTAGATGATCTATTTATATAACTAGGTATGTCTTAATATAAGTAAAGACGATAGCGCATCAAGTGTAGTATATTTATTAGCCTTAAAAGTTGGTTAGGAAGTTGGTTAAAAAATAACTTAAACACAAACTAAGTATGTATTTTCTTTCTTTTCAGGTTGCTTTAATATTCGGTGTGATGGGTGCATGTCGTCGCCAGGAATTGTGTAATATAACTACAAAAGATGTTGAAAATCACGGAAATATTCTCCTCGTCCGAATAAATACCACTAAAAACAAGATACCACGGTCATTTACAATTAGTGGAAATCTGTATGAAATAGTAAAAAAGTACGAAGCTTTGCGTACGACAAAAGCAAAAAGCGATCGTTTTTTTCAAAATTACCAAAAAGGAAAATGCACGTGTCAGCCTATTGGATTAAACAAATTTGGTGCGATGCCGAAAGAAATCGCTCAGTTTTTAGGCTTACCAGATGCTACATCATATACTGGACACAGCTTCAGAAGAACATCAGCTACCTTACTAGCGGATTCCGGAGCAGATACTTTGACATTAAAGCGACATGGCGGTTGGCGCTCCAACACCGTAGCCGAATCATATGTTGAAGACTCAATTTACAGCAAGAATGCCATAAGTAACAAAATCACAGCAGCAATCAATTTTGAACCACCATCGAAAAAGTTTTATTCTGAAGCGGTTCCATCTACTTCTTATGCGAATAATGTTTCTACTCCTATTCATGAAGAAGCAAAACTCCCTTCCACGTCTACTGCAAATATTCCTGCTTCTCCGACATTCACGGAAACTCAAGAAACCAGCGAAATTATCAATAATAATTTAACACAAACTGTGAAAATGCCTGCTAAAACTGTCACATATAATTTCAGTAACTGTACTTTCAATAATTGTTTCAATGCCTAGTTAAATAAATAAATTTTGAGATAAAGTTTATATTTCTTTCTTTCCTCGCAAATGTGTTGAAAAACGTCGTATGACACGCGTGCGCATTGGATATTACATTCTCGGCTCCATTGAGCCCTCGCCTTCGGCTCGGGCTCTAAACTCGCCTCTAATGTAATATCCAACTTAGCACACTTGTAGCATAATGTACTATTAAACGTCAGAACCGATTTTGATCAAATAAAGCTAATAACCATGTCGTGGTCTATTCGTTTAGGAGCTAAGATGCCACAGACAGATACACAGATATACATATACACACGTCAAACTTATAACACCCCTCTTTTTTTGTCGGGGGTTAAAAATAGAGAGAGCAACTTTTTTTAAAGTAGGTTTTACTATTGTAGCGCTTCGATGGAGTGACGCGACGGAGTTTCATCTCAAATCATTGAGAGAAGTGTCTCCAAGTTGTGAGATTCAACAGTAATAATGATGTCAGAATATAATAAACAACAAAAAACAATTTAAAATATTAAAATACAAACTTTGTTATATCCAATATCCCATATATTTTACACTAGGAGTTTTTAAAGCAAAAAAATTAAAACTAGATAATAATTAAGATCCCTTCTTCCTCAATTGTCTTTTATTCTGTGTCTTTTTATACCTACTATCTTTTAAGACCACACGTTTTTAGTTTCATGTTTCCTTAATTAATTTCGTAATAATTCAGCTCGCCTAATAAATTTAATGATTTTTTTGTTAATTAACATGATTCTGTGATACTATCGATAACCTTAATTAGAAATTGTAATTACTTGCTACAATAATTTTCAATATTAAACATGAAATGAACGAGTAAGCTCGATGCCAAATTAAATTTATTTTCTTCATTGTCAAAGAATAATTGAGATTAAGATGTGATATAAAATTAATTTGTTAGATTGTAAGTCTATCAATGATGCTGACGGCCTGTTGATTGTAAAACGAAACTGCGATTTTTATAAAAAGTTAAAGGTAGTTTTGTATTGATTGGAATCAGCCAATGAGATGGTAATTCTGTCCAAGAAGCATTCGCTTGCGTACTCCAACTCAGAAACTTTTTTCTGAGTATTTCTGTATCACACAGCAGCGGCAGCGATCCGATTTTCTTTCCAAGCGTGGCGTTCATGGCATTTCCTACAAAGTTATCTGTGAGAAGTTTATAGGGCAGCAAAACATGGGTTCTGCGGAACCTTCTGGTCCTTCTTTTCTTCCTTCCTATCGTGTAGGTATAGTCAAATGTGTGGCGAAGTTGGCTAACCCTGGTGTCAGAGTTTTCAAACCGCCTAATGGCCTTGATTTTAACGACTGTAGTCAATCGACAACAGCCGAGGCCGACAGCTTAGCGTACCCTCCGAAGCACGGAAATGTTCGTGATTAATTTCCACTTTGGTCATCCATCAGATTCCTTGCCTCTGCGTGAGGATAAGCACCGTACTTACTGGTAAAATTACGTTTATTATTCAACAAAAAAATTCAGTAAAATAAAAAAGCTTTTGAGTGTTTCGGTGCCTAAAAAGTTTAGGAACTGCTGCTTTTTGGGTATCTCAGTAAACGTTACACAAGTTGTTCAAATTAATCGGAGCTCTACATATTTAATGACTTTGTAAACGAAGATCTATAGTTTGCGCTTTGGAATAAGCACTAACTATTGTTTAATTTTGTCTTCCTCCACTCGATCCCGTTAGCCTTTTAATTATCAACTACTACAACATTTGGCTACGTAAGCCATATGCGAGCACATGAACGCCAACAAGTAAGGAGTTGAAGTGGTCGCCATGGCCGAAATCGGCCGGGAGCACATCATCATCATCATCACTACAATATTTACATAGCAGTAGGGCTCGTAACCAGAAGGAATCGATCACTGAGGTAATGCTACATTCACATGGGCAGGGAACCTGATGGGTGACCAAAGTGGCAATTTAACACGATCGTTTCCGCGATTGGGAGAGTATATTAAGCCGTCTGGCTGTTATGTGAAAACTCTGACACCAGGGTTAGTCAAGTTGTTCACTTACTTGATTCGATAAGGAAAAGAGGATCCACTAAATTAACAACCAAGCCTTACTGAGCAGCAGGATTTTGTAATAATGAGGTTAATTACTTTAATTATGTTAAGATATTTTAAATTAATTAAAACGACACTAGTATTTTATAAAAATCTCACCAGTTTAAACATGTTGTAGGCAAAATAGCACAGGTTCGAGTAATGGTATGTAGGTTTGTATGCCTTGAGCCGACTGTACCTAGACTGCCTAGGTCTCTCCTTTTATAGCCTGGCCCTACGGTCTAGGCTAGTGAGTTACCATCTACTGGTAATAAATCGTCTGTTTGGCAATGTGCAACTTGATAGTGCGGTGTGGTTAGTGTAGGATTACTACTGATTAAATTAATTAGGTTCGGAGATTTTAGTTTAAGATTGTTTGAAATTTGAGGCCATCATTTGGGATCAGATGGTTTTTATAAAATGCCTGTAGAGTAAGGTGACTTGCGCGTTTGCATAACACTGAAGATATAATAGGTCTTTACCTGTAAAATTGCCTTTTTTCATACAATGTTTTTGGAAAACTGAATTTTCCATACTAACGTTTTTGGATTTTTCTCGGGAATGCGAAATCCAAATTTAGCAAAATTTTGTGGGAAGGTTTGGACAACATTAAGTTAATTTTCATCACACTTACTTTATTGAAAGTTTTAACTGTAACAACGGTACAGCAAAAATAAGCAATGAAACGGGCAAAGGATAAAACGAGCTATATTTGAGCTTCTTTTTCAGCAAATAAATCTAACTTAAATATGTATTAATTTGACTCAATATCTCCGTCATATGGTTTTAAATAAAAAACAATTTTAGTAATAGCTGTTCAATCAAATAAATTATGAATAAAATAAAGCTTGAGAAAAAATCGGCAATTTCATAGGTATTATTTCAATTGTTTGAAAAATGACGTCTACAATCGTTACTTTGCCAATGTCTGAAGTATTTTAATCATTACTCAAAAATTACAAGGAATACCTACATAGCTCCTTTGGGCTAGGAAAATTAGCTAAACATGGAAATATTTCGATAACTGTAAACTTCTTTCTCGATGACATAAAATATTGTTAGTTATAACTAAAATAAACAAAATTAAGCAAATTAAATTTCCGCATCATTATAAAAAAACTGAAAAATTTAATTTTCTACTCATTTTGATTTCAGTAAAGCGGCATAATATTTAACTTCGTAAAAGTGCCTCTATTATAATATAATGCTTGCATTTCAGTCTAAGAAATTAAAATTAAACTAATTAATCATTCAGAATTATCATTTATAAAGAATGTTCAGTAAGTTACGGATTTTTTGGCTTATCTGATCAGAAATTATAGATAACTACATTTCAACAGTTTATTCTGAATAGTATATTGTATATGTTAATAAACTAATAAAAATTAAGCAGATTCTCTTTGCAGAATTCAACAGTTACGAATATTTGTAGTTTTAAGAAAACCAAAATTCATAACTACTCTAAAAGTTTTTAATTTATGCCTTAAAAGTATAATTAGTACTATAAGAGACAAATTAAGCAAAAAATTTCTACGATTATTCATCAATTGATATTTTTTCTTAGTTTTGTTTCAATATAAACGGTATCCCATGCAGAATAAGGTCGTAATTTCATTGTGTCCCAACTCCCAACCGTACGTCTACTGTCACGAGACGCTCGCTGTTTTATAAAATTTGTTTCTAATGTATGGATGGCTACTAAACGTAAAGAGAAAAATATTGTTTTGCATTTGGGTGCTTATATACAGTAAAGTAGTCAAAATGAAAACGTTTTGTTCTTTTTGCTTCCCAAGAATATTGAAAGATATAAAGAATATTAAATATTCTTGATATTGAAGAATATTTATTATTACCTAATTTATTAGTGGGCAGATCTAGTTAGGTAGTTAATTATATTCGTAAATGAGACCTGACCGGAGTTTCGCCGTTACAGATTTATTTTATGTATAATGTCAATGACCTTTAGATATCGTTCAGTGTAAAAAGACCTACCAGTACTAGTGATTGCCTACCAATACAAGCTTAGCATTATGTTGGTAATTATTTAAACACCTATGAATTAGTGCAGAGGTTCCCAAACTTATTTCGTCTAACGCCCACTTTGAAAATCTGTTATTTTGTAGCACCCCCCATTTTTTTTTCACCATAAAACCTCAATCAGGTTTGAAGAGTGTGTCCAACGTGATGGACAACATTTGGATGAAATATTTTTTAAGAATTATAACCCGCATTTCTTGTCTTTATAAATATTATTTTAAAAAAAATTATCTTTCAATTTTTTTTAAATCCGAATTCTGACACCGGACACATTAATTAAACTCCAGGCGAGACTAGTATGTCATTGAGGTTTTAAGGTGAAAAAAAATTGGGTGTGCTACAAAATAACTGATTTTCAAAGTGGGCGTTAGACGAAATAAGTTTGGGAACCTCTGCTTTTGACCTACAGTCACCACATCAAAAAATGCACAATTACATATCCTGTAATTAGGAAATTCAATTTTTAACGCATTTGTACAGTCAAGAGCAGGTCACGCTTTACACTACCAGTTTAAGCTGAGCTCTGATTTATACTGCGCGCCATACAATGCAGGGCCGGTCCAAAGTCCAAAGTGTCAAGCTTGACATGCTCTTTAGTGTACAGGGTCAACAGCACATCATGCTATCCAAAACTGTCAAGTTTCTTTAATCGATTTTCAATTTTATCTCCAAGCCTTAGAGTTTACTATTCATTGGGGAAATTTGACAGTTTGTGGTAACCTGATGTGCTGTTGACTGTACAATGTACAATACAAACAAAGCGCGCAATTGAAATAAACTCGTTCTTTTCGCACGCCGCGCCTTCCCCCCACCGCGCCCCGCACCCACCGCTACATCCCGCTTCACTACTTGCTCACGCGTGTTATTATTTATATTCAACTTCTTAATCGTGATATTTACATGTTTAATTATGATGAAAACATGATTTTAGTACACTAAAACCTATTATTAAATAAAAAAATTACAGTTACACTTTTCAACTACCTGAAAAATACATTATTCTAAAAACGTTAAAAACTAATATTTAATTTTTGTCTCAGATGTCAAAAAAGACGCAAAATAGCTTAACTAGATGCAAACACCATAGTTACCATTTTGGGTTATTTAGATATTGAGATCAGATGGTTTCTCGAAAAAAAAATATGCATGGGAATTTGATTTCTGTTTAATTTTGCTATTGGGTGATAGCATTCGAATACCTCTCAAAATTATACTAACAAGGTATTTGGTTACCTATTTTACTTTTAGAAAAAAGTTCTCTCGTACTATTAATTACTTAATTTTTATAAGAAACAGTTACCACTGCGAATTGTTTACTTCATATATCTAATTCATATTTGATACTTAATAACAAAAACCAATAAAGTATTAAAAAAAGCGAGTTTATGAATTAAGTCCAGGGTAACCTAATTTTACTAGCCTACTTACATTTAGGGCCTTACCACTAAAAATATAAAAAATGTTATCAAAAAATTAAAAATATTAAAGTATTGCCATGTCGTATCAATGTTCAAAAACGGCGTATGTCAAAAAACATAAGTCAGTTTTAAACATTTTCTAAGTAGTATTGTAATATTCTGTGGTAAAGAAGTTATTGTTTATGACTCTTAAACGGCTGAACCAATTTTAATTTAATATAGCTAAGAACCATCTCGATTATACCAGCTTTCAAACAAAAAAACCGCATCGAAATCGGTCCATTTTTTTAGGAGCTACGATGTCACAGACAGACACGCAGATACTCTCGTCAACCTTATAACACCCCTCTTTTTTTCGGGAGTTAAAAACCCTTTACGCGGTGTAAACCTATTACGCAGTACAGCTACTTCGCGTTATGCCTAAACGTCATTTAAACTTAGCTTTAAAATTTTTTTTTTTTTTAATCTTGAAATTTGGTACGAAGCAACGTCTTATAGCACAGATAAAGGAAAAATTGCGAAAACCGTAAATTTTTAGTTACATCATAAAATAAAAATATTTTTAATAATTTTAAACTTCTACCCCTTTCCTTAAGAACGCGTAGAGGTATTAAATTGAACTTTTACTTATATACCTACAGGTTTGTACGACACCCTCGGTGCGCGAGTCTGGCTCGCACTAGGCCGGTTTTTTTTATTATAAGAAGGGTTAACTCTTGACCTCAATCTTGACCGAGGTCATAGATGGGGTCGACGATGGAGCGAGTTAACCAGAAAATGCCTATAAGGCACTGGTACTCCTACACACTGACGAAACACAGCAAGCTGTTTGGCGTCGGACTTCGGTAGAAGGGTGTTTGCGAACCAGACACACAGTTCACAGAGCTATCTATAAATTGCTTCTTTACCACATTCAAGGATTTTATAAATCACATTTCAAAAGGCTTAAAGCGCTTTCTTCGCTTCAGACCTATGTCGGGGTATGTCACTCTCTCGTTATACTTAAGCCTCATTATGCCTAACTCTCGTTATGCCTAACTCGCGATATGACTTAGGCATAACACGAAGTAGCTGTACTGCGTAATAGGTTTACACAGCGTAAAGGCCTACTGGTATTGGTTTTCAATGAAAAGGCAGCAATGGAAATTAAGTGTAACTAAAATTATGACTGAAATAAAATTCAATTTTTCCCAATTTCATTTTCAAATGATCAAAACAATTTATTCAAAACAAATATTTGAATTATTATGTAAGTATTATAACTCTAAAGATATTATTTCTGTACCACTCTTGATATTCACTGCTTATAACTTTAAACGGCTAAACCAGTTTTGATACAAAATAGTTAAGAATCATTTCGAAAATGCAAGCTATAAAACAAAAACAACTGCATCAAAATTGGTCCATTCGTTTAGGAGCTACGATACCACAGCCAGACATACAGATAAACAGATACACCGATACACTTGTATATTAATGCAATAATTTTTCGACGTTATAAAAACATATGAGTCATCGACTTTAATCCCAACAACATGCCTATTAGCAGATAACCACAAAGGAAAATGTCACTCATTTATTTAGATAATGCTCTGGTTTGTAGTATTTTTTGTTTATGTTGATTTTTTTAAAAGCACTGAATTATTTTCAATAAAATTTATATGGGACCACCTCTGGAGTACATTCTTTTGAACAAAAAAAGAATTTTGAAAACCGGTCCATAATTGGCGGAGAAATCGGTGAACATACATAAAAAAAAATACATACAGTCGAACATAGAACTTCCTCCTTTTTTGAGGTCGGTAAAAATTAGGATCGCATGCACGATCGCAGGTCCGATCGTGCATGGAGTATTGTAGCCACCTTTGGGTTGGTTCGGCCAAATACCAACTAGCTGCACTAGACTCGGTGGATCGCAGAGCCAGGAGGCTCATTGGTGATAAAAAGCTGGTTAAGGATAAGCTCCAAAGCCTAGCTCATAGACGCAAAGTAGCTTGCCTATGTGTTTTTTATAAGATGTACTTCGGGGAGTGTGCTCAAGAGCTGCATGAGCTCATTCCGCCTGCCCCTTTCTTCCATCGGACGTCCAGACGCACTGCAGGGTATCACCCTTATCTTGTCGAGATACCTCGGATACGTACTGAGCGCTTTTCTTCATCTTTTGTATTGCGCACTGCCAAGGAGTGGAATTCTCTGCCGGCGTCTGTATTTTCGAGCTCATACAACCCGAATATCTTTAAAGTACGAGGGAATAGGCTTCTTCTGGGTGAGCTCGCTACATTCTCGACCGCATCTTTGCCCTGAGCTAGATTGTGGTCAAGAGCAAACCCATTCTTAATAAATAAAATAAAATAAAATAAAAAATGAATCTTAAATCCTAGCAAATAAAATTGAATATCCTGATTTACTGATACATCAACGCCCAACCCAAGCCCTTGTACCTAGAAAGCAGAATTCGGTACAAAGATTCCGTTTATGACGTAGACAAGGCATGAGATAGGATTTAAAGAAATTCCCATGGGCATGAAGCCCCAGGCTTCCTCTACTAATGTCATAAATGTTTATTTATTTAACAGGTGAAAATACAAATGAAAAAAGCGCCGCCATCTCTGAAGTAGACCTAAAGTTCAGTCAAGCCTGCAACCTGCAATGTCCATTTCCCTATCTCTTTTACGCTCTACTGCATCTGCTTTGAATGCACTTCAAACAAATGGATCGTAGACTTCTATAGCCCTTTTCCTGTGTCCCAAGACATGTTTGTTTCTTCTTTTTTTGCGACTTTTGTATGTGCACGTGTTTTCTCAAACCTATACACAATCTAGCCTTTCATCTATATATCTATTTATGGGATAATTCTGAGTAAAACTTAATTCTGATCAACCCACAAACCAGCACTTTTGAGTTCCATTTCTTACCACCGTGCAATATGAAAAATGATAAAAAGCGCCCAGTACGGATTTAAGGAATCTCAACAAGGTAAGAGGTTGTACCTGCACGTCCGATAGAAGAAATGGGAAGGCAGAATGAATCAGTACAGCTCATGAGCACGCTTCCAGAAGTACATCTATACTTATATACTAATCTATACAATCTATACTAATATTATAAAGAGGAAAGATAATTATTTTTGTATGTCACGAATAAAATTAAAAACTACTGGACCTACATGCTACATTATCCCTAAGTAATCTTGTAAGCTCACCTTTTTAGAGTGTTTTTAGAAACTTTCACATATAGCTGCCTATCTCTGGGGTGGGAGGCCCGGAGTCCTATAGCACAGGCTTTGGCTTAGTTTAGGCTCCGGGCTCTTTCAGATAAGAATATGTCTAAGTATGCTATTTATTTAGTAATAAGGTTTTATCTGTTAAGAGCAAATAAATGATTTTTTTTTAACATAGGGTGAATAATTTTCCAGAATTTCCACGGGAACGAAGTTCCGGGTGGAAAGCCAGTCTTGTAATAAACACATAGGCAAACAAAGTATATTGTATTGTATTGTATAGGCAAGCAACTTTGCGTCATAGGCTTTGGATTTTTTTTAATAACTTTTAGGCATTGAAGCTAAGCTAAAGTGTATTTGGCAAAACCACTAGATATTTCCTTAGCCAACTCATTAAGCCACCATTCCTTTCCACCCCATATGATCGTTCATTGACTCCCAAAGAGCCATCAGCAGCAACTCTGTGACTTTCTCCTCACATTAATCTAATTTAAACGGCGCTACTTGAAAACAGAATTAGTTAAAAGCTTGTACGGGACTAAAGTGTATGAAATATTATCACGATGACAAGGTTCAATGGCCGCTTAAAAACTTGGGAAGTTTTAGTTTTGGGATTGTTTGTTTTTCGAATTAGTACCTACTAGCTTTCCGCCTAGGACTTCGGTCCCGAGGGAATTTGGAAAATTATGTAGCCTATATGTTAATTCAGATTATCAGCTACCTTCATACTAATTTTTATCAAAATTGGTCCAGCCGTTTGAGCGTGAAAGAGTAACAAACATCGATACAAACTTTCACGTTTGTAATTTTAGTAGGGATTTTGAATGTCATTGCATGATGATTCGTGAGTTTGTAACAAAGGATGTGCTAACAAACTAAAGCTAACATTGATTGCTAATTTGCCTTACATTTACTGATGGTTATTAATATGGTTTTGCTATAGGGTGTGTCTGTGCATTAATATAAAATTACTAAAATAGATAGGGGCTGCTTAAAGAAGAGTACCTTCTTTACTAGAGCACAAAACATAAATTTTAAGAACGGTTTTCTGTCATATCAGCCTTTTTATTAGCACACGTCTTCAAAACTGACTAGGACCTAATTTCACCATTATATTAGTTATTTAACAAACGATTAGCAGCTAACGCGAGATTTGACAACGTCATTTTCATACTTTTTGTTTGACGTTTTGTCTGATTAACTTCTTCTTAGTCAGTAGGGTCAAAAGAACAAATGCGTATGTATGTATTTAAATCGTTTAATGTATGTTTGTATGTATTTCATTGTAATCTTGACTTGTTTTAAGTGACATCCAGAATGTCCTATAAAATAAAGATTCTAATCGTGGATTAACTAACTAATAGAGTATGGTGAAATTGGACCTTAAGGAATTTAATTTAAATTTCACAGGTGTATAGAATATAATTAGAATACGCTTTGCTATAGTAAAATTGGATATCAGGAAAAAGTTTATCGTCATTTTAAGATATTTACGCGTTAGAAATCGCGTTCGGAACTCCTGAAAACTCCCCTGGACTTTAACGTACTGACATTCAAAAGAGGCGTGTGGGTAGACTAAAAAATTTGTCCCACTTTTGTTCACAACAAAAGACTCCTTGAAATCGGCTTTGGAGAAAATAAATCCTTTCCCCCGAGGGAAAGTAATTTCGCTTGAGTACTCTTGAGATGAGCTAAAATAAGCTTCCCCCTGATTAGGTTTACTAGAAATCACGACAATTTTGAGAAAAATCTACGTTTTTCCGTCACAATAAGTGTGCAAATATCTTTATATGCTTTCAGTACAACTCCTACACCTACACGATAAGAAGAAGAATAAATACTTTAAGCTGTAAGTTTGTACTTGTTTTCCACTTCGTAAAGACAGCAACACATTAGGTTATATACATTTGCACTACACATACCTACCTGCTCCATTATTACGAGATAAGAGTTAGATTAAGGTTAACATTTGTTGTCATTAGTACTTAAAAGTAGTTACTAGGTACCAACCATCCTTTGCTCCGTTTCGACATAAAGGATGGGCAGACGAATATTCACATAATTCATTCACTTCTTGCGATCTTGTGCAAGTTCTAGCCACCCGGAATTGTAAGCATCAAGATTATCACGCCATCTTTTCTTGGGTATATTCCGGCGTCAATGGCCATTCTGTGGCACCCAATGGGTAACGATCCGTGCCCAATGCTCCTCGCATGCAGCTTACGTGTCCAGCCCCGGCCCACTTTAGACGAACATATACAGTTTTAAGTAATAATAGGTCTTTACCTACGAAATTGCCTTTTTCCATACAATATTTTTGGAAAACTGAATTTTCCATACTAACGTTTTTGGATTTTGCTCGGGAATGCGAAATCCAAATTTAGCAAAGTTTGTAGGAAGGTTTGGACAACATTAAGTTAATTTTCATCATACTTTATTGAAAGTTGTAACTGATGTAACAACGGTACAGCAAAAATAAGCAATGAAATGGGCAACGGATTAAACGAGCTATATTTGAGCATCTTTTCAGCAAATAAATCTAAAGTAAATATGTATTAATTTAACTCAATATCTCCGTTATATTTTCAAGGTTTTAAATAAAAAACAATTTGAGTAATATCTGTTCAATCAAATAAATTATGAATAAAATAAAGCTTGAGAAAAAATCGGCAATTTCATAGGTAAAGACCTATTATTACTAAGGATTTGTTTTAAAAAAAAACATAAATAGTGTAACAAGAGACTTGTGTCCTTTTATTGTTTCATATCTCACAGTTTTTATGAAAAAAGTTGCCACCTGGCACTATCTATGATTTTCATTTTCTTTCCTATCTAAAAAGAGGATAAAACAAGGCAATTCATAGTAAAATTCAAAAAAATGACCACAAATTTTATTTTCCAAACACATGGTAATGCGATTTCACTTTATATTTAACAACGGGCGGGTGTACAACAGGAACAGTATGTACCACTGGGGCAGAATGTACCAACGAGGCATGATGGTACACCGGGGCACTGTGGTACACTGGAGCACTGTGGTATACTGGGGCACTGTGGTACAACGGGGCACTGTGAACCACTGACGTGTGTACCACTGGCTGGTGAACTACTTCTACTGGATGGGCTACTACTGGTGAGGTGTGAATGTGGATCCCTGGTGATGGTGAAGCTATCGCTAGGGTTATGGACAGGAGCTGAAAATGAAACACAGTCACTTGTTAATTTACATGTCACATGTGGCGTCAAGTTGATAGACTTTAAGTATATGGACGGGTGGATAATTTATAAAATGTGCAAGTTTGACATTTAAAGGTATTTTTGACTCTTGTTTTATATGTCACAGAAATACAGCAGATAATTTAATTTCTTTACACAAATAATAATTTACTAAAACTAACGTCTATTTTGACCTTCAAATTAGAAGAAAATGAGACGCGATTTTATAGCTCTTATTACAGGTTCGAAATAGGAATTGTCTGGTCTTAAATGACAAACTTGATATGGTCTTGCGTGTTGAATTTAAAGATTCAAAGCCCAAATGGGCTTGTAGTTACTGTGGGAATCTATGGGGTAGACGGTAGACCAGGATCTATTTGAAACAAATGCACACAATAAAGCAAAAAGTGCAACGACATAGTAGACCTTGTCACAAATCCTATAGAATTGATCTTAACCTTAAAAGAAAACAAAATTATCTCACCACAACAAGAAACCGAATCATCTTGACCAGTTGACAGATACGGTATGTGTCAAGTATCAAGAAACATGTCACCTTTATACCTTTTTATACCCCGAAGGGTTTTCACCATCGACTTAAGAATACAATAGAGGTGGCGCAAGAAACAAGGTCCAGATCCGTGCGTCATATAAAGTTACTAGCAAGCGTTACAAAGGAGTATCGTTGGTAATCTTCCGGTTTTACTTCTAATCGTTTATTTAATTTGTTTTAATGAGTTGATTGCGAGTTGAGTGAACCCGTCTTTGTGTTGCAAAAAGTTGTCGTGTGTAAACTGGTTTGTGATAATTAGAAACCATCGCTTGCTTAGATATTAATATTTAAATTAACAATAAAATGTCCTTCTTATTTTGTTAAATCAAGTATTAATTTAAAAAAAACCTAAATTAGAGCATCATTAAAAAAAACAATTGTTAATCATGTCGGTGGATGCAAAAACCACAAAAAAACTGGTTTGTGAATCTTTTCTTCCTAGCTCTATGGAAATGGGTAGCTCTGTGTGTGACATAATTAAAATTTTCAAGGAGATATTTCAACTAAGTAACTTTATTTGATAACGAAACTTTCTTCTGTTCTTCTTTTTTCAGTTAATTTCAAATACCTACTATTTTGTAATTTCAAACCATTAGGTCCATGTTTCAAACTCATATTACTTAATCAAGTTTGCAATTAACAAATTCTTTATCTAGCTCCCACTTGTATTGTTTCAGTATTCGGACATCATATGGAAGACGAGGTTAATTTATTAGAAAATTGTATCGAATTGTTCCGCTATCTTCTAAACGTATTTATTTACCCTTGATGTTTCTATCGTTACGCCTAGAAAATAAACAGATCAATCGTGACACAGTTAGTATCAGTAATCTCTCAGCATGTCTTTATAATAAAACAATAATGTAATCCGTGTCTACTTGCCCCGCGCACTGCGAGTCCTAGTTTATAATGTCAATGTCGTCGGCGCGCGCGCACGTTTGCCGCCAACACTGGTTTATAGTGTATTTACAGGACTGGCAACGAGAAAAGTGCTTTCAAATTATTATTTTCTGTTTTATTTAATCTCGTTAAGTTTCCTTAACTTAATATGTTATTCCAAAAAACTATATGGAGTTTAAGAAAACTAACTTTTAGAAGCTACATTTATTTCACTTTTAAAATCAGTGATTAAATCAAATTATGCCGACACTCCGGTAGTTACAAAAATATTTGTAAATATTAATTGTGTTTTATTAACAAATGGGCCCATGAAGCTTGATTATAAGTATAAACTAGCTTTCTGCCCGGGACTTTGTTTCCGTGGGAATTAGGGAAAATTATGTAGCATGTGTGTTAATCCAGAGTGTCAGCTACCTCCATACCAAATTTTATCAAAATTAGTCCAGCCGTTTGAGTGTGAAAGAGTAACCAACATCCATCCATCCATACATACAAACTTTCGCGTTTATAATATTAGTGCGGATGTATTACTGTTTAGTCACCGCTATTTAATCACGCAAATGTAATTAATTAATGACAAATAATCTTTAATGTCTTAACTTATAACCTTATAAGTAAATTGATCCTCAGTATTTGATAACGTACTCCTTCTGAGATTGATTCTCAGAAGGAGTACCTATATTGCCAAACAAAACATAAATAAACTGTATTCGGTAGTCGTCTAATTATCTATTTCCTTTTGTAACAAAACACCGTAACTCTCTCTCTCTCTTTCCCTCCATTATCAGCTATCTTCGTCACGACATAACAAAACACGATCATTACCCAAATTCAATTATATTCTGCGAATCGGCCATTGATACCGCTAATAGGTTGTATTGTGATATTGTTTTCGTTTGCCACGTGTGACATTCAATGAGTAATAATTTCTGTATAGAATCAAAGACTTATTGAAGGGTTTCTCCACTAAAGTATGAAATGACATAAAGAATCACAAGGGGATGTAGCTTGTTAAAATGAAGTATCATAAAACAAAGTTGACTTTATCACTAGAAAACTATCGGCACAGCTAACATGCGTGAAAAAACTTTTGTAGTATGTTTCTCGCAGCATACGAAAAAGCAAAATGACACAAATATGACAAATTATGTCATGCTTCCATAATAGCCCGCCCAGCTTGACATGATAATTTCCAGAAATATAATATAATGTATAAATAAAATAATAATTTTAGATTTTAGACATATGCATGCTTAACGTTGATGAGTCAGTGAGTAAGTGAGTGAAGGCTTTTCATTTTATACACATGCTAAATTAAGATTACGGTTTCTGGTTTATTGTAATACTCCGGCTTGAGAAAATAATTGCGAATAGTATTTTAAATATCTCTGACATTTTTGTTTGAGATTAGATTACTGATAGTGAAGATAATATTTTTGTTTTGAACAAAAAAGAATTAACAGCTACTTCAAACGTTGGCAGCCTTAAGAAACACGATGTTACCATTTCCTCCTACCCTAATTAAAATCTCAGTGATATTACCTAATTTTGAAAGTGCCTTACACAGTAACACAAATAATGTTTGAAAACATTGTTAAACGGAATTAGGTTAGACATAATTAATTAAGCCCAGTACTTGGTTTCGCGCATTGGAAAGCTTGTGGTAGTAATTTGTGAGCTCAAACGTGTTCTAATAATGGTGAAGCAGACGTAAATTCAATTGTCAAAATATACAAAATGGAAACCCATCTTGGCTTTTCCTGTGGATTCATTTTTCAGTTATCTCAAAATTATTGTGAAAACTGCATCACAATCATAAAAGTAAGTGCTGTCATCGTTTCATCCATAATATACCAGAACCTTGCCCCTGTTACTGGTTTACAGTACACTTAGGAAGAGCTGGCAGTTGGTACTTTCCTTTTTAAAATAGTGTAGCGTGATAGCATTGAAGCGATTCATTTAAAAAATGCCTTGATTTCTTTTTTAATTCTCAATACTTGCTTATAATACTGAAGTTCTTGAGCTTATACTTAATGACAATGAAAGTAAAAGATCAAGCAAACCCCTATTTACAGTAACCACGACAAAAAATAAAAAAGAATTTGCCCTTTCAAGCCCGTTCAATTATTTGGGGATTTGTCCTCAAACAATTCGGCTAATTCTTTGACGAGAATAAAAAAATATCTTTTTTAAGAATACGAAACAAAATAGGCTTAGGTTTTATGCCACCAACGCGATGGCAATTGCATTTAGATTAGTTTTTGTTTGGATTGTTTTTTTACTTTTTTATAATAAATTATTAAAACAATCCCAGTGCGGGATGCACCGACTGACAGTCAGTTTACTAAGCAACACAACAATATTTCATTTATAATTAAATATTTGCATATATTCAAAAAAGTATTATAAATCTGTTAAAAGCAGCTCAGTTTCTATTATTATCATAAATAAAATTGAATTCAAGATTCCTTCGATATTTTTAATTTTTTTCTGTAATATTTTGATGTAATTCAGAGTCACTATTTTTTTCCCCTAATTTGTCACAGTTTTCTGGAATCCATATATACATTGACATTTATACCTTGACCCAACTAAGCAAATATTAATTAATCAAACTAATCAAATATATTTGCAAATTTTATCTCTTTATTAGTATTTGATGTTATCTCAAAGTAGACGTTTCTAGGCAACTGTCTAACTGTACGAAAAAATTTATTTTCTCGAATTCTTTGAATGTTGATACCTATTTGTTTATCCTAATGAATGTATTTATTTAATGTTTATAATGTATTTGAATGTAGCCTGTTGCGGATGCGCTTTTGTACATTTTCCTTTTATTTTTTAATGAACAAATGTTGATCTAGTTCGGGATTTTAATTTTTTGTTTCATTAACCTATAATTATAAACAATTTACAAAGCTGATTTTTGTTTTCGGTTTAGCTATTAATTACCACTAGAATGAAAACTTTCTCTACCAAATGCAAGAAAGCACTGATTTTCCGTTAACATAATTTCATTCTCAAGTATTTCTCATTTAATTGTATTTTGATCGCGACTGTCCTTATCGCACATCAGCAGCTGAGCATAAATCACATGACACCGTGATCAGAGGATTTATCTCAAGCTATTTCATTAATTGATAGGAATTCTTTGTAATATTAGTGGGATATTGCAAGCAGTATGACATATGCAAAATGTAGTCAAACTATTAAATATAAATAATCAACCCACTTTTTTTTGACAAATAATTACTTAATCGAAATTAAGTTTAGGTATATTTTTCTGTTTTTCTTGGGGTTTTCCTTTTAAAAACTCGCTAAGTTTTCCTTTGTCTTTACACAGTTTATTTTCATAATTTTACTAAATGATTGACTGCATTTATTTACAAACATTGACTCAAAGTCAAACTCGAAAAATATTTTTTTAGTTTTATTTAAATTCACTTAAAATATGTCCAATACATTTATTTTTTAGACATGCCTGTTCGTAAAAACATTATAAAGCAACAAGCTTTAGTATAGTTTACTACAACAGGAGCTTCTGATTGTACAGTCATGCTTCAATTTTCTTAATGTCTCTCGGCAAACAGTGTCTATCTTGTTCTTGTCCTTTGAAATTCAACTTATTACCAGCCCTTAGACGTCCCTACCGAGGGGCACGAGCCTCCCTTCGAAACACGAAGGTGATTTAGGCCATAGTCCACCACGCTGGCCCAATGCGGGTTGGTGGACCGCTCGTCTTTCGAAAATGAATTTTCTTGGACGGGCGGGTTTTATCACGATGTTTTCCTTCACCGTTGAGCAGGTGATAATTAAAAATCCGTACATAAATCCGAAAAGACGAATTTAGTGGTACAGGCCCGCACCAGGATTTGAACCCACGACCTTCGGATTACAAGTCTGGCTCATTATCAACTGGGCTATCACCAAATTCAACTTACTTATTCGTAATGCAAAATTTGCCGAACTAAAATAACAAAATAAAAGCACTGAAAGGTCTATACGGCTAGCAAAACATGTGTGTGGTACTGGGGGTGTGCTGCCCTTGACATAGGCTGTATTGGTCACAGCGCAGCGTAGCCTTAACTCGCCCTAATAAGCCAGTGACCAAGCGAGTTCCATTCTCATTGAGACGGCAAGGGTTGACAAATGTACCTCTATTTAGACATAAGCTCGCCTTTGAGACCGCTTTTAGTATTTTTCTTTTGTATCTTGTGAATAAAGAGTAAAAAATTTAGTTTTAAGAAAGAGAATTCAAAAGACTTTTAGTAAAAGTAAAAAATAAGGGATTTTTTGACAGATAAAGATTTTAGATCACAAAAGAGTCGATAGATGACCGTGGAATGTTAATGCAGACAATTTAACAAAGATCTTATTCAGTAACAAAGATCTTATTCAGTATACTAAAAATCTTAATAATTTACTTAGACACCTAAATTAGTTTTTTTTTTTAATTTTTAATCTTTAAAGTCTTAGGGATATTTTTTTAGAAACGCAAAAATACAGGTCTCTAACGAATTATGTTGAAGAACTTTAGTACCAAGCCTGAAGTAAATTGGACAATTTTTTCAATAGACGATTTTTTTTATTATATCACCTAACGGAACCTAAAAAGTCTAATCTAACCTGAAATAACCTAACTTATCCTAATTTTATGCAGGTGGTCCCTAAAGTTTCGTGGAATTGTAATTTTACCTGGCAAATTGTAATTTAGTGAAATTGTAAGGTTACGGTTTTTACAATTTTCCAGTGACATAGGCACTTGACGTAGGGAGACCAGTCATTGATTAAAAAGTCACTATGGCCAGTGTTCACCAAATATTTAACCAACGATTAGCAGCTAACCAGAGATTTGACAATGTCACTTTCATAATTTTTTTTTGACATTTTGTCTAGTTAGCTTCTAACCGCGGTTTAACCATTGGTTATATTTTTGGTGAACACGGGCCTTAGTCGTCCTGAAAACAAAGGAAATAAATGTTCTCCCTCCCACAAACAAGAAACAACCATTTATGAAAACGCTGACTCACCAGCTTGGAGAGCAGGTAACTCGATTGATTATCTACGTCAGTCATTCATCATGTCTAGTCTAGCCTACGAGTAGAAGGTATTACGTAGAGTTACGTTAAACAATAGATGGAATAACGTGGGAGAATAACGTAGGATAACGGTGCAATTTGCTGTGAATGATCGTTAAACGTGTTGTGACTTGATTGAAAAGAAATATAACATTGTAGAAGTGTCTTACCTCGATTTTTACTCAGGTATTTCAAGTATTCGATATTTCTTCGCTGTTCACAGATGAACTAATGTACAAAATGTATTTTTATATTATTTATCTTTGTTATTATAATCATTAAAATGTGAGTTTTTTGGTTTGTTTTTCTTCTCAAAGTAAGCAACATCTCTAAGAATGGATAGAAGTTGTAATCTCAACTGTTAGAAAATTCAGCCTTACTGTGTTCTGTTTACTCCAGAAGAAATAGAAGTGGGCGTAAAAATGTTATGCCTTGTCCCTTCAAAAAACAAAAAGCTGTACAACATTTTGCTACGCCGCCACCGCTTACAAACTTTGATCTGAATTTGTATTCGGAAAATTATAAAATTGCTTTATTTGGACCCACTTTATATTGTGCAAAATGGAACAACTTACAATATCCCTTTTACATTAGTAGCTAGTACTAATAGTTATTCTGTGACATAAGCAAGAGCTTATGTACGAATGTAACCTATCTAACATAATCATCCCCACAAGCTCTATAAGTACCAACTCTAGTTTACCACCCAGATCAGTGCTAGGCTCTCAGGAAATCCCCTATCGTTATCCCGTACCCTTGACATTGGGTCTTATTTAGATAAGTATTTTGTGGTAAAATACACGAGTAATGTGGGGTAGGTCGCGGTTAATGGGATCTTGAGCCATAAACCTGAGCCTAGATGCTGATTTGTTAACTCTATATGACGGTAGGTTGATAAAGGACTGAAATGGTGTAGCTTTTGTTTTTAAGAAAGTTCTTCTTCTTCTTTCAAGTCGATGGCGCATCGCGACTAAATTTTGTTTGCCCAGTACCTAGCCACAGCGATAGCATTATTCGAGGCGTTCATTAAGGCGGCTACAGCACCCGATAAAGGCAACACACATAGAATTAGTGCCATCTCCGTCTCTTAACAGGCCTGGGCGGCAGTGCGAACAGTGTCGATACACGAAGTTTACAGACTATGAAAGCGTGCGTGCGTAAAAATATGTTCGAAAGTTAGAAAAATGAGATTTATGGAAAAGTAACAGCTTAAATCGAAAAATGCGTTAACTACTTATCGAGAGTGTTCAATCACGAACATTTTGATAGCAAATTCAAGTTCCTGTGTGCATTTTACTATCGTTTTTACAGCTTAAAAGATACACAATATTGGGTATTTAGAGGTGACTTTGTGAGCTTTTTCTATCGAACCAAAAGTGCTGAATCATGTTTTCAGCAAACTACTTATCTAGTTTATGTCCTGAATATTACCGTAGTATTTTTTCTTCGATTTAATGCAGTGCGTCATGCTTATCTACGCATCATAAAATCGTAATTTAGGTGCCTTAAGTCCTCTTTGGTACAGGCTTTCGGACATGAGGTTAAGTGGCCTATGAAGAAAGTTGATAACTAAATCTAGTTATCAACTTTTTTCATAATTATTAATTTACTAAATATAAACTTATCTTATATCAACCGGTTACAATGTCGTTCAAGACTTTTAATAGCTCACACAGGTATTATCAAAAATGTTGCGAAGTTGACTAATCTTGGTGCTAGAGTTTCCAAACCACCAAATGTAATGTTACCTGGTTCAAACCTTCTAATTACTGGGATTGTTTGTCAATAAGTATCACATGATAGTGACTCTGATAGCGACGAATCGTAAGGGTAACCGATAACTTCGATTTATGTTGTACATCACTGCATTTGACTTACACCTTCAGTTAAAATTGCTTTGTGCATAAGCAATGTATGACAAATCTGATTTTAATCACGATTAATAGTGATCGGTTTACATGCCTGTAAACTTTGAAATCTAAAATTATTTTCAGAGATCAGTATTTAGTAAGCACGCAGCCGACTTAGTGCAAGCCACTTAAGTTGCGTAAGCGGTTTCAATTGTGTCATTATGGGGGATTCCCCGCAATCAGATACCCTAGTTTATATGAAGATTTGTTGGGAAAAAACATATTGCTATTTCTAGCTTAGTTTGGAATTGTTTTAGCCACTTACTTTTACCTTTTTTTCTGAAGAAAATCTATTTAGAAACAAAAAACCTGGCAAGAACTGGGGCCAGACCCTCTGATTTTAATAATGTTGTCAAAAAAAATTGCGTAATAGAGTTAACCAACCGAGAGTTATACAGGGCTTTAGGTAAATCTCTTTCAACCTCTCGGGTAGTAAATCAGTCCATGAAACTAAACAACTTTTCCAAGGAACAAAGGTCGAAGTATGAAAAATATATTTTGACTTCCCATACAAAATGCGCTATCAGCTATGCAGTTTGTATGGGAACTAAAAAAAATTTTTTCGTATTTTGACCTATGTTCCTTGGGAAAGTTTTTCAGTTTCTTGGACTGATTTACCACCCGAGAGGTTGAAAGAGATTTACCTAAAGCCCTGTATACATATACACATTAATATATACGTAAATATGTCAAAATATTTGTTACAAATCACTTTAAACCGTTAATATTTCACGTTTAACGATTATCACTTCATTTTAAATTGAAATTGTGCGCACAACCTTCTTGGGATTTTTCGAGAAAAATAAAGACTTAAAAGGCTAATTGGTACCTTAAACTTTAATTTGTCACTTACTTTTAAATAATTTATTTGTTTTTATTTTAACTTCTTGATAATTAAAAAGTTTTGGTTTATTTTTGATTATTCATGAAATTTTTACATCGATTTTTTTGATGTTGTATTTTCCATACTCCATCCATACACTCACCCACACAAATCCTATAGGGTTGGCAGAGCTCCATGTGGTTCATATGACTCCACATTTCTAAGGTTTATTAGATGAAACAAAAGTATAGTGGTGATAGGTTGTCAGCCTTTCGCTCGCTAATGAAATCACTATAAATAATAATAATAATAATAATAATAAACGTTACACACTCAAAGGCCCACACTAAGGTTTTCCTTGTGTCGTGGGTCCCTCGGAACACATATAAAGACAAACACAAACTCCCATGACCCGAGAACAAACATCTACTTTTTACAAAAACATTTGCCTTGACTGGGAATCGAACCCAGGACTCGTCGATCAAGAGGCAGCGCCACTACCACTCGACCAAACCGGTCGTCAATGAGGATTACTATGTAAATAAAACACAATTAAGGATTTGAAATTCGTGTTGACTGTTGCTTTGAAACATTAAGCTGATACCATTTCCATGCCTTGTGTCGTTATTTACAATATATCTAGTTTCAATCGCAGAGGTATCTAAAATAGTTTAGAAATTTCTAGAAGGTAAAGCATAGGTAAGTAAAATTTTACAGAAAAGACTTCAGTATCATTTAACATCGTAATATTGGATATAGACTTTTAATATCTACAAATAAGATACTCGTATTAAAGGTTTCATAGTACTAAGAGAGAAAAACAAATGTTATTACAATTAAAATGAAGAAGCAAAACCATTCGATCTACTCAATAAAAAAACTATGCCTTTTCTGAAAACATAACTATGCCTTCGATTGATCTCAAAGCTTGACGTATAGAGTCTTATAAAATGGGGGCTTTGTAGTTATTAATGCTCAAGTTTAACTAGGTGGTTAAACTAGAACCGAATATAAAATTACCTATTCTATTTTAAAAATTTCCGAAAATCCAAGACACCTCATGGCGGCCATTTTGTTGATGCGTTAATAATAAAATGGCGACGGGGGCAGAACAGCAGGCGCGGGTAATACGGTCCTGACGGGAAGCGGGTGTCCCCATGTGCTGACGTGGGACACGGCCAGTGGGGCAGGGTGGACCAGGGGGGCGTGGACCACGGGGGGATGGTATACTGATGGTAATACTGGGGGGTAGACCACCACTGGCTTCGGCGCTGGCGCGGCGAAAGACATGGCGAGGAGGGCGAAGATTGTTAACTGGAAACAACAAATACAATATTAAGACAACATAATTTTATCCTAAAATACTTACGCCTAAACCATGTCGGGGTAGGCAAAGCATTTATGGGGTTCTAGAACCAGTTTTGACACACACTATTTCATAATATTCACCTATGCTGTTTTCCTTTGTTTTTTTTTATGTAATAGATTTGCTCCTGGCCACAATTTAAGCTAGGGGCGAATATTATGGCCGAGGATGTAGCAAGCTCACTCAAAAGATGACTAATTATTCTGACTTTTTAAAGTCCGGAAATACAGACGCAGGGCAGAGAATTTTATTTCTTAGCGGTGTGCAATCTAAAAGATGAAGAGAAGCTGTCAGTACGGATCCGAGGAATCTTGAAAAGGTGCTGTTGGCAGGATAATCGATCGGTATACTGCCATAATGTCTGCATTAGCTGGGAAATGTGAAAACGTACCTTCAGGGAGCCTTAACCTAACAGCATTGTTGTTTCATTCATCAATTATTTTTCATCTCGGTATATAAGTTAATAGGAGTACCTACCGAGAGTACTGAATGAATAAGTTTTCAAACTAACTTACCAAGTAATTTATTTTGTGGATACCTAGATACTAGTCATTTAAAAAAAAAATCTTGTTCTTAATTTTCTTTGAAGGAAACTAGCACCAAATTTAATTTACGGCGAGTAACAGGGAAATTTTAGAAACTTAACACAATTAACGTAAATGTATTATTATTTTAAATTTAAAATTTTACGACGAATTCGATTGAAAATGAGGTGTTTTTTATTAGCTGCTTTTCTTTTGACTAATATGAATTTTCGAAAGAACACAAAGAACAATTTTAAAAAAATAATTAAATAATTTTTTTTTAAACTTTATTGACTTCGCTTGTTGTAATTTCTCTGAAAAAAACATGTATTTTCTCAATTCCTGTCAATTATTGTAGGGTAATTTTTTTACATATTATGTGAAACTAACACAAATTATACAAACAATAATCGCTAAAAGGTTTAAATTAACTTTGTTATTGCTCACGTATTTATCTGAAATAAATAATTTCAATTTCTAGGAAAAATCCTACGAAAAAAAAGTCTCTAACAACCAGTAAGTTTTCCAAATGAATCCTTACATAATAAAATCAAATATTTATCGGCTGGAGGGCAAAGTAAGTACGAAAGTTGAATAGGTTACTCCCACTCGAGAAATATAACACTTAGTTCGATTTGTCGATATGTACGGCTTCTTTTTGCTCTTATACTAACATTAGACTAGACTTTCATAAGAAAACATAATATCTGTTTTAAAAATATCTTAGTTTTTATACGAAGTGTTTAAAAATCAGTTTAAAGATACTTTATTGTCATTAAAGACAATTGTCACTTATATGAGAAGAAGACACAAATAAATGATATCACTTCCCTGTTTAGGGTTTGTTTGTTTGCATTGAATAGGCTTCGAAACTACTGGACCGATTTGGAAAACTCTTTCACCATTAGAAAGCTAAATTATCCGCAATGGATATAGGGCTAAATAATTTTCACTAATTCCCATTGGAACGAAGTCCCAGGCGGAATGCTAGTAACCTGATAAAAAGAAAATTCAAAAGAGAAATGGTCTCAACTCGGTCAGGTGTTTGGTTACTTACACTTCAAATTCAAAAATATTGAAAAAGAGCTGCGCTTATATATATATATATTTTTTTTTAATTCATTAAAATCGGTTTTAATTAAAATTAATCTAAGAGACTCCATGGTGTCAGTAGACTTATTTTACGACACACTTACTTAATAACCTTTTTTCCCTATTTGTTATGTTTAAAAAACGTTGTATACATACAAATGTTTGGATAAAATATATTCAAAACAATAATATTAGCTTTTTTAATAGCCCAAGAAGGCCACTTTATTAACCATCATCAATCCAGGACATAGTAACAAAACTTTAATTATGAAAAATATAAGATAGGCCTTCGCAATAAATTCGCTACGCACTCGTCGTAACTATACAATAATTTATTAACATATTTTTTGTTTATTCTTTCTTCTTATAAAGGAGGTCTCTGCTACCTACTCTAGACTTAAATATTTATAAAATCAACGAAATATGTAATTAAAACTTACCAAACGGAACATTTTCAATTATTCTCTTTCTACTTTTTCTAAAATTCGAATCGCGCACAGCTGTCGACTGTTGGGCTTAGGCACGGGCCTTCAAATTTATACAGCCACAAGAATTTTCGCTATTTTCCTTAGAATTTATATTTAAGTAGGCCCTACATATGGACAGGCACGCAGTTAGATTCCTGAGTTAGTGTTCTTAGTATCATTTTCCAGGTTAAGATCAGTTAAGACATAGTAATTATGAAGGTATGATTTATCATTTTTCTTGGTACAGGCAAAAGTTCACATTTTTATAACGAAAGAAGTCGTTATTACAAGCGAGATAGGAGTGAAGATAAACTCTATATATGTGTGATATTGTGTGTACTGTGAACTGAAAAAAAGGTGTTTTTATTAGTAGTATTTTTTTTATAAATAGCAAGTGACATTATTAAACAAGTCACCTGATCAGCGGGTTTATTTTAAGTTCGAATGAATATGCTTCTTCCAGATGAGCTTGCTACATCCTCGACCACATCTTGCACCTTAGCTAGATTGTGGTTAAGAACTACCCCATTTTCTATAAGAAGAGAAACGATTTGAACTTCATTTACTAGACTAGCTCATAGGATAAAAGAAATGAGTAGATCTAAAGTAATTTTAAAGCCGTAATTGGTTCCGGTAGTGCCAAACCATTTTTTCCTGGTTTCAAGTTTTTTTTTAATTATACTTAAGGATTCGGGATCTCGTCTCGATTTTTCGACAAATCTACTTTATTTATCTTCAAGATTTGGTATTTAAAAGCTATACATTTTTAATCTGTGTTTATGCATAAGCATCTGTAAGTACCTGAATATCTCCAGTGCATCCAAAATTTCTTTTGACTTCATTATATTATTTTATTTTTTTATCAAAGCTTTTCTATTCTTTTTTTTAACGGCTTTGCTTGCACTTTAGCTCTAGGTATACCATACAGAGTAATTACAAAAGTCAGAGGAGGCTATAAATCACGCCACATGTAAAAAAAAACATGTTTACAACATTTTTAGTAAATCTGTGAATGAAACCAGATTTCTTTTTAAAATTTGATGGTTAATTACGTGTTTTTGTATTTTGAAATGTAGCTTTAATTTTGTTTATCCCAAAAATGTAGTTCTACACCTTTTTTGGAAATTAAAAGTCGGTCAAGATGAATAAGTTGGCATATTTTTACTCTTCGTCATTGAAGTTATTTTAAACGATTATCTGAATTAAAAATTGCGTTCATCTGGTATAAAATAATTATTTTTTTTATTTTCTAAGTGGTAGCTATTTACAGTTCATAAAATTATTTTATTTGTTTTTCTTTTCAAATATGCATTTTACAAAACCAGGAAAAATTTTAAATACTAAAAACAATTAAAAAGACTTATGAACAGTTTTCTACACTAGTTTGTAAAAGCCGTTTTATAACATGTAATTTATTAATTTTTTTTAAAAATTTATTTAAAAAAGAGCAGCCCTCAGATTTTCTTGTCTGTTTTTCTCGTGGGAAGACTGCACCTTTGCGATTAGACATAGAGTTACAAGATCAAATGTAATTTAATCTGTAGGTATTCATTGAAAGATTTTTTTTATATGCACTTGGATGCTGTGCTTGGATGCCCTTTTACTCTTTGTCAAACTGACTACTCTGCAAAATAAAAAAAGTCTACTTATAGTGTTCCAAAAAAGGATGTCATTGATGCACCCTGCCCTGTCGCCGCCGCGGTACAAATAAGGTAAAATTCCAACACATTTTAAACAGGTAGTTTTTTTTGTGTGCTGTCAATCAACAACATGTTTCTTGTTCATCATTAACCATTACTACAAGACGTTGAACATTCTTTAACACCAATCATTTTGTATTGAAAAAGATGTCTTTTTAGCACGATAAAGCATGTCAAGTAAGAAAATTTCTATGATTGACTTAAAAAGAGCGACTCTCGAAGTTTCTTGCCTATTCTTCTCCTGAGGAAAACTGAACCTTTGCGCAAAGTCAAAAGTGCTAATGTACTCGTAATTCACTATTTTTCTGATGTAAATCAGTGTATTGACGTGTTCAAGAAACATTTTATATGTTCAATGAAATAAACACTTTTGAGTTTGAGTACAATAGTCTCCCCAAATCAAGGGTAATTTTATACCAAAATACAATGATATTTAAATATTTTAGTAACTGACACACTTTCTACTCCAACCTTTTTGTAACACATAGCATCGTACAGAACAGTTAGAATAAACTCGACATGACATAATTATTATCTCACGCTTCTATGCTAGCACCACTAACCTTGTGAATATTCAGGTTTCTTCACCATAGTTTTCCCCAAAGTAGAAGCATCGGTTATGTGCAACTTACGGTACCCTGATGTGCGTCCGCCTGTATCTTCTAACTTCAAAATTCTATGCTTTGTTTGACTACATAATTTAACAAGATCTCATTCTTTAATTATTTTCTTTAATATTTTAGATAATTCTTCTTTGCTTCTTAAGACTTTTGTTTTAATTTAAGTACATTGTTGCCTAGCTAAGTTAAGATAATTTTGTATGTATAGGGTCAACAGCACATCATGCTATCCAAAACTGTCAAATTTCTTCTATCAATTTTCAATGTTATCTTCAAGTATTAGAGTTTACTATCAATTGGGGAAATTTGACAGTTTGGGGTAACCTGATGTGCTGTTGACTGTACTTTTAATTGGCAAACATGTTTTACACATTTATCCATTCACAAGATTTAATTGACAAATATCAATATTATTATGTCTTGCTGGTAGTCCACCTTTAAATGAATAAATCAATAAAGGGAATCGAACTCGTACCTCTCACTTAAAGAGTCCTACCCGCTAGCCACACTGTTACAACTCGCTTCTGCTCTAAATTACTCTATTTCTTGGAACACAATCAATAGAGTATTTACTCCAGTTTTCGATCTACGTTTTTTTATGGAATTCTCGTTACAAAGTACCTTGTTAACTTGACTAAATGGAGTAGATCTCAAATAGTTTTATATGTGTTACAATATGTTTGTTTTAAAATCCCGGAAAAAATCGTCTCTTCTTACCGTGTAGGTATAGTAAAGTGTGAGGCAAACTTGGCTAACCCTTGGTGACAGAATTTTCAAACCGCACAATGGCCTCTGGCCGGAAAAAACGAAAATTGTTTTTTTTCCGGTGTAGTTTGGGATGCCTTTAACAACCTTTTATAAAGTGAACTGTAATTGTCTGAAGGTAAAGAAATTTGCCCTAGTCGAGTAAAAAAATATTTTCAAATAAACTTTTCATTTTCAGGCATTTTTTTTTTTCTTTTTATTCACCAAAAAGTTTACATTTAAAATTATGAGGCATCCCAATAACAAACTGTAATCTCAACTAGACAGGCAATCTCATGTCCATTTTACACGATGTTTAGTTATAGTGTCCATACAGTAGGTGATCTGGGTTTTAACTTGGAATTTTTAGGTTTTTATCGAAGGTGGCAAAATAAATCAATTATCGTAAATCGATTTCTGATAGACATTATTTTTATAGGGTCTCAAAGTTGACCAGTAATGACTAACTTGCCTTATTTCTTACTTTTATATGCTATTTAAAGCTTGTACTATTTTTAGTAACTTTAAGAGTTTTATTTCAAATTGTAGGATTTCAGGCGGCAAATTAAGATGAATGTGTGTTTTATGCGTATAAGATCTTCTATGTGATGTAATTATTGATCGCAGACTTACAGAATAGTTGCCCTAACATAGCAAAGGAAATAAAACAAAAAATCGGAGGTACTAAATATATTCTAAGCCTTCATTATGAAGGAGCTTTGTACTACTTAATGGTGGACTGCGATGAGGGGGGCAGCATGAACGGAATGAACAACTGGGGCAGCATGAACTGAGTGGACTACAGGTGCGTGGTGGACAACGGATGAGCTGCTGTGGGTAATGGCGGCGGCGGGGGTTTTAACGACGACAGGGGCTGTGTGGACGGCGTGGACGACGGGAGCAGACTTCAAGACAACGGGGGCAGCGTGGACAACAGGGGCGGCGTGGACAGCGTGGACAGCATGGACCACCGGGGTATGGACTACTGGAGTGCCATGGTTGACGACTTGGCTGGACTTGGTGATAGTGGTCTTTGAGCCGACCACTGGCACGGTGTGGACCACGGGCGCTGCGTGGACGGTGGCCACTACAGGGGCGGAGTGGGCTAGTAGCACACCGGGGGCGGCGGCGGCGCAGGCCAGGAGGGCGGCGAAAGCAACCTGGAGAAAAAAGAAAATTAGCAAAAATTAAAAATGAGAAAAGTTATTTGATAGAAAATTAAATGGTGTTTATTGATCATTTTGTGATTATGGTAATGAGATTCTGACAACTTATCATGACTGGAAAAATGGTATAAAATAATATATGTGCCCACTGAGGGACACGGGGCTCCCTTAAAAACAATTAAGGGAGTTTAGGCGATAATCTACCACAACAAAATAATATACTTAATTAGAAAAGTTGATCAACACTCCTAAGATTTAACGGTATATCAGTCTAGTAGTCATCCTTTAAAAAAATCCATGAAGACGACATCCAAATAAATCTTTGTTTCCACAATGCATTAAATGTGAAAGGGCATGAAAAAGGAACGGATTTCAGAGAAAAATATGAGGTTTTCGCAGATTACTTTTAAACGTTGAAAATAAAGCCGTCAACAGCATACTTATAATGGATGGCAACCGCATAAAAGTAATTAATTTGGTCTCAAAACACAGATAGTACAGTAGGAAATCTATGTTTGTCTCATTTTTGTAAAATTCAAATGTGTTATCAAAGGCACTAAAATATCAGAAACCTTTGCATAAAATAAGAAATAAAAAAATTCAATGAATTTGTATATGATAAAGTCCAAGTCCACATTTAGCGTAAACCGTAAAGCCGTAACATAATCCTTTATTTAATTAAGTATTTTCTCGTTTTTTCATCTTAAATTGTTATACTATTTATACTCAATTATAAATTTATACTCAAATTAGTTAAAATATTTGAAAGAGGGTGCTCTAAGCGAACGTACGTAGACCAAATTGATGACGCACCGAGAAAGGCCGCGTTAGGAAACGAAATAAGAATCAAGAGGAAGCGAAAAAAGTGTATTGGGATCGTACCAGGTAACAATCAGTGGTCTCTGCCTAGCCCAATGGGACCAAATGCGTGAGTTTATGTATATATTATTTTGTATCAAAGGTGTAATATTTATTCTTCAAGTTTCCCCACTTTACATCATGTGTATTTCTACACCGCAATTTCTAGGGTCTTCCAAAAAAAATTAGCGACATTTTCAGGGTCCGAAAAATGTATAATGAATTACGAGTTCCCTCTTTTCATTGTCACCAAAATTTAATTAAAATTAATTAATTAAGAATTTTCTTACCAATAAGGAATATCGAATTGAAAAACTTGTTGAATTTCCGTCAAGTACTGATTTGAATTTCAAGTGACGGTAAATTGGCGTCGATTCGTAAATACTAATTAAATAAGACACAATTTTAAAAGCAACTATCAATCAATCAGCTTTTATTTACTGCTGGCAACTCAATTAGATAAAAAATAGTTAATTTATTTTATTTTAGCTAAACCAAACTGCTTTGCCTTTTTTTGAAAAAGCCAAAATCTTTGCTAAATATGTTGACTTTTTTTACAGGAAGAGTCAATTAAAATACTTATAAAATATGAATACATAGGTGGTTTTTTTATGTTTACTAACTAAGAAAGCTTCTGCAATTTAGTTCGTCAATACATATTTTAATCTGTCTTAAGTAGATAATTGCTAAATTATTATTTCATATTTTTAATAGCACGTGATTGTTAATAAAGAAGAAAAGTATTTGAAAATTTTAGAAGTTTTTTTTTTCATTTGAAAGAGGAAAGAATTAGCAAACAAATTTAAAATAACTCTTGCACTGTGTAAATAATCTTTGTCGAATAATGGCGAAGTTTTTCAAGTGCAGAAAATAAGCAGAAATGATTCAGAAAACATAGTAAAACATTTATAAATAGAGGGTTAATAGTATCTAGGAGCTTAAGTGGGGTCGAATAGAGGCGAGAAATGGCCGCATGATTTATTGAAGTCCACTAGTTCCAAGGTTAAGGAAAACTACTTCAACTATTCGGAAATAGGGGAAGAAATGACTAGGTATTTGTGACTAACATTTTATTCAGAAGATACGATGATTTTTATAGAAGACTACTAAAAATTATAAATGCGAAAGTAACTCTGTCTGTCTGTCCGTCTTTCACGCTTAAACTACATAACCGATTTTAATGAAATTTGGTACAAAGATAGATTAGAGCCTGGGAAAGGATAAAGGCTACATTTTATCGCTAAGTTGAGCACGATATAACCTGTAGTCCACGCGGGCGGAAAGCTAGTAGAAGATAATAATAAGACGATATTGATAATGAATGAACGTGAAAGTCTTACATCGGTAACTAAAGAGTTTAGCCCGAATATGATTTATTTTTTTGGGTTTGCCACTAACAGATAATGTTATTTAGAGTGCATAGCTCTGAGTAAGGATGGTATTATTATTATAAGATGGGTTAACTCTTGACCTCAATCTTGACCAAGGTCATAGATGAGGTCGACGATGGAGCGAGTTAACCCAGAAAATGCCTATAAAGCACTGGTACTCCTACGCACCGACGGAACACAGCTAGCTGTTTGGCAACGGACTTCGGTAGGAGGGTGGTTGCGAGCCAAACGGCCCTTTACAGAGCCTACCACACCGCATGAGACCAGTGTCGTTGCCTGGGGTGGATTAATAGGAGGCAGGTCTCATTTGTGTTTTCTCAGTCGCCTCTTACAACACCCACGGAAAGAATATTTTTTTATCACTGTCACTTTTTTAAATCAAAAACAAGGTCTGAACCACAATCACTGTTATTACATTTTTTTCCTTTTTTTTTGAAATGGCAAAAGACACTCACGAATCTCTGCATGGTGTTTGTTTGTTTGTTCGTGTTGAACGTTTCTTGTTGGAAGTTGGTTGTTGTCTAACAATCGGGTGCAAGCCTGGCCTTTTATATCGAAGCCGAATTCGACAAGAGTGCAAGCAACTTGGGTGTACTTGAAATTAACAGTGACGTAGGGAGCTGAGAAGGTAGAGCTTTTAGTGGAGGTGGCATTTAGGCGCCGCGCGGTGCGGAGCGTCCGTCCGTGCTGTTAATACGATAATGATAGGTTATTAGAAACTTAGAAGTTCAAACTGGCAATTGTAAATCCTATTCTTCTTCTCTTATATGTACATAAAAACTAGCTTTTCGCCCGGGATTTCTTTCCCGTGGGAATTATTCGTCAATTTTTCAATATTTTTAACAGTTAATCTCTTATTCGGGACGGAGACAAATATAACAGATCAAAAACTATGAAAATCGGTCCAGCCGTTCTCGATTTAAAAGTGTTCTCTACATTCGATTTGATCCCCGATTCTGAAACTTAAGTTGTGTGTCAATGGAATGGTCCCCATTTTATCCATTCAGGTGGTGAAATTGAAAACTATTCAAGTTTCATACATCCAATGACGGCTGCTTTGACTGGTGGCGCTGCTGGTCGGGGTGGTTGTTAGCAAGTATATGAAAATTAAATAGTACCCAATTTTGCCACCTGAACAGGTAAAATAGCAAACTAGCTAGAAACTTAAGTTGAAATCATATCATAATCAATTATCATAGAGTTAACCCATCTTATAATTAAAAAAAAAACCAATACAATAATACAATACAATATATTTTATTGCGAACATAGGATTAAAATAACAAATATACAGAAAATTGGCTTAGATAAACCATTTTTCTGTTAAATACATTTTTCAACATTTTTTCTTATTAAAAACTAAATAACTCAACTGCACTTACTCCATACACCTCCATATCACTTTCACTGCCTTCGTACTTGCATGTAAAACTCGTTGTTATGGACGCATTTATCAAAGAACCAGTACCGAGTCTCAAGGCTGAGTGGGTAGATGCCAAGTTCATTCAGCTTATGTATTCCATGTTCTCTGATTGTATGCTAAACTTTTGTTGGCCCATACCTACACCATAGACTTGCATTAGGTACTTGGCCTTTTAACATATATTAGAAATGTTTGATATCAACTTGAAGATATGCGTATTTGTTTTAAATGAATACGTAATAAACATTTAGTAATTCAAGACACGCCCGCCAGATTGTCTATTTTCACCAGCCCATATACGTCCCCACCGAGGGTCACGGGCCTCCCTTCGAAAACGGCCACGCTGGCCCAATGCGGGTTGGTGGACCATGAATTTTCTTGGACGGACTGGTTTCATCACGATGTTTTCCTTCACCGTTAAGCAAGTGATAATTAGAAATCCGTACATAAGTCCGAAAAGGCGAATTTGGTACAGGCCCGCACCAGGATTTTAACCCGTGTTTTTCCTATTACAAGTCTGACTCATTACCAACTGGGCTATCACCGCTTGTTTTTGTCAAGATTGTCTATTGGGTGACTCAAATAGAATCAACCTAGGAAACTGAACAACTTTCACCTAGGAACATAAGTCAAAATATGAAAAAAATTCGCCTCTATACAACTTGTGCGATCAGCTGATTTGCCTATGTAATTTTTTTTCAGAATATCATGTTCCTCAAGGAAAGTTGTTCAGTTTCATCAAATCACTCCCTAAAGTTCCGCTAGCTTATTTAAAATCACGCCATAAACTGAATTCGGACTAAAATAAATAAAAACAAATATACTAAGTAGAGGTATATGTTAGGTACCTATCTCTTTCGTTAACCGTGTACCAAAGTTGGGAATCTGACGAAAAACTAGTGTTGAAGACGTTGGGAAGCGGATAAAGGGATTACAATGGAGATGGGTAGGACACTTGGCTAGGTGGCACTACGAATAGTGGACCAAGGCAGCCAGAGAATGGTGGCCAAGGGGAGCGACAAGGCCAGTGGGCAGACCACCAGCCCGATGGTCAGACGATGTCGTCAAATTGACGGGACCTCTATGGATGAGGTTAGCACGGGACCGTGACGATTGGCTCTACAAAGAAGAGACCTATACTATGCAGTGGCTTGATGTGAGCTGAGTATGATGGTGATGATGATTCAAATATAATATATCTATCTATACTAATATTATAAAGAGGAAATATTTGTATTTTTGAATGTAACGAATAGGCTCCGAAACTACTGAACTGATTTCAAAAATTGTTTCACCATTAGGATGCTACATAATCCCTGAGTAACATAAGCTACATAATTTTTCCGAATTCCCACGGGAACGAAGTCCCGGGCGGGATACTAGTACTCTATAAAAATACAGAACTTGAAGGTTTTGCTGTATTGTGGGAGAAAATTTAACAACGTACCCCCACTATAACTTCTCATATTTCTTTTTACAACAATATTAGTTCATCCCGACCGAGAAACGAATCCGAGACCATGCATAAATTAGATGGCAGAGTCACTACTGCGTAATAAATTAAAAACAACAACACTACAGGGCATTGCCTTGTACGGAAGTCTTAAAGCTCAGAACTTCCGCAAATTGCATCATTATAATAACCACGTTCAAATAAATGTACAGGTAGCAGTAAGACAGGTTACCTATCAGCTTAATGAGCTGCAGATTGTACATGAATTTACCCATCTAAATATATAAAAGGAGAAACTGACTGTCTGACTGACATATCAACGCACAGCCTAAACGGCTAAACGTAGGCACTTGAAATTTGGAAGAGACGTAGGTTAGGTACCGTAAAGGTGCACTAAGAAAGGAATTCCCGAAATTCCAACAGGAACGGGAATTAGCGGGAAAATCCTTTTGTATGAAAAATTTAAACCGCTTAAGTAAGACGCTTGAAATTTGGCATGCAGGTACCTTAGTAAACTTAAAGCTTAGTTGCAACAGGATATTGCAAAATTCCCACGGGAACGGGAGTTAGCGGGAAAAAACTTTTGTATGTAAAAATCTAAATCACGTAAGATAGATTTTTTCAATCTGTGTACTCTGTACAAAAAAAAATTAACACGCAAACGAAGTTGCGGGCAGTCAAATATAAAAGAACCTAAGGAACTGGTGCCTTCCATCCATAGTTTATACGAAATGAGTCCTGCCGCCATCGCTGTTTAGTTTAAAGTTACTTATTATTTTTCTTTTATATTATTTTTTTTTATTATAAGATGAGTTGACTCTTGACTTCAATCTAGACCATAAGGTCAAAGATGAGGTCGACGATGGAGCAAGTTATACCAGAGAATTCCTATAAAAGCAGCAAGCTGTTTGGCGTCGGACTTCGGTAGGAGGGTGGTCGCGAACCAGACGGCCCTTTACAGAGCCTACCACACCGCATGAGGCCATAGGACGACACCTCAGATTCAGAAAAAATGAAGTGTCGTTGCCTGGGATGGATTACTAGGAGGCAGGTCTCATTTATGTTTCCTTAGTCGCCTCTTACGACACCCATGGAAAGAGATGGGGTTTTATTATTCTCAACCGATCATCACATGGTATAAAATTTATGTAACTAACCATCAGGACTTTTTATAATATTTTTAAAATGCAAGGTTTCAAAGGAAACATATAGTAGCCCTTTTCCAGGTCATTAGTAAGTAAATACTTTTGAATAAAATAAAGGGCTAATAACTTAGTTTAAGACTCATGCTAAAGTTGTGCTTTAGTTATATTTTTTTCTGTCCGTATGTGGAAGCTTGTAATTGGCTATTAGGTGTATTTTCTATGTACCTAAAATTATTGTATGTAGCTCCCCAAATAAAAAATAAATAAAATAAAATAAAAATAAAATAAAATAACTTATCACGATTGCGACAAAAAGTACATCTTATGCACGAAAAACCCGTATTAAAGATTTCAACGCGCGTCACAAAATAATTTTAAATTACTTATTTAAAAAGTGCTGCTCGCTGATCTGTACCGGTCAGTTAGGTTAAGCAACGAACACAGGGCAGAGAACTAATTGTCCAGAGGAATTTCACACAAATTTTTGATGTTATTCGTATCCAAAATATCCAGCGCCAAAATCAAAAATTCCGAAAAAATTGAATTTTATTTCACTAATTCGGCCATAACTTATGTCGTTTTTTATTTTCTCGAATGATTTTTTTTTGCACCTTACAGTAGTCGTAAATTCACGTCTTGTGATCTTGTTTATCTTCACAACTCTCCGAAATATAACGGGATCGCACTGGGTGATCAAAGTGGCGATTTATGACGAGTTTTTCCGTGCTTTTGTCACGTTAAGTTATCGGTCCCAGCTGTTGTCGATTGACTACCGTCGTTAAATTCAAACGGCGCGGCGGTTTAGACAACTTGATACCTGGGAAAGTCAAGTAAATGTAGCTTTTGAAATTATACGCAGAAAATAAACTAATTGTAATTTTCTTCTGCTTCTTATCGTGTAGTCAAGTGTGTGGCGAACTTGGCTATCCCTTGTGTCAGAGTTTTCAAACCGCACAATGGCCTCTGACTTGACTTGATTGTAGGGAAGACAACTAACCTACACCCGTGTGGTGATCAGTTGAGAATAACACCACCCCATCTCTTTCCGTGGGTGTCGTAAGAGGCGACTAAGGAAACACAATGAGACCTGCCTCCAGTAATCCATCCCAGCCAACGACACTTCATTTTTTTCTGAATCTGAGGTGTCGTCTTATGGTCTCATGCGGTGTGGTAGGCTCTGTAAAGGACCGTCTGGTTCGCGACCACCCTCTTACCGAAGTCCAACGCCAAACAGCTTGCTGTGTTCCGTCGGTGCGTGGGAGTACCAGTGCCTTTATAGGCATTTTCTGGGTTAACTCGCTCCATCGTCGACCTCATCTTTGACCTTATGGTCAAGAATGAGGCCAAGAGTTAACCCATCTTATAATATAATAATACCTTATGAATGGTATATAGATTACTTTATTATTCAAAAAATAGTTATTATTATTATTATTTGTCGTTTTGAAGTAATAGCAAGTTTAACAGTGATGCAATTCTTCCTTAATTTTACATCTATAACTATAACTCAATAATGTTTTAATAAAAAAATTGTACACTTTATTTATTATAAGATGGGTTAACTCTTGACCTCAATCTTGACCATAAAGATGGAGCGAGTTAACCCAGAAAATGCTTATAAAGGCACTGGTACTCCCACGCACCGACGGAACACAGCAGGCTGTTTGGCGTCGGACTTCGGTAGGAGGGTGGTCGCGAACCAGACGGCCCTTCACAGAGCCTACCACACCGCATGAGACCATAAGACGACACCTCAGATTCAGAAAAAAATGAAGTGTCGTTGCCTGGGATGGATTACTAGGAGGCAGGTCTCATTTGTGTTTCCTTAGTCGCCTCTTACGACACCCACGGAAAGAGACTTTTACTATAAATAAAAGTAAACCTACTATGAATAGAATGTATTTGACTTTATCTAAGACGCCTTAATACGAAGCACTTCTTCTTGGGGCAAATTAATTGGAGAAATTGGTGCCCTTGAAGATCTAAGTTGATTTTTGGGTGATAGAGTCTAAAAACTCACTTTAATTAAAAACAGAAATACCTAAATCAAGTCTTTTTTTCCACACCAACAATTTGAAATTGTTCTTTAAAATTAAATGAAGTAATTTTCTTCCTAAAAATAATTTTAAATGTTGACAGTAAACTTAAAAGTAAGCAGCGTTTATCCCTGTTTATAATTTGGAAAACGCTTGAGTTTGATTAAGGATTTAGTAGATCACATAACTGCAACGGAGAAATAAAGATCTCTATTATTTTTTCTTAGGATATCAGTGATCATTTGTCAATTTATTGTACAGCTTGCTCCGTCGTACTAGGAGCTAGAAGGTTGTATGGAATATGCATAAATACATAATTTATTATTAGCTTTGTTAGTTCGTGTTCTCGAGTGGAGGTCAGTGATAGGTAGATTTAAGTTATTTGAATATTATTTGCTGTTTATTTTGCCCTTAGAATATAGAACTAGAAGCGGAATCAACGGTTTTTACATTTCATTTTAGCTTGCTGCAATTCTTTTCCTGTGAAAAATATGTAGCCTTTGTGTTAATCCAAGGTGTTAGCTACCTCCATACCAAATTTTATCAAAATTGGTCAAGCCGTTTGAGCGTGAAAGTGTAACAAACATCAATACATCCTCACAAACTTTCACATTTATAATGTTAGTGGGATTGGTAAGTACATTGAATTATATATTAATTATATATAGAATATAAGTCGCCTACTGCGCTGCTTGACCACCAGCGTTCTTTTTATATGAAGCGACCTAAATGTACGCTATTTTTTTTATATACCCTTATAAATCATAAGGAAAAAGTTATGGTTACGAACCAGTAGCTTTATTACTTGTTTATTAATCAAGTTATGATCTTAATAAATTTTAAAATGAAGCAATTTATTTTATGTAACGTTAAACGAAATCATCTGTAAAGGATGACCTTAACCTCCCTGGCTCGTAGTATTTCGACTTATTTCGTTATTTATTACATTACATACCATCAAGTTTCAGTTATCTTCATTTTGTATCTACCGACTGATTGTAAACTGACTTTTATGGCTACTTACAAAAACTTACGACCTGTTAATATATCGTGATAAGTAATCTAAATATGTTTTCCCGTGATAACTCTGGTTTATTCCCAGCAGGTGGGAATCCAAAAAGTTTTGAATCGCTCTACATACCATCCTGTCTCTCAAATCCTGGATAACGATGTTTAAGAACCCTATTTTGATGTACAAGGCATTTTTTACAATCTAAATATATAAAACAAAGTCGCGTTAGTTATACCACTTATAACAGATCGGCTGGACTGATTTTGATAAAATTCGGTATGGAGGTAGCTGATACCCTGGATTAACACATAGACTACATAATTTTCAGAAATTCCCACGGAAACGAAGTCCCGGCGTAAAGCTAGTAACTATTAAATTATTTCCCCAATAGTAGAAATCTAAAAGATTAAATCGAATAGCTGTGACCACGTTACCGTTTGAATGTGACGTCAAGTTCTGTCTACCCCAACAGGGATTATAGGCGTGAGTGTATACAGGGATTACACAAGGTGTTTCAAAAAAAAAAAAAGATAATTCAAAATTAATTAAAATTTAGCTTATTGCGCAGCTCTATTACAAATATGACAAGTATGTCATATTAATTATATGAAACTTTCATTTTGAAAGATGTCAAACCGTGCAACTGATTACTAGAGTTGCGACTATTTTACTTTTAAAATTAAATTTTGGAATTTCTTTTTTTGGGGTTTTTTGAAACACCTTGTATACGTTATCTATCACTACCAAATCTGGTATTATGAAGCATAATACTTGATACACATGTTGAACGGAACAAAACGTTCATCACAAGGATTTGAATAATTCAAAATTCATCAATCTTTACTTGTTAGTAAAGATGTAATAGCAAAATTAAATGGATACTACAAAAATTACAGAATTTCATAATATCGAGAATTAAACAAACAAATTAAAAAAAAACAATTATTTAAGTCTCCAAGTAAAGCTTGGAAATTCCCAATGAACAATTTGAGAATAAACCTAAAAGTTGTTTATTTGCAAATCCATTTATGGCAAATTCATTCACACATCGACCAACAATGTGCCTTTTTATAGTACAAACGGCACGGCACGGCACTTCAAAATTTGAATTACCATCGCCTCCTATGTTCTCAGCTTCCAGTATTACTATTACATAGGAGGCAATGGTAATTTTATCTATGGGCCAAGTTGCCTGACAATAAAGAGTTTTATTATTATTATTATACTTAATACAATTTTGCCGTGCCGTTTTCGAATTATACAGGGTGTTTGGTGCATCGTATGCCAAATTGAATGGGGTGATTGGAGAGGTTTTCGACTACCTTTTCAGCCTTCATAAAAAAATCTCAGTCCAACAGAATTTTTTATGCGGATTTATATATTTTTGGGTGAAATTTTGTAAAAATCTATATTTAAATTTTAATAAAAAAAACTGTTAATTCTAGCTTTTTTTTTCTTTGATTTGTAACGTTGTACGCTTCTATAAAAACTGAAATTCCTCGCCAGCAACATCCAGTTTTTTTTTCTGACCCGCAAAGTTTTTTAAAGTAAATAAAATAAACTTGAACGTCTAATTTCGATTTCAATTTAAAAAAAACTAAAAGTGATCATGGTCTTCCGATTTTTCAAAAACATCCTTAAATTGTCTCATTTCTAATGGTATGCAATATGCTATGAAAAGTTATTAGTAACATCCCTAATGAATAAATTTTCTGGAGTTCGTCGCATTTTTCTTTAAAATTTTGTGGGTTTTACTTAAAATAAAAAAAGATTGCATTTTGAACATTTATTTCATATTTTTTACAGTATTTATAAATCCTGCTCGAAAGACAGAAATCCTTTCAAAGAAAGTTTAGTGTGAACGTTTGGGCAGGAGTGTTTGGAATCAGGTAATTGGACCGCATTACCTGCTCAATAACCTCAACGGTGACAATTATTTGGACTTCCTGCAAAATGCCATCTTCATCAAATACGGGCACCTCGGCCAATAAATTCGGGCATTTAAAATTCGCATAAAAATTCAGTTGGACCAAGATTACTCATGGAGGCTGAAGAGGTAGCCAAAAACCTCTCCAATCACCTCATTCAATTTGGCACACGATACACCAAACACCCTGTATAAAGACCATAGACCTTATTTTGTTATACATATATTTTGTTGTATTATCGCCCAGTTGCAGATAGTTAATTATAGTTAATGTTACTTTAAACACGTAACTGTTACTTTCCGTCTTGTTGACGTGAATAAGGTTGGCGGCGTTACATTTAAAGGAACTTTAACTTAACGTTACTGAGAGTATATTTGTGAGCGTTTTATACTAGTCATAATCCTATGTAACAATATCTCATATATAACTATGTATTTTAAATAAATATATCTGAATTTACTAGTGACATATAAATAATTGTAAAAAAAATCTGTTTCAGGTAAAAAGAACTGAGCATCAGTGTAGTAAGTTATTTATTTAAATAGTCTTACATACGAAGGGCCGGGGAGTGACTGGGATTTCCATGCTGGAATCGAAATAACTCTCAGGATGTATGTCAAACGTGGCCTCAAGAGGTTTAAAATCTAAAAACTTCTTACTTAAAAACTTATTTAGAAAATGATGTGAAAAAAAACCGATTATTATGTAATTTTCTTTCACTATGGTTATCTAAATTGTTGTTGTACTCCGCCAAATATAAACCACTAGCTTTCCGCCCAGGACTTTGTTCTCGTGGGAATTTTGGAAAATTATGTAGCTTATATATTAATCCAGAGGGTGTCAGCTACCTCCATATCAAATTTTATCAAAATTTGGCCAGCCGTTTGAGCGTGAAAGAGTAACAAAAATCCATTCATCCATACGTCCTCACTGACTTAAAATATATACAGAACCTGTTTACTTTTTAAAAGGTGTACATATCCAACACCAATATTAATCATCTTAATAAGATAAATTACTGTGTACGTTACAAAAACGTACATAATTCATGACCATGCGTTTTACGCGTAAACTTAATGTCAAGTTCAACAAAATACACGTAGAATTATTTATTACTATTTGTTTCGTTTTGAAGTTGAAGGTTTTTTTTGTGATTGAAAACTGACTTCCTATGATTATTTTTTAACAAGATGATGTCTGATTATTTTTAATCGACCTCAAAAAAGGAGGAGGTCTCAATTTAACTTTAAGTTTTTCTTTTTACGATAACTCCGCCAATTGTCGGCCGGTTTTTAAAATTTTTATTTTGTTCGAAAGAGTAAACTCGAAAAAGTTGGTTCAATATACAATTTTTCGAAATTGAAGCAGCTCCTTTTAAAAAATCAACAAAAACATAAAAATACTTACAAACAAAAACGTCACTTTTATAAAAATAGACAATGTTTAAAACCAGCTTGTGTGGTTGCGCCCTTAGAGAAGATATATTACGCAACCGTTTTCTCTAAAAACATGAAAACATATTCTCTCTTGCACATGTCAGATACAGAGATAAAACTACTTATTTATGAGTCTTTGTAAACAGTGGTGATTTTTCTTGGATATCTGAGGATTCATTTTCTTTCAGCGTACTTAGATGTTTCTTTATAATTAATGTTTGTAGTTTATTACTCACTTGAGCATTATATGTATATCATAAAAAATAAACCTATACATACATTTTTAGGGTAACTATTTTTGGTAACTGTTAATAAAAATAATAAAAAACGCTATTTTTAAAATTTTATTTTGTTACTTTTTAAATTATGTCTATTTCAAACCAAATTGGCTGATAATATAGGGCAAGACCAGAAAAATAGGGAGAAAAAAATAGGGAGGTCTTTGTAGTAAAAAAGAAGTATGTCTACTTCTTCTTCAACTTATCGTATAGGTATAGTCAAGTGTGTGTCTACTGTTTTAGTACTAGTTAAAATAAAGGATAAGTACTACTAAAAAGAAATCGTAAAATAAATTATATCAAAACTGCAACCAAACTGCAATTATTTCACTTCAGTGTACATACTCGTCTCTGAACAAACCATTAAATTAAATAATGGTAGGTGGCAAGACCTCGACCCTCACCCAGTAATAAAAGAACAACGACAAATATTCCACAAGCAAGGAGTTGACTCACTTGCAATACTCGTCTGGCATTTTTCACAACTACAATTTTTACAACTCTAAGTTAAAAAAAGTTGTACTACCCCTTAAATTCATCGCTTATAAATATTAAACGGTTGGACCAATTTTGATGAAGTATAGTTAAGGCGACTACAGCACCTAAATAACGATTTTATGATGCGCAGATAAACATGACGCACTGCATTAAATCGAAGAAAAAAATACTACGGTAATATTCAGGACATAAACTAGATAAGTAGTTTGCTGAAAACATGATTCAGCACTTTTGGTTCTATAGAAAAAGCTCACAAAGTCACGTCTAAATACCCAATATTGTGTATCTTTCAAGCTGTAAAAACGATAGTAAAATGCACACAGGAACTTGAATTTGCTATCAAAATGTTCGTGATTGAACACTCTCAATAGGTAGTTAACGCATTTTTCGATGTAAGCTGTTACCTTTCCAAAAATCTAATTTTTCTAACTTTCGAACATGTTTTTACGCACGCACGCTTTCATAGTCCGTAAACTTCGTGTATCGACACTGCCGGCCCAGGCCTATTGAGAGACGGAGATGGCAATATTCCTATGTGTGCTGCCTTTATCGGGTGCTGTAGTCGCCTTAAGAACTATTTCGATTACGTCAGATTTCAAACATAAGAAAACTGCATCGAAATCAAACTGCATTCATTTAGGAGCTGTAATGCCACAGATAGACAAGATACGCCGATGTACAGATACACAAATACACACGTCAAACTTTTGACACACCACTTTTTTGAAGCAGGTTAAAAGTAGGAAATAAAACACAGCATTGACTCGTAAGATTGCGGTAATAAATCCAACAAAAACATTATATCATACAAAACATTTAATGTGTAGTAGGACTAGCCAGCTTATGATGGGTTTTATGAAAAGCTAGAACCCCTACCTAATTATGTGTAACTATGCAAACGTACATTTTGCTACAATGTTTATTACGGATTTTTAGACCGTAGCCAAGGGTTCAAAAAGTACAAAACTAAAGGCATCAATATGCGATAATTTTAGTGCCCTGTCTTAATCTGTCTTGTTTTGGAGGTTCCCATCTCTTAAATCAATAAGAATAGGCCTCTATCCTTCGCTTTGTAATTTCCTCTCTTGAAATATCAGGGCCTCAAAAATATATTGTTTTCCAAAAAGCAAATTTTTTTGTAATAAAAAAAGAAAAAAACTTATATTTCTCCTAACAGTTATGAAAAAAGGCGCAATTCGTAAGTTACTCTACCGCCCAATCAAGTTCTATACCGTGGTAATGTTGTAACGGTAATGAGCGACACGTTTCGGTAATGAGTCGTCATCTCCCTCCGCTGCTGCACCGTATGCAATCAGGACAGTTAATTGATGACTTTGTTCCATCTCACTGATCTTCCTGTGAATTTAAAAATACTATTATTAAGAGAAGATATTTTGTAATGCTATACCAACATTGTTTATTGTGCAAGAAATGTAATCAAATGTAAGGTCTTTATGTCGTTTGTAATTAAGATAGAGTCTTAGTAATTTGATGGTTGAATAAACACTCACGCCTACTACCTACTTAATTAATTAATTAATAATCCCTGTTGGGGTAGGCAGAACATGACGGAACCACTCTGTAACTACTTGACGCTACTTTTAACAATAATTTTGAGGATTACTGTATGGTTATTTGATGGTTGAGTCAGATTTAAATATCTTAGCGTGTTTTTAATCACCGTATCAAGTAAAAGCAAAAATTAAGACACCGTGTAAAGGGCAAAATTATCATTTTAAAGGAAGATTAAAAAATAATTAATCCAACCATCCACACACTCACGACGATAATTATTTATGGGGTAGGCAGAACATCGTGTGGTTCTGAAACCATTGACGTCACATTTGACATTCGTTCCGAGGGTTATTAAATGAAAATATAAGTAAAGAGGTGTTATGGTTGTCAGCCTTTCGCCCACCATACAGCGAAACCCTTTCGTCCCATTGACTGACCTCTACAGTATGCATGGGAAAAGTTGACAGCTGGCACGATCTAAATTTTTCTGTCACTTCCAATCCAGCGTGAAAGACATCAATAACAAATAATTTGTAAGCACGAAATATTAGGTAAAGAAGTTGAAATTCGGAAGTTGCAAATAATAATAATATAATTTAAAAATTACTGCGACAAACATAAGTTCTGCTGCTAATTCGTTTTAAAAATATCTTTCCTACTAATTGATTGGAATAATTGCTAAAACTTTTTTATAACTTGAGTGCTCACTAAATCCATTAGAATTTAATTGACTACAAAAATAACTAAGCAATAAGCCATCATCTGAATAAAAATCAAAATCGTTTTGTTGACTAAATATTAACCTTGACCGTAGTTAGAGATAGCATTGTATAAAAACCTGTAAGTTCAGATGACTGTAGGACATGTTTTCGTGCTAAAATGACCTTTATTTCAACAACTGAAAGTGCATTAACGTTTAATATCTTAGATCACACCATTGAGGCATGCGATTCTACAGTTATTTCGCTTATATTTAAGCAATAACTATCTTGAAGCGACAAGGACAATATTATGTTGCAACACTCAAAAATGATTTGTAAGTGTACTTTATAAGTATTAATTTCCAGAGTATTAAAGAAACTTTATTAAATTTTAAGTGTGCTACTGTTCTATTGACTGACCTTAACAGGATTGAAATGAGAATTCAATATTATAACTATTATTTAACTTACGATATCAGGATTAGGATCTTCTGGTGCTCTAACCAAATCGGCTATCGAGTTCAAGACCCACTCGCGTCGAATTGGGTCTTTTTCTTTGTGAATATCCTAACACACGGGAATCGTTGAAATATTTTAAAAAATCAAAAATAAAGTTTTTTTTTATTATAAGATGGGTTAGCTCTTGACCTCAATCTTGACCATAAGGTTAAAGATGAGGTCGACGATGGAACAAGTTAACCCAGAAAATGCCTATAAAGGCACTGGTACTCCCACGCAACGACGGAACACAGCAAGCTGTTTTCGTCGGACTTCGGTAGGAGGGTGGTCGCGAACCACACCGCATGAGACCATAGGACGACACCTCAGTTTCAGAAAAAAATGAAGTGTCGTTGCCTGGGATGGATTACTATAGGAGGCAGGTCTCATTTGTATTCGTAAAAATAATTGTAATCTCTACTTAATTACGTCTTTCACCGTGCTTCTGTATAATTTTATGGATTTCACGGGTCAGCTGACAAAAAAACCTTATTAATCAACACATTATGAAAGCAACAATAAAATACCACCTACTCTAAAGCCCACCGTAAGGTATCTTTCTTTTTATTATTATTATAAGATGGGTTAACTCTTGACCTCAATCTTGACCAAGGTCATAGATGAGGTTGACGATGGAGCGAGTTAACCCGAAAAATGCCTATTAGGCACTGGTACTCCTACGCACCGACGGAACACAGCAAGCTGTTTGGCGTCGGACTTCGGTAGGAGGGTGGTCGCGAACCAGACATCTTATCTAACATGGGTCCCTTAGGATTCTATACAAAGGCTCTAGAAGCCAGGGATAAAGGTACTGCCAGAACGCGAATAATACTTAGATTTTTCGATGAAGATGCATTATTATCACAAAAAAAAAAATTTATAGGTTAGCTTTTAAAAATGAATATTATTAGAAATATATTAAAAACAGTAGAGCAAGAACTTTATTATCTACACTGTGGCGCTCGCTGATCTCAACCGATCAGTGAGGTTAAGCAACATACACAGAGGTAGGGAGCGTGACCGAAGTGGCAATTTATCACGAGCATTTCCGTGCTTCGGAGGGCACGTTAAGCTGTCGGTCCCGGCTGTTATCGATTGACTACAGTCGTGAAAACCAAGTCAACCATTGTGCGGTTTGAAAACTCTGACACCAGGATTAGCCCGGTTAGCCACCCACTTTACTATACCTGCACGATAAGAAGAATAACTTTAATTAGGAATGCTCCAAATCACTCGCAATTTTAGATCCAAACGTCAGTGAAATAAAATACCTACAAAAAATAAAATTCATTGAATAAAGTTAGCTCTGCGCGACTATTTATAACCCAGGCCAGCATTAAGCCGGCTTTGTAAATGATGTTAGCACAAATCCTATTGAAGCAGGTCTAGTACTTCAAATGATAAATGATCCAACAAACAAGTAGGTACTTAACGAGTTAACTTTGTGACCTTATGGTACAATTCCAAAATGGGTTTGGAGGCGAAAGTAAAATTAATTATTTTATGTAAATTTCACAGTGCAATAAATTTTGAATAATCCTTTTTGCACCGAAGAGAAGCGCAATCAACAAATTAACCAAAAAATCGTTTATCAAGCTTAGATTTACAGCGATTAGCATAAAAAAAAATACAATGACTACGGAATAATAAAAGTTGGCTACGCAGTTACTTCTCTCCTACGCAGTCAGTCCTCTCCTAGTTGCATATATAAATTGATATTTAAGGGTAACCTATCATTAGCATGTGTTTTATATTAAAATTATCTAAAACAAATTAGCGTTACTGTTGGTTTAGCAATGAAATAAAAATTCAAAGATTTTAGTAAACAATAACTATAAAAATCATATAATAGAATTTATTGACATAAACAATTATAGTTTCCAAATAAACAAACACGAAAAAGTAAAAAAAAAATGTTTAAAAAAATAACAAAGCAGTTTCCAATCATCATGATGTATTAATGATGAAAATCGTACAAAGGCGCAGCGTAGATCTTACGCTGAGTTTCATAAGAGGTGGAACTATGATGGGAGACAGCCGAGTCTCCGGTCCTGCCCAGCGCAGCAGAGTGCAACAGAACAGGAGTCTCATGCAGCACTGGAACAGCAGACACCTTCTGGAGCTAGTACTTCTTGTTCTCTAGCCTGAAGTACTGGCTGGAGGTCGCTGGCTCTTTGTACTCATGTAGTTCGTGAACCAACGCGTGAACTGGTTCCTGAACTACATGTATTGGTTCGTGAACTAAAGCGTGAGCGTCGTATAGAGGAGCGTGGACGACCTCGTGACCGCCGTGGTTGATGGCGTGACTGTTCTTGGTGATGTCGGTCTTGGAAGGGCTGGAGATGGTATGGTAGATGTCGTGCAGGTCGTGGTAGTTATGCAGGTCGTTGAAGAGACCTGGAGCGGCTGATGTGTAGGCCAAGAGTGTGGTGAAGATTACCTGCAGATTTAAGGCAAAACACACTATCAGTTATCAAACTTGTCAATTAATTAAAAACTATCTTTAGTGGGAAGTTATTCGTCAATTATCCAATGTTTTTAATAGTTATTCTGCTATTCGGGACGGAGACAAATACAAAAATCAAGAACCATGAAAATCGGTTTAGCCATTCTCCAGTTCGAACAAACCCGGCTTTGTTTTATATAAGACTAGCTTTCTGCCCGCGGATCCGCCCGCGTGGCTTTTAGATTATATCGTGCCCAGCTGTGAGATAAAATGTAACCTATGTCCTTTCTCAAGGTCTAATCTATCTCTGTACCAAATTTCATGAAAATCGGTTCAATAGTTTAGCCGTGAAAGCGTGACAGACAGACAGAGTTACTTTCGCATTTATAATATTAGTAGGGATAGTAGGGATTGAAGACCATGTTTAACTAATAGACACTAGGACACTCCACTACAAATCAATGTTTATAAAAATGTCTTTCAAGTGTTTCAATTACTGATCTAGTATTTTGAAAATGGTCTCAATAATATGTCTTTAGTCTGAATAAAACTTTTATAAAATTAAAGCTTACAATCTTATTCATATTGGTAGAGGAAGTTTTAGCTCTCACTGAAGTAGATGAACTGATGATTGTCACTATAGTTGCTACTCATTTTATACAAAAATCCAAGTATTGATGAACCAATTTTAGGCACTAATTGAAGGTTTACTTTCTCATCTTGAAATAAAATTTTGCTTCATATTCATTTTCAAAACCAACTTACAACTTATTGATAAAACAGTTAATTTATTTTTAATTATACTTACTTACATGAACTTGACATATTAAAACATTTCAATAATATGATTTACGTGCCCTAAAATAATTATGATTCTGAATTAATTGAAAGATAAATTTAATGTAAGTACTGTTTTTGGATTAAGAAATCAAGTTCATATTACGCGTAAAGTAAAAATAGAGTAATAACTTTTTATCGCTTATAAAACCAGATGTGACTTATCACTCACCATCAGTCCAATTTGAGACGTGACAACTAAAGTTACATTCAATCAAACAAAGATGAACAAGATCGTAAGTCTCCATAATCATATACAATACATATTAAAAAAACGCACGCAACTTGCTGAAAAGAAGAATCCTCAATTGAGCCAATAATTGGATTGCCTCAAATGTGACACTTTCTGTGACATTCTTAAGTAACATAACTAGAAAAAAAGAAAAAGAAATGTATTCAAATAAATTATGAGGTGAAAGGATGCTGCCTCAGCCAGGATGTTTTTCAGTCAGCACTTGAAGTGACTGCTAAGAATTTCTAGAACCTAGCTCATATTAATGTTTTGTGCTTTAATATTTTTGGGTTTTATTTTCGTATCATATAGCTGTGACACTGTCGTTTCTTCAGGTATTCTTCACTACCCTCCTGGCCTATACGTCAGCCGCTCCAGGCCACTTCTACGACCTCCATGACTACCACGGTCTTCATGACACCTACCACACCTTCTCCAGCCCTTCCAAGACCACCATCACCAAGAACAGCCATGCCATCAACCACGGCGGTCACGAGGTCGTCCACGCTCCTCTATACGACGCTCACGCTTTAGTTCACGAACCAATACATGTAGTTCCCGAACCAGTTCACGCGTTGGTTCACGAACTACATGAGTACAAAGAGCCGGCAACGTCCAGCCAGTACTTCAGGCTGGAGAACAAGAAGTACCAGCTCCAGAAGGTGTCTGCAGTTCCAGTGCTGCATGAGACTCCTGTTCTGCTGCACTCTGCTGCGCTGGGCAGGAGCGGAGACTCAGCTGTCTCCCATCATAGCTCCACCTCTTATGAAACCCAGCATCAGATATATGCTGCGCCTTTGTACGACTTACATCACTGATTTATGTATTATAAATTCGCTACTATGTATTGTAAATTGAATCTTTTTTGTTAAATAAAAGTTTAAATTTTTAAATTAACTTTTTCTTACTGTTACAAATTTTAATTATTTTTATTAGTAAGTAATTAAAAATAATAATAACTTAATTTGCAAGTGCCTTATAATTATTATTTTATTATTTATAAGTTATTTTATAATTATTTTATAAGTTATTATTGACACACCATTATAATTTAGAAACGAAATGACACACCATTATAATTAGAAAAATAATTCCAAATAATTTCAAAAGTTACAGTTGTTATTTTTAAAAATGTAACCTTCAATTATGTAGGTAGTTTATTGATTGAAGATGTAGTAATGCAACCTAAAAATAATCATATTAATTTCGATTATCAGTTATTATCCAATATTTTTAAATTGTCAAACAATGTAAAACACTTTATAAATAATTACTTCTGCAATGCACCGTTTATTTACACTTTATGAAACGTTGATGGACGTTAATCCAAAGCAAATATAAGAATAGAATGTAAATCATTGTTATTAACTTAAAAAATGAATTTAGGATTTTACTTCATACCAACATACTCGTAACCACAAAATGAAAAAATATAGTTATACTTAGTCAGAAGAAAATTTATCACCTTCTATTACAATATTTCGTAGTAGTTAGTAGGTAGGAAAGAAAAAGAAAGACACAAATAGTACAGTGAAATTATAATTTTCCACGTTAAAAACGTATGAGTCACCGACTTCAATCCCAATAACAGCTTGCACAAAGTAATTAGTATTTTTTGCAGACTACAATGCCTATTAGAAGATAACCACAAACGAAAATGTCACTCATTTATTTAGACGATGTTCTGATTTGTAATTTTTTTTGTTTTTGTTGATTTTTTTAAAAGCGCTGAATTCGATAAAATTTATATGAGACCACCTCTGAAGTATATTCTTAAGAAAAAAAACGAATTTTGAAAATCGGTCCAATTGGCTGAAAAATCGGTGAACATACATTAAAAAAATACATACTTTCAGTCAAACATAGAACCTCCTACTTTTTGAATTCGGTAAAAAGGAATAGATGGCACAATATGTTACCTATAATAATAACTACTATGTGTACCTGTTGTAACAATTTGAGCCTGCACGCTCGTGTAACTATGATTCAATCCGGTCAGGTTCCCCTGTAAGCAGGGTCACGGATGTCGGGTAACAATTGTTTCGCTATAACTGAATAATTATGGTACAAGTAACTCGAAAGTAAAATGGAACAAAGGGCTAGGAGAAAACGTCTCATTATATTAGAGGTAAGATTTCCACCTCCGTAATCCCGCAATTAAAAATGTTTTTAAAATTAAAAAAGCTAACTGACAAATACTTAAAGCAATTCCTCTCGCATTGTATCCTTTGCAAGTTTTATTAGAAAGTAAAAACAGACGCTACACACCCATAACCTGAGAACAAACATATTTTTTTTTACGCAAATATTTGCCCCGACCGGGAACCGAACCCAGGACCCGTCGTTCAAGAGGCAGTGTATACCTATAAAGTTCAGTAATTTTATTTTTGTAAACTTTCCAACTGTCCAATGAAGGGCGTTGCTCGAATCCATCAATAGAAAATTAATAAAATGGTATTATATTAGTAGTTATCATTACTTAATTTATGATTATGATTAAAAACAAGAGAAGGTTCTATGATTTTTTTTACCAAGTCAGAATCATCCCAGAGAAATCGAGGGCAAGCTGCGAATTTAATAAATAGCCTTCTTGAACTTAAAAAAATTTGAACCAACACCTCTAAATTCAATTTATTCAATTCTTCATTTATTCAATTATTTTTTTTTCTTTCTTAAATTAAAATAGTGATACTTACTAAAAATGAAGAGAATATTATTAAATGTGCTAGGTGTGTGTTGAAGTGATTATTTTTGAGTTTATTTATGCTTATATTTTATGTAATCTCAATACGTTTTGCCTAAGCGCCAACATTTTGGTTTTCTATTGGAATACTAGTAAATCTCTTCTTAGAAATCCTTTTAAAGTTTAAAATGTTAGTAGGATTGAAACCACGATCTTGCCACATAAAGGAGCTCTATACACAGGGTAAGTTAAACTTACAAGAAATAAGAGAGAAAGCTAAAAAGAAAACAGTTTATTTACATTGCAACAACTTCAAGAACATAAAAACACACTCATACCAGGTGACACGTCCAAAACAAAACAAGCCACAAGATTTTAACAGAAAGATCGCCAGCGAACATATTGTAACTACAAAACTATTTCCTTAGTGATGGAGAGTATACAAGGGTGATGAGTAAACATGATGCTTGGTTTCATGAGTGGTGGAGCTCTGATGAGAGACAGCTGAGTCTCCTGACCTGGTGACCACTGGAGTATGAACCACTGACACTACTGGAGTGACCACTTTGTGCACTACAGGAACCACGGGAGCAACAGCAACTTTGGCAACTTGGTAATTCTTGTTCTCAAGCTTGAAGTACTGGCTAGATTTCGCTGGTTCCTTATGCACTAGATGGACGGGTTCCTTGTGGATAAGGTGGATTGGTTCCTTGTGGATGACATGGACAGGCTCGTGAACCAAAGTGTGGATGGGTTCGTGGACTAAAGCGTGGACTTCGTGTTTGACCGGTACGTGGACGACTTCATGACCGCCGTGGTTAATGTTGAGGCTGTTCTTCGTGATGGTGGTTTTGGAAGGGCCAGAGACGGTGTGGACGGTGTGGTAGACCGGTAACACGTGGTGAGTGTCGTGGTCTTCGTGGTAAAGGTGGTAGGCTGGGGCGGCAGCCGCACAGCCAAGGAGAGCGGTGAAGAGTACCTGAGAGAGAAACGAATTTTATTAGCATGATTAAGTAATTACTATCCGAGGGCAGAGGGTGGCATACGTCGATCTATTCCAAGATTCTGGAACACAGTCCTGATTCTCCCCTTAATTATTTTGCGTAAGTTACAAATCATGGTTTAGATATTTCTTAGAACATTCTTCATAGAAAGCTTTGACTCAATTAAATTTAATCAGGCTCTATTGGAATCACTTTGATACTACATAATTTAACATTCACTTTTTTGACCGAATTCTTTCACTAAGATTTAAACAAAGGAATTTCGTTAATGCAATTTTTGAGAAAAATCCCGAACTCACAATCGTGTTCATGTTTGCAAGTGGTGGTTGGTTTGTCACGTCTCAAGCTGGACTGATGGGTCGTAGGTCGCCACTGGTTTTATATGCCGCTGCAAATTATTGATTGCCCCATATCTCATACATTTCTGGGGCATGTACTTGGCTTTCTTTTGCTCGCATTTTGCGAATTAAAGACGCATTGGTAAGTTGTGTTGAAATTGTCGGCGGGCGTTGTACAGTCTACCTCGTCAGTAAATACACTCGCACGCTTATTAAACCTTAGATCTTGGTCCTCTCACTTCGTACCCAGTTGTTCATGTACAGCTTTACGCGTAAGTTTGAAAGCATTCAGTATACGTTCTCAAGAAAAAGGTGGGTTGACCTGCGTGGTGTGTTGTATGTTTTAGAGTTTTGCTTTATTTTTAGACCTTGCTTGTCGGTGATTATGCTGTCCGTCAATAATAATTAGTATATTTATGTTGATTAACATAATCTTTGCAGGCACGCGACCTACTGAATTATGAGATAGGTCTTTTATTTTTAAGACTATTTGGAGGTCAGAATTTAAAGTGTTTTGTTTCGAATTTAATACAACGCTACACGCTCTAGACTAAGGCCCGCTCTTTGTTATTCTTTTAAACTGTTGATTTCTTGGGATATACAAACAGACAATATGATTAACTTTTAATAACACTATTAATTGGCGTGTGAATATCCACAGTAAATAAATCATCGATTTGCCTTTTTCCAATATTCCAAATATTTCATATCTTTTTTTTATTAGCCCATATTCTCGTAAGTCCCCACCGAGGGGCAAATACTTACAAATATTTTCATTTTTTCATTGCCTTTGATTCTTGCGTGCTAATTCGTTGTATTTAAAATCAAAATTAAAACAGAATTTTAAAATAATGGCTCTTGAATCTGAAAGGAGGCATAGAATAAAATGTACATTAAGCACGTGTGCATTTTATTGCCAAAGTTCAGTGAATAACTTATTGAAAGTTATTAAATTAATGTCTGAACAATCTAGCTAGAAGCCACGAACAAAATTGCCGTCAGATTATCTAAAGAGTTACTTAACTTACTCTGAAGTTTCAAGTTCAGTGGCAAAATTGATGCATTTACCAAAATTGTTCAGATTACATGCAAAGTTCATAAAACCTTTTATTTTTCTTACGCATACATTTTTAAGAAATGACATAAACCTTTGAAACAAAAAATTTAATTTTCTGCAGTGAAAAAAAGGGCTAGGCAATTTTTGGCCGCCTGAGTTACACGTTGATTTATACGTTCATAATATGTCAATCATAAATATATTTAAAAATAATAACTATGTTTACATTAGTACGATACCAATAGGAAAAGGTAAGTGCTTGATTAAATATTGATAACTTAGGTTCAACTAATCTGTAAACCATTGTGCGGTTTGAAAACTCTGACACTAGGGTTAGCCAAGTTCGCCACACACTTGCCTATACCTACACGATAAGAAGAAGAAGAACTAATCTGGAAGGGTGATTCAGCTGTTAGCACAGCAGCAGTTTTTAACCGACTTCAAAAAAGGTGGAGGTTCTATGTTCCACTTCTTCTTCTCCTGAGGAAGACTGCACCTTTGCGAATAGGCGCCAAGTCAAAAATGATTTATATTGATTTTGCTAATGTATTTTATAACGTTTTCAAGAAGCACTTTGTATGTTCTATGAAAATAAAGTATTTTTGACTTTGACTTGATTCATGTTTTTTTATGTATGTTCACCGATTTCTCCACCACCCATCTAAATAAATGAGTAACATTTTCGTTTGTGGTTATCTGCTAATAGGCATTGTAGTCTGCAAAAAATACTAGTTATCTACTTTGTGCGAAGTGTTGTTGGGATTGAAGTCGGTAACTCATACGTTTTTAACGTGGAAAATTATTTGTTGTTTTTAATCATGTGTTTGTTCTTGACCGTAACTTAGCGCAGGGGTATAGATTGATGATGTAACGAGTTCTCTCAGAAGATGCCTGTTACTAATTCAATTTTATATTCGGCTAAGCTAGGCATATTTATGGTAGGAAAAAAGACCAGTAAATTTGTCTTTTTCTTTCTTTTCTTTCAATATGTCTGGAAATAGTTCTTGGCATATTTAAAGGGTTTTTTTACTCTCAGTCCAGCATAGAAGTAACAAAACAAAACACATTTTAGCAGTGTTCATTCTTCTGAAAATATGAAGCTTTATTATTTCAAATTCCGTTTAAAAGTAGTTAAACTATACCTATATTCACATTGTATTATACGCGCACTGAATAAACGATTTTCTTTCATTGATTCTGACAAAATCTCAGCATTCCAATCAATTCGTAATCAAACGATAAAACGCAATATTACAAAAGCAAACTAGACAAAATGCCCCGTCATCGCTTGCCAAACTAGGATACACGATATTTAGCTGATAACCCGATGGCTGATATACACACAGACCGATGGAGCAGATAGCGAGATTTGGCTGTAGAAGTAGGGATGGGAACTGATGTAGGGGAGGTATGATCAATTTATCCGTAAAATAACTGTCAATATATTGTCAATAATGGTACGACACGTCTCGTAAGTAAATATTTATTATACCATTCCCCCTATAGAAAGCTTCTTTTTTTCACTGAAAATTGGGGATAAAAAGCTCTTTTAGTCACAGTTTCTATATTTGAATTTAGAACCCTAAAAATATTATTTTTCTCCCGCAAAACACGTAAAAAAAGAGCACTTTTTTTGTCAATTTTGGTGTTTAAATTTCAAACACTCCAATGGATAGACATACGACCTCCATCGCAAAGAATATACTCCTTGCGCAGAATAACTCTTCAATATTTGATTGGTCAACATTTTCGACAGATTTAAAACTTTAAAATAAAACCGGCCAAGAGCGTGTCGAGCCACGCGCATTGTAGGGTTCCGTAGCAGCATGGTTCAAATACATTCTTATTAATCCCAACAGTGTTTGGCACTTGGTCGACTATTACTCGCAAACTTGAAGGACCAACTTATGTGTGATAGTTTTCCTTTAAATTTCGTTGTATATTCTACCAACGTGAATTTTTTCACATTTTTAGAAACAACCGTTTAGCAGGTATAGGGGGGGACACTTGTGTTTGACAAAAATTTTCACTTTAAAAATGTATATTTCGCAAACGGAGTGCTGAATCGAAAAACGTTCTTGTTAAACCCCTTCTTTCTTTTAAAATGCTATCCTATGATACCCCACTCAATGATATTGGCGAGAAAAAAAAAATCATCGCCCTTTCACGTCTATGGGAGACACCCGAAAAAAATTTTTTTTTCAAGATTTTACTCTACAGTTCTGTCGGCGTGATTCATTTGTATAATCATGCTTAGTTTCAGCTCTGTAGTACCAAGGATTTCTTAGGAAACCTGCGGACAGACGGACAGACGGACAGACGGACAGACGGACATGGCGAAACTATAAGGGTTCGTAGATTACTACGGAACCCTAAAAACGAGGTCACAAAGAAAGAAGGTAACTAAAGGAGAAATATTAATTCCAGCGCCGTAAGGAAAAAAAAAATCATCTGTTTAATAACCACCTCGCGTGGATGCAAATGGTTGTATAAAAATTGTTTACATTACGTATTCATTTAAAACGGGTGTACTATCGTTACGGTCATAGTCAGAGATGAAAGAGACTGTCTTTTAAGGCTTATTAAAAAGACTCGCCTCCATCTTACAGGACTTGACTCTAAAATTAAGACTGAAAGTTCGAGTTTTTATTAATAAGACTTAGTAGTTTATTAAAAGATTAAAAACTGAAACGACTCGAGTTGTTTTCAAAATACTTAAAGACTTAACCAACTCCACCTAATTTTAAAAGACTTAAACGACTCAAGTTCTTTTATGTAAAAGGGATCGCACCGCAGTTTGTGTGTGATATTATATATTTCTTTTGTAACCTATCAACCAAAAGGAATAATTCACGCCTAAACCACTAAATACATTTTGATAACATTTGACAAGAGATAAAATGAGATATTTACATTCCATCAACACATACCTTACGACTGTCGACTTCCTAGATAATGAGTCGCCAGTCTTTGAAGTCCTTTAAGCTGTTTAAGTAACAGCTCAGTTTTTTACGTTAAAAGACTTCAACTAAAAAAGCTAGTCTTATGACTAAAGGTTGGGAACTAAAAGACTAAATCAGTCGTGAGGCGTCACAAATAAGGTGAGTCTTTATTAAAAGCCTTAAAAGACTGAGTATCTTCCATCACTAGTCATAGTCAATGTTAAAATCTCCAAATAGTATAGTATAAAAAACAAATGTATTAAAGAGTTTGTAGTTTCAGAAATAACTTTAGTTATGGTCTAAATACAACCTAATGAAATTATAAATTCGCGAGCGAAGCGAGCGAAAAGTTTTTTTTTTTGTTTTTGTTTTTTTTGCGACAATATTATTAGAAATAATATAGACCTGCTGATAAAATAATTTTGATGTCATTTTCGTAATTAACACCACCAAAAACCTATTTAACGACACCTAAAATGTCAATATGTTACAGCTTGGCTTTCGATCTCGCCTCACTTTTAGTATTGAACCTTGTAAACATATTCTTATTAATTCCAAAAACTTTTGAAACTTGGTCGACTATCACTCGCAAACTTGAAAGGCCAACTTATGTGTGATAGTTTTTCTTTTAATTTTGTTATATATTCTACCAACGAGAATTTTTTCACATTTTTAGAAACAACCGTTTAGCTGGTAGAGGGGGGGGGGACACTAACTTTGGTTTTGGGCTAAATACAACAGAATGGAAGTATGTAATCCGCGAGCGAAGCGAGCGCGAATTTTTTTTTTTAAAATTTTTTTTAGCAACAACGGTATTGTTAGGAATAATTTCGAGCTGGTGCTAAAGAGCAGGTCGCGTGGCGATTGTGTATAATTTTGATGTCATTTTCGTAATTAACACCCCCAAAAACCTATAACGACACATGAAATGTCGATATGTTACAGCTTGGCTTTCGACCTCGCCTCACTTTTAGCGTGGAACCTTGTATGGCAGCCATTTTGGGTTAGGGTAAACTTCGTCGTAAATGCTAGTGAATTATTTCACATTTTTTCCATTATAAAAATTTATTTTTCGCAAACGGACTGCTGAATCGAAAAACGTTCGTAGTAAACCCCTTCTATCTTTTAAAAAACTATCCTATGACATCCCACTCGATGATATCGGCGAGGAAAAAAATCCATCGCCCTTTCACATGTATGGGAAAAATCCGAAAAATTTTTTTTTACAAAATTTTATTTTTTTTATTTGTCGGCGCAATTAATATGTATGAACATGCCAAATTGCAGCTCTGTAGTACCAAGGATCTAATATTAGTAAATATATTCTTATCAATCCCAACAATGTTTGGCACTTGGTCTACCATTACTCGCAAACTTGAAGGGCCAACTTATGTTTTATAGTTTTCCTTTTAAATTTGATGTATATTCTACCTCTGTTAATTTTTCCACATTTTTAGAAACAACCGTTTAGCTGGTAGAGGGGGGGGACACTTGTGTTTGACAAAAATTTTCACTTTAAAAATTTATGATTCGCAAACGGAGTGCTAAATCGAAAAACGTTCTCAGTAAACCCCTTCTATCTTTTAAAAAGCTATTCTGTGACACCCCATTCGATGATATTGGCGAGAAAAAAAAAATTCATCGCCCTTTCACGTCTATGGGAGACACCCGGAAAAATTTTTTTTTCTAAGGTTTTACTCTACAGTTCTGTCGGCGTGATTAATATGTATAACCATGCTAAATTTCAGCTGTGTAGTACCAAGGGTTTCTTAGAAAACCCGCGGACAGACGGACAGACGGACAGACGGACATGGCGAAACTATAAGGGTTCGTAGATTACTACGGAACCCTAAAAATGTGTGTTCTTTGCTGTCATTAATTAGTAATACGTCGACAAGAAATAAATATCTCGTCACAGATTGACCAGCCTATCGACAACAACAAGAAAATTACTCTAAACATTAGTAATTGTTCAAATTTGAATGTACAGAGGGCCGCACATCAGGTTATCACAAGCGTGCACTCTGTGCCGTTGCGATAAGATGAAAATGGGGTAACCTGATGCGCTGGCCTCTGTACATTTTCATTAATGTAACATTCCTATTTTCTTGATTAAATGTTTATTTTCCGCTGAAATCTTTCTTTTTCTCGAGGTCATGGTATAAAATATAATGTGCAACTCTTGAATAAAACGGATTTTCATCGAGGGCTACGCTCGTGATTCAATAATTTAGAATCCTTCATTTGCTCGTGATCCAACTTTGGCCCTCGCTTAAAATCCGTCTTTTATTCCCGAGTTGCACAATATACTATTTTTATTTTTATTGAATGGACGCACGGAACTAACCACGAGGGACGCACTGAACTAATTAATCGTACTTTCCCTGCGTTTTTACGAAACACTGTTTTCATAAAACATAATAGGCAGATGTACTGTTCACAATAATATTAGGGAAAGAAAAATATCTGGTTGGAAAATGTTGTTTTCTGAATATCACTCACGATACCTAAACGTTTTAAAAATACTAGATGTACATCGTCATAAATTTGCATAGTTCTTTGTTGACCAGCCGAAAAAACGTTTTAAGATTGTTGTTCAGTTGATTCACATTCTTAACTTTCGCTAACTTATTGAAAGTCATCCAATATAAAAAGCAACATTTTTTTTTTTATTATAAGATGGGTTAACTCTTGACCTCAATCTTGACCAAGGTCAAAATGAGATTTAGATGAGGTCGACGATGGAGCGAGTTAGCCCAGAAAATGCCTAAAAGGCACTGGTACTCCTACGCACCGACGGAACACAGCAAGCTGTTTGTCGTCAGTCTTTTGTAGGAGGGGTGATCGCGAACCAGACGGCCCTTCACAAAGCCTACCACACCGCATGAGACCATAGGACGCCACCTCAGATTCAGAACAAATTGAGGTGTTGTTGCCTGAGGTGGATTAATAGAAGGCAGGTCTCGTTTCCTTAGTCGCCTCTTACGACACCCACGGAAAGAGATGGGGTGGTGTTATTCTCAACCGATCACCACACGGCAAACATTGTAGAAACAAGTTCTTGTTTCATGGTGGTCCTTTTAGATTTGACAGCATTCTGTGTCTTTTTTAAGCTGTACTTGTACATTGCTCCATTAAGCTACTTGACAGTTGACATGTCAATATTCACGTAATTACAAGTTGATATAAATCGAAATTGCGATTTTGCAACTATTTAACAGTAACCTAATATCCGAAACCACACATCACTACTCTCAAAACAAAACGTGACCTTCACCGAGTTATTTCAAATACTAACTGTACTTTTAATTTCAATTTTGAAATCTGTTAAGGTTCGAAATCGGCTTTGGGTTCGACTCCCGAGGTTCGAGACAATGGGCCCAACACGGAATATAGTTTCGTAACATATTGTCTTTTGTTTCAATATAATGGAGTTATCGAAGACAGGCCCGTACCCCTCGATTGGGACGTATATGTGACTAGCTGATGCCCGCAACTTCGTTTGCGTGTTAATTTTTTCTTTTGAACAGATTACAAAAGTTTTTTCCCACTAACTCCCGTTCCCGTAAGAATTTTGCAATATCCTGTTGCAACTAAGCTTTAAGTTTACTAAGGTACCTGTATGCCAAATTTCAAGCGTCTAACTTAAGCGGTTTAGATTTTTCATACAAAAGGATTTTCCCGCTAATTCCCGTTCCCGTGGGAATTTCGGGAATTCCTTTCTTAGTGCACCTCTACGGTATCTAAGCTACGTCCCTTCCAAATTTCAAGTGCCTACGTTAAGCCGTTTAGGCTGTGCGTTGATATGTCAGTCAGTCAGTCTGTCAGTTTCTCCTTTTATATATTTAGATGATAAAAAAAATCATACAAGTTCTACGGAGGGCCAACAATTATTTTCATATTTCGACTTATTTTTCTTAGGAATAGCATCAGTTTAGTTAAAAACTTCAAATGGATTCCTTGAGGAAACTTGGTTAATCTTTTAGGTAGATTTACTTCCTAAAGCAACCCTTTGGAAAAGAAAATTATCAACAAAAACTTGTAGAAAAGATTTCTAAATAAGCAGGAACATCGTAAATCACTAGCTTTGGCTGTATCAAGTTACCTACTTCGGTAGCAAAAAATAAGGCGAAGATTGCATCTAAAAACAGATCTAGGTTCTGTAGAGTTACTAACTCTTCCTTATAAGTTATATAGAGCTTTCATCAACTACTTTTATGAACATTAGCATAACAGGTTATATCTATATTTGAAATATATGACTGACTTAAAAAGAGCGACCCTCGAAGTTTCTTTCCTATTCTTCTCCTGAGGAAGACTGCACCTTTGCGAATAGGCGCAAAGTCAAAAGTGCTAATGTAATTCACTAGATTAACGTGTTTAAGCAACATTTTATATGTTCACTGAAATATAAACTTTTGAGTTTGAGATACACCAACAGTGTCGAATTGTCTATTTCAAATAAGATATGGGTTATATCAGGATAAATATGATTTTTTAAAGTATAGCATTCCGCCCGGGACTTCGTTGGAATTCGAGAAAATAATGTAGCCTATGTCCCTTGGAGATAATGTAGCTTTCTAATGGTGAAAGAATTTTTCGAATCGGTCCAGTAGTTTCGGAGCCTATTCAATGCAAACAAACAATTAAATCTTTCCTCTTTATAATATTAGTATAGATATAGACTATCGACTGTTGTCCACGATTGTTTTAGATAGTTTTTTTAATAATAAATGTATCGCCATTACGAAGCTTAAACAAGGATTAAAATAAACTTTTAAAAGGTTTGATATTTTGTCATGTTGTTGCATATTTAACACGAATATTTATGTGGTAAAAACAATATGGTATTTAAAAGTACAAAATACCCTTATCTTTGTTTCAATTTACCTGCCAAAACTTTATCTCGTCTTGCATTCCGTAATGAAATGCAGTAAATTACTCAATTGTATGGAACCGATATACAAAATACTGCAGTTGCAATACCTTTGTAAGTGTTAATTGATTTATTACTGCTTTTTGGGTTACAGGGAAAAACACTTTTAGCGTTCTCCTGTGACCTTGTAAGAACGACATGACTTGTTTTGCTATTTGAAGTGGCAAAATGTTTTATTTTTTCGGTTTTTACAGTACCGATAATACTAAGGTTTCTTCTCAAACAAAGGAGTAAATTCTCACATCATAGGATTTGTTGCAACCCTGTTCTTCTTGCCTGTTCTTCTCGGGCGAAAACTGCAAATTTGTGAACAGAGTCATAGAGTTTAAAAAAAAAACAAATGTATTTGACGTTTCTAAGTGACTTTCAGTTCCATGAAATAAATCATTGTCAACTTTGACGTCAAATATTACTATCGGGTTGGCGATCCCATAATTATTATAAGGCACATAACTCCTAAAGTTTTCACTTTATTTTATCGTGACATAGGTTGCGCTTGCGCTTTTGACCTCAGTGTGTCAAATCAAAGAATTACCTCTGATTCTAATATTGAATACTGCCTATGATCAAAAGTTGCTTCTGAAAAAGTGCTCAAGTGGAGCATATCAAGCTTCTTATATAACGGTTTATTTATTGAAAACTAGCTTTCCGCCCGCGGCTCAGCCCGCGTGGACTACGGTTTATCGTGGACTACGGTTTATCGTGGGCATCATGCCCAACTGTGGGATTAAATGTAGCTTATGTCCTTTCTTAGGCTCTAATCTATCTCCGCACCCAATTTCATCCAAAGCGGTTTAGTAGTTTAGGCGTGAAAGATGGACAGACAGACAGACAGACTTACTTTCGCTTTTATAATATTATATTAAGTAAGGAAATAAGGATTAAATGAAAACCAATTTGTTAACATAGTCCCATTTTCAGTGATTTTCACTAAATACCTATAAATACCTACGTGAATAGCGACACAATAAATTATGTAATAAATTAATAATGTTACGTATTTGTTATCAAAATACATGACGTAACGGTATACCACACATCCTCAAATTCCTAAGGAACCCAAATTCCCTGACATAACACGTGAACTTGACCTTCGTCAGGCGAAAGATCTCTCTATGGAGCATTTTATTCTTGCGGAGTAGGCAGAAACGTCGCCTACAATTACAGCACACATCTATCTATGTTATATGGGAAAAATATAAAAGGTATTTTGGCGGATAAGATTTATTGTAACACGAGTATGTTAAGACTTAAGGTATAAAAGGTGGCTTTACCATATCATGACTCATGGCATTGTAGCTATAAACCACTCTTTCTATGGTTTCAACTCTGAAAACACCAAAAAATATGACAATTTTGAACTTATTTTTATTGAACTTTTGCAAACGGAATTAATAAAAAAAAAAAAATCCACGTCAAAACGTAAGAGTCACCGACTTCAATCCCAAAAAGACAATTTTTTCGAGAGTTTCCCTCAATTTCTTCAGGATTCCACCATCAGATCCTGGTTTTATTACCATGGGACCACCCTTGGAATACTCACTTTCCAACAAAAAAAGAATAATCAAAATCGGTTCATAAACGACGAAGTTATCCGCGGACATACATAAAAAAAAAATATATACGGTCGAATTGAGAAACCTCCTCCTTTTTTGAAGTCGGTTAAAAAAGTGGCCCCAACCTGTAAATTGACTGCTCTAGCACAGAATAAATAATAGTACTAACGTAGCTCTAATTCGATTCCCAGATGGGATAACGTTTTTGTCGTCAGTTCTCAGGTTATAATTATGTAAGTTGACGATGCGAAGGCACTCATTTTACCAAGAAAAACTTGTTATGTGATATTAAGTTTGTCAGTCAGGCGTTTTCCGCACTTAGCTCTCAATTTGGCCATTGGAAACCTAATCAAGGGCCTTTGAGTTTGTGTGTGTTCGTGACTGTTTTGTGTGTGTATGTGTGTTATTGTTGTGGTATGGATTTAGGTCTAATCTAAGGCACTAGATAGAGGTTACGTACAATGATTTCAACCAAACGAACTTACACGTTCATTCATAAATATTTCCTAAAAAATCTTCCCATGTTCCTGGATCATGGTCAAGCGCAACCATTAATTTTATTAGAAATAAAAAAAAATATGATTTAATAGCGGTGGTAGTCCAGTTGGTAATGAGCCAGACTTGTAATCCGAAGGTCGCGGGTTCAAATCCTGACGCGGGCCTGTACCACCAAATTCGTCTATTCGGATTTATGTACGGATTTCTAATTATCACTTGCTCAACGGTAAAGAAAAACATCGTGATGAAACCCGCCTGTCCAAGAAAATTTTCGAAAGACGAGCGGTCCACCAACCTGCATTGGGGCAGCGTGTTGGACTATGGCCTAAATCCTGTTCGTGTTTCGAAGGCAGGCCCGTGCCCCTCGGTGGGGCACGGGTCCTAGATGGCTGGTAAAAAATAATGATTTTGACCACAACGCTTGTAAACAGTAGTTTTTACTGATGGAGTAAAATCGGTAACCAAAAGATCCAGAGTTTCTTTACACTCTTTTTACACAATAAAGATGTGCAACAACCTCACCTTGTAATAAGGTGACATATTGCAGTAATCAATCTTGATTTTACCAATTACCTTATAATTTAACCACGGACGGTCTTCAATAGTAATATTAATCATTTTCGCCTCTTGTGAGGTGTCCCAGTTATCGCTGTCGATATTGATTACAAGATAAAAACATCGATACAAAACGCAGCAGACGACTTCTTCTTGCAAACTAAACCTTATTACAAGCAAGTAGAATACTTTTTTACTTGATAGTCAGTTCACTCTATAGTACCAACTTTATTGAATCGGGATTTATGAATGGATGGATTTTGGGGTTTCGTCTGAAATATTTGAAGTACTAAAGACTAATTGCATGGGTTCTATTTTATTGGTCTTAGAATTAAAAAACAAATATAGAAAATGTCTACTTGGCTTTATACTTAATGGCGCCAGCCTTTAGATATACGCGAATACGTCTATGTACAGACAGCAGCACGTTAGGTTACCCATACGCACTACGAAAGCCCGCGCTATTGCAAGCGAGATAAGGGCGTCGTCAAGGTCAACATTTATAGCCTGATAAGCTGACAATGCCATGTGTACCTAAACATGTAACTTTTGTTATGGCTTACATTTTTCGGTAAATAAATTAAATAAATAAATAGACAATACACACTCGAAGGCGCACACTAAGGTTTACTCTTGTGTCGTGGTTCCCTTGGAACCTGAGAGCAAACATCTGCTTTTTATACAAATATTTTCCCCAACCGGGAATCGAACACAGGACCCTTCAATCATGAGGCAGCGTCACTGCCACTCAAGTTTTAATACTTGACAATATACATGAATGAGAATAATTTTACTACGGAACCTTTAAACTTCAGATCAAACTCGATACACTGACTCTTGATATTGATCTAAAGGTATGTATCGATTGCCGATCTTTTCACGCGTGTCTCCAGTAATTAAAATATTTCAATCTCTCAATGAAGAAACATTTAATTATTAAACGCTAATTACATTATTTTCGCAAACGAGCCTTGATATTTTTGAGTAATTTATTGATAAATATGGATATTCTGGACTACTTTTTTATCTGTAATACATCATTCATGACAAAATGTCGATGTTAAAAGAACCTCCTTTGTAGAGAATATTCTACAAGGTCTAAAATAAGCACGTAGGTTTTTTATTTTCGGTTCGTTAATAATAAAAATAAAAGTGAAAAACAAAATAGTATACTTTTGATCTGACCTTGTTTTCGGGCCAACATTTGCGTTGATAAATGCTGTAATTCTATATTATTCGAGAAAAATGTCTCATTTGCTCCCACATAATGAGGCCATAACAATTGTCATTTTGGACAGCTCTTTTAAATAAATACACAGAAACATCCAATTGTCATGTTAACCTCCAAGAGTCATTGTTTTCTGAGAATAAAAATTATTTTACGTGACCTTTTGTTAAGATAAAAATATCGCAATTAAAAGCTTTCAAAGAAATTCATTTTACAATTTTTTTCTGCAACTGGATCTGCATCTACTCTAACGTTTTAAGGAAAAATCTTTACTTCCTCATCTTTAATAAAAAGAGAAATTTAAACTTCTTTCTTTTAAGGCCCGTGTTACAGAAGGAGATTCAAGTCTTGATCTATACTTAAGTATTGATTGTCTCTTTCTCTCACTATCAAAATAACAAAGACTATCAGGGTCTGAGTCGCGTTCTGTAATATGGACCTACGTGTGGGAATCATAGATACAGACATAACATGACGATTCAGGAATGAAATTTGGTTTGATGTTTGGCAATAAAAATAAAAGTTCAACATATCAACTTTTATTTTTATTGCCAAACATCAAACCAAATTTCGCCGCCTGTAGGTAATTAAAAACAAATCGAGAACCAATTTCAAAACCGTTTGTTTTTCAACCTCTCAAAGTCTGCCCACTTGGACTCTCTTATGCGCCTGCGACGTATTTTGTTTACACTCGCCCCTTGCTGTCCTCATTAGTGGTACATTGGTGTCAATGTCACCGCTTGACTCCGGAAACCGGACGGTGACAGCTGTCATTGTGAGAGCGCGCCGGCGCCAAAAACAGCGGTTGTTGGTGGTGGCAAATTGGCGTGTTACAACGTTTTGCTAGGGTTCCCTATTGGTTTCACAAAAAGCTTAGTGTATTTGTTTTTTTTTTCAATTATCAAGAAGAAAGATACTTGCGACTTTTAGTTAAATACGTACAGTACTTCTATTTTCTTGTTTTTTAGAATAAATAGGGAAGAAATGGCATGAAAAAGCCAGGTTTTAAAAGAGCCATTTGCATTATTTCGGTAGTTTGGGAACGGATTTGGTTGGAGATTTGATGTTTGGGGGTGACGGGAAATCAAGTGTTGCCACTTAACAATAAAAATAAATTATTTAGATTTTACATGTAAATACATCGAGTCTCGTATTTTTGTCATCCTTTTATCGAAATCCGTCCAACACGCAATCCGTCCAATTTTAAATCGATGTCGCAAACCGTCCAATCATGTGCACAATTTTGTGTACATTTTAAAAAAAGACACAAACAAGTTCATCTAATTTACTTTTTTTGTAATTTACAGAACCATGCATTAAGAATTTAACTCTCAGCTGCAATTTTTTATTTGATCAATTAAGCTGTTGATAATAAAAGTGATTAATTAAATGGATCATTTATCAATCTACAAATTACGCAATATAACGAAATTTACCGACATACCTGCATATAATTTTCCTCTACAGCTCTTTTAAGAGTTCTATACTTGGTATATAATGGCTATATAATTATATTATTAGATGCTGCAGACGAAAGTAGTGGGGCCAACCAGACCGCTACTATATAAATTGGACACCTGGCGGGAGGGGACTCACTTTGTCGTCGTCCGTCGTGCTATGCACTTGTCGCGCGCTACCCTCTATTAAGTTCTTTCCATAATTCGAGTTAATTTTAGTTTATTCTTGATTAGTGATTACATACTTGAGTTTGTTAATGTAATTCTGGGTAATAAATAGTTCTTTTTTAAAAAACAGTCTTCGCTTCTGATTCCTAACATCAGAAGTGGGATCTGATATATCTCATTCCCACAAAGTAGTTATTCAGTTATTTAAAGAAAATAAGTACAAAAATACCCTCCATTTTGCTTATAAGTTCGCGTGACTCATTTCTTTAGTACTTTCGGTTGTTGTTCGTTTTCATTATTATGGAAAGATCAAGTAGATCTCGGTCACGTAATCGTGGTGCGCGTGGTTCCCGCCACCGACGCCCGCGAAGCCGGAATTCCCGCGGCCGCCGCTCTCGCAGTGAGGTACGGAGATCGGACCGCAGCCGCTGTCGGGACCGTGAGCGCCGGCGCCGTACGCGCTCCTCTAGCCGTGAGCGCTCTGTACGCACGCCTAGCTGCCTCCCGACTCCGGACCGAGTTGAGCGCAGCCGCAGCCGTCTACGCGGCCAACGTGGGCGCAGCCGTAGCCGTCGTAGCGACAGGCCTGGGCACAGCCGTGAACGTCCTGATCGCAGGCGCTCGCGTGGGCGCTCGCGTCGCCCCCGGTCTCCTTCGCAGAGCGGTAGTCACCGCCAGTCGTAGGATACGTTGCTTACGCGACTCAACGCTCTGGAAAGTAATTCCATAGCTCAGGCGCAGCCGTCGGTAGGCCAGGTAACAGAACAGCCGGTCGATGCCCTACGCTCAATCACATCTGTAAGTCACCATAATTATTATATTTCGAACTTTGACCCGAATATTCATAACGTCGATGATTGATTTACTGAAGTGGATAGGGCCAAAGTGATTAATAGATGGGACGATTATATGTGTCTATCTCGTATCGGAAACTGTCTGAAAGGGGATGCAAAGACGTGGCTTAATGAGTGGGTCTCCAGCGACCGCTCCTGGAGTAATTTCAAAAAGGATTTCAAACCATTATGTGCTAAAAAGGTTGATGTTGCTAGCAGTTTATATGACGTCATGTCAACCGATTCGGACAGTTACCGTACATATGCAGAGTACGCGCGCCGGTCCCTTTTGCGATTGCGTATTGTAAAAGGTGTCAGTGATGACCTCATTACGGCTATTATTATTCGTGGCATTAAAGATCCCCAAGTTAAATCTTCCGCTAATTAGTAGCGAACCTTCAACCTAATGATTTAGTTAGTTTTCTATCGACTTTTACAAAACCAGCCATCAATAAAAGTACCGTTGAGTCTCGCAAACCTCGCAACGGCCCATCGCAGAATACTACTGGTAAACCTAATTCTAAAGCCTCGGCCTCTAAGAGTTTTACGTGTTGAGAACCAGGCCACAAGGCCGCGGGTTGTCCAGGGAAATCTAGCTCTGATGTTACTACTGACCCCGCTAAGTCTGACCAAATTAAAATTGATGGTAAATCGAATGTTACCTGCGCTTATTGTAAGAAAACCGGTCACCACATAAGTAAGTGTTTTGCAAAACAGAGGTCAGATGAGCGCAATAAAAATAATGTTAATTTTGTTCTGAGTCCACTCGAAGCCGTAACGATATAGTAGTAGGTATAATTCAGGGCATACCCGTCGATATCCTCATCGACAGTGGCGCTATTGATGTGTCATTAATCTCGTCATCAATCGTAAATCATTTTTCTTGTGCTCATAAACCTATTACCGCTCAATAAAGGGGGTAGGTAATGCTGTCACACAAATAAACTCCTATGTGATGCTTACAATTGAACTGAACGGTATTTCGTTGGAGGTAGATTTGTTAATAGTGCCTAGCAAATGTATGAACACCCTAATTACGGATGTTTTAAATAGAGACGGCGTTACTTTTGTTAGTACAAAGTATTCGCAACGAATTCTTTGCGATCCCGTAATACGTGTACCCACTGTGTCGAAACGAAGTTGTGTGTCGGCTATTGACTCGGATGATTCGGAAATTAAAACCGAACTAACAAATTGGCTAGACAGAGGACGGCCGAACGTTTGGCCGAAAATCAAAATCAGCAAGATTCTTATGTTAACCGGGACAGGCGTCCCCCTAGTGTTTTTCAGGAGGACGACGTGGTGTATGTCATCAAGTACGCGCAGTCGAAGGGTAAACTTGACCCTGGCATGCGTGGCCCATACCGTGTTGTCCGGGCACTGGACCACAACCGCTATGAACTAAAGCTCCTGGCGGGCGCATACGGCAAAACCACCTATGCCGCCGCCCAGTTCCTGGTGCCATGGAAGGTTGAATGGACGCCTGAGACGTGCCCCGCCTTTCTTGAAGGTCAGTAACGAAGTCTGTGCGGTATGCAAACTTTGAGCCTATGCCGGCAGCTACTGGGAGGTATGCAAACTTTGTGCCTATGCCTACAGTAACGAAGTCTGTGCGGTATGCAAACTTTGAGCCTATGCCGGCAGCTACTGGGAGGTATGCAAACTTTGTGCCTATGCCTACAGTAACGAAGTCTGTGCGGTATGCAAACTTTGAGCCTATGCCGGCAGCTACTGGGAGGTATGCAAACTTTGTGCCTATGCCTACAGTAACGAAGTCTGTGCGGTATGCAAACTTTGAGCCTATGCCGACAGCTACTGGGAGGTATGCGAACTTTGTGCCTATGCCTACAGTAACGAAGTCTGTGCGGTATGCAAACTTTGGAGCCTATGCCGACAGCCATTGGGAGGTATGCGAACTTTGTGCCTATGCCTACGGTGTCTGAGATTGGGCGGTATGCAAACTTAGAGCCTATGCCGACATTCCTATTAACAAAAAAATGTGTCTATTTTTGGGTCGACCCTGATGTACATGACTTTTGCTTATCTGGAAATGAATTATGATACCTTTGTGTACCCTAACCACCATAATAATATTTCCCTTTTATTTAAGCTACCGATGACAAGCCTAATAATGACGTGCCTAATAAAAAACCAGGCCCATCTTCTGAAGATATTGAGGCGGCTTGTTCTGAGGACCGAGGCGTTGTTCCCCCGGACCTGGGCTTTCTTCCGCACCAGACTTCGCGGAACATGAACCACCTGACGAGGACGTCAGGATGTCAGGAGAGGCCGTATTAGATGCTGCAGACGAAAGTAGTGGGGCCAACCAGACCGCTACTATATAAATTGGACACCTGGCGGGAGGGGACTCACTTTGTCGTCGTCCGTCGTGCTATGCACTTGTCGCGCGCTACCCTCTATTAAGTTCTTTCCATAATTCGAGTTAATTTTAGTTTATTCTTGATTAGTGATTACATACTTGAGTTTGTTAATGTAATTCTGGGTAATAAATAGTTCTTTTTTAAAAAACAGTCTTCGCTTCTGATTCCTAACAATATATTATCAGATCTTAATGCTATTTAAGGTAGATGTGGTCTTATTGCGATATTAATCGAGTGATACATAAGTGTTGGTTCGGAACTTTTTATTAACTTAAATAGGCATTCCCTTTTTAGTAATGTGTCAAAATTATTGCTTTTTATTTTTAAAACAGTCATCAGATACGATTAAGGCGAAGGAATTTTAAGTTGTATGTTCAAATAATTTTCAAGGATTTTTAAGGCAAATGCTTTTTATTGTTGTGCACCAAAAAAGTTTAAATGGCTGTAATTTAATTAACCGACTTCAAAAAAGGAGGAGGTTCTATGTTCGACTGTATGTATTTTTTTATGTATGTTCACCGATTTATCCGCCATTTATGGACTAGTTTTCAAAATTCTTTTTTTTGGTTTGAAAGAGTATACTCCAGAGGTCCCATATAAATTTTATCAAACATGTTCAGCGCTTTTAAAAAATACTACAAACCAGAACTTTAAATAAATGAGTGACATTTTCGTTTGTCACTCATTTATTTAAAGTTCTGGTTTGTAGTATCTGCTAATAGGCATTTTAGTCTGCAAAAAATACTAGTTATCTACTATGTGCGAACTGTTGTTGGGATTGAAGTCGATGACTCATACGTTTTTTAATCAAATAGGTATGGAGCTACTTTACAAAGTTGGAAAAGATAGCTTAATTTTATTTTTAGGAGCCACTTTATTACATTCTTCTGTCCATTTAGCAATGCAATATATCTTAATAATTACTATTATCAATCTAAAATGGGGTAGTTAGGCCAGGGGTTTCATCGCCGAGGTCTTGTAGGTCGGCGTCTTAGGGATAAGAGTTGTGACCCCCGCTCCGGGTCATACTTGGTGCAAAGGTTGTCCATTGCCATTATTTGACTGATAATTTATTTTATAATTTTTGACATATTTGTTTTGAAAATAAACGGATTATTTTTTATTAATTACAAAAAAATACAATATATTAAGTACATAGTTCAAGATGCATCAGAAAGGTTGTCCAAGATTGTCTCGATATCATGCGTTAAAGCGTAACCTCTGACACTTGTATGCAATTTCAGAGGTTATGCATTATAAGCTATAATAAATGCTGTTGGCTATACACCATCTGGTCACTCATACAGATTGTTCATTGTACAGTACACAGATCAAAGATGATATACGAGTAGACACCAGCGGAGACGAACGTAGTAATCAGACCAGCTCGCGTCAGTTTCAGGGCGTGACTGAAAAACAATACGTCTTATCTAGCAGATATTTTTAATTTTCGCTGATGTCATTACAAACATTACAAAATATTCTGATTGTTTATGCTCATAATCATAACGCTAAAAACGAATGGCAAGCGCAGAATAATGTATAACACCGAAAGTATTTTTGCTTAATGTCAACAAGATAATTTAACTTGAGTTGTTCCACCATCACATATCAGTTCGTTCGCAAAAGTCCCGTAGATAGCTTATTTATTAATTAGTAATTTGACCAGCTTTTTTATATCATGAAAAATTTATTATTGAATATTTTTTAAATTGTTTTAGGCCCGTGTTCACTAAAAATATAACCAACGGTTAAACCGCGTTTAGCAGCTAATCAGACAAAATGTCAAAAAAAATGTATAAAAATGACATTGTCAAATCTGTGCTTAGCTGCTAATCCTTGGTTACATTTTTGGTGAACACTGGCCTTAGTGGTCAAATATCTAAACGGATTTTCACCGTCCATTTCTTTTTTGCTTTTGTTTTATTGACATAGAGTCTATATAAAATATTCTGTGCACTGGGTCATAGGCCATATTGAGTGAAGTTAAGGCCGCGTGTGAAGAATCGTCTCAATTTATACCTTTATTATTCATATAAATGTCAATGCGTTGCATCTGATTCATTTTAATGTGAACAATCATTTCGTCAACTTGACTCATCTGTAAAGAACAAGTAAATAGGACACTGTCACCACGTTTTACATGCTTAATTGTAAATTATAGTTTAAAAGCAATTGTGATAGTAGTAAAAATAGGTATTTTATGACCATGACATGATTGTTGACCATAAGTCACAAGGTTTCATGTAATATCTGCCAACACGTCTTTATCGTATGGGTCCCTTGACACATCTGCTTTTTACACCAATAGTTGCCTCGACCGAAAATCGAACCCAGTACCATTCGATCAAGAGTCAACTCCACTACCACTCGACCAACCCGGCCGTCCGGTACAACATTACATACTGTTATAAAAAGCTTAGAAATACAAAAATAACACATTTTATGTATGTATGTATGTATGTATGTAAAATCCCTTATGTAACCTACATTAAACAAAATATAATCAACGGTGTAACCGGACTTATCCCACAAGGGGATCTCTTCCAGTCAACCTATGAAAGAGTGAGATGGATCATGATACGTTAAGGGTAAAGGGTTTTTCTTTTTTTCTTGTAACTGAACCCTAATTAATACACTTAATTAGAAATCATAGACTCTACCAACTTATAATTATTACATCACAAGGAAACAGCAATGTGAGATAAAGTTAATATTTTCAGTAAGTAGGCCCGTATATTTTAGGTGTACATGACTCTATCCGAACATAAATCTCTGTGCTATTACCATACATGTTTATGTATGAGTTGTCGAAGCGATGTTTAAGCTGTATGTAGGTAGCTACCGAGATAACCACGGGAACAAGAAGTTACAAATTAGTATGAAGACGTCGATGGCATCCCTAACACTATTTAATGTTTGCTTTCACCCTCACCCACACACTTGACATATACACCTAACAACAATACTATTTCTAAGATCCTGCATTTAACTTATAGGCAACTACTGAAAATCAGTTTTGCCAATCCGCAACTACAAAAATTGCTGAGCTAAGATTGACGAACGACTGACATTTGTCACTATCTGTCACTGTCATCTGCATGGCGCAAGAGAGGGATGAACTGACATCCGACGCACCAAAATATCGGTCGTAATATTCTTATAATTATTTGGCAGATATGAAGGCTGGTTAGCGATTGCACTCCGTTGGAAAATAAAACAACGGGTTGCACTCCGGGAGTGCCGGCAGAAGTGAAAACTTGAACATATATTACTTCCTTGCGGTCTAAGAAGTTTTCACTTCATCCTCCATACGAATTTTCGATCAGGGTCACGTGACTCTGACGCGAGTTTAAAATTTTTTACACATCCAAAAAGTGCACAACGCCGCTAAAGAAGTTTTCACTTCAAAAAATTGCACTGCAACGTCTCCTTTGATGTCGTTTGCATAGGATACTTACAAAGACGTGTCCACCCAAAGACGTACCTCCTTGTTCGTCTGTAGAGATAACTTAGTTTGTTACTTAGTCTCTTACAGGCTACAAGCTGAGGTACGAGTCACGTGGGCAGGTAATTAAATTGTGCTATGGGAACATGTAACCTTTGTGACTATGCTACTGCAAACTTTCCACCCGCGACTTCGTTTATGTGGAAAGGAGCCTATGTTATCATTCAGCTCTCCAACTATCCTATTTATTTGTTATTGTTTTTTAAAACTAACACTAATATCTCTGGTAGGTTTTGCGATTTAAAATTTCATACCTGTCATGGGTAAAAAAATCGCCATTTTCAACGTATTTAGTGGGCCTTTTTATAATTCGAAAGCAGCACGGCAAAATTGTATTACCATTGCCTCCTACGTAATAGTAATACTAGAAGCCGAAAACATAGGGGGCAATGGTAATTTAAATTTTGAAGTGCCGTGCCGTGCCGTTGGAATTATAAAAAGGCCCATTAGATAGCGAATTTTGACCTGAGTAAGTATTACATTTTATGTATTCAAATTGCGAAAGTTTAAAGTTGTGTAGTTTCATAATTTTAGTAAGGATATTAATTGTTAAAATTAATGTTTAAGTGTAGGTTTAATCAACTAATTTATGAGTAGAACTAACAAAAGGTTTATTTGACTTCTATTAAAGGGCAATCCGCCTACACCGATTTGATACTCAGGTTTGTAATCCACTGAGGTTCCTTTGTCGGTGGGTCACGGAGGCCAAAGACTATCTATTTTAACAATCTGTAAAATGTTCTTGAAAAATCCTATTAATGTGATACATTGCTAGGAAGAAGAATATTCTGGTCTTTTTCATACTTGGTAAAAAACCTTTCTAATACCTAAGCAATTTCGCAAAAGTCGCAAACTAAAACGGTTACCCCTGCAAACTGAGCTCGATTCGTAATACATTACAGCGTTTGGCTTACATATTCAGTAAAAGTCACATACCGGAGAAGCAATGTACGTCGGTTTTAGTGACGATACGTGCCCGAGCCGGCGACAAGGTGATTTCCACAAAAAACAAGTGACGACGTGATGGCTACGGGTAGCGAAACTATTAGTAGGGTATCTAAGCGATAAGAAAAAAAAGGATGATATTTATTCTTACTACTATTTTTAATGCGAAAGTTTCTATGAATGTACGGATGTTTGTTACTCTTTTGTTACGCTCAAACGACTAGACCTATTTTGATAAAATTTAGTATAGAGGTAGCTGACACCCTGGATTAACACACAAGCTACATGATTTTTCCAAATTCCTACGGGAACGAAGTTCCGGATGGAAAGTTAATTCGTTATAATAATGATATTTGGCATAAGAGTGTAGGTATATGAGATGGACTTTAAATAAGTTAGTTGTTAATAAGTTAACTTCCGAAACAGATTCAGAATAGTCCATCTATCACTTCCTTTAATAAGCAAGTAAAACAACACTATCTTTCTTCACTATATTATATAGCATGTATTTATTAATATTATATATATATATATGTTTGTATATATATATATATATATATGTATATGTATATGTGTGTGTATATATATATATTAGTAGTAACTGTTAATATTTATTTTTACAACTACTATAATTAATGCACACAGTCTTGTGCCCGTAATTTATAGCTTTTCTGACACCGTATGGGTTGGCTGGAAGAGATCTCTTATAGAGATAAGCTCGCCTTTGTAACATTTTTTTAGTAATTAAGTATCAAACTATGTGTGTACAATAAAGAAAGAATATAATATGTTGTTAGTGAAGCTGGTAATTGTTCACTATCACTAGAAATTTTAGTGAAAGAAAAATGTTCGATGCGAATGGTATATGAAACCACGACCTCAGGATTAGACATCCTAGTGCCCTAACCAACCGAACTATCGTGCATTCATATCAAGCGGTGAAATTTCTCACTTTCTGTTACTAAGTATTCATTGATACGTCGTGCGTGTAGGTTAGCGCCATCTGTGTCTCGTTTTGAGAACCATATATACTCACGCAACAAGGATGAAACCTTTTTTTTAATTTTATTGTTATGAACTTTATTTCTAAAGTTTAAATCTTTTTAGGTATGAAACTGGAATGCCATAACTGCACGATATTGGCTGGCAGATTTTCGATACGATAGCAGCCAGTGTGTCCAACAAAAACTTTGTAAAATGGGATATTATAGAGTTTCGGATTATCTGTTGAACAAGCAATTATGGGAATAAAAATTGCTCAGCTCCAGAGTTATTCAGATATTAACTCAATTAAAATTAGAAACAAGGAAATTTATATGATTGAGTTAAAAAGGGCGACTGCACCTTTGGGATTATGCGCAAAGTTCAAAATGCCAATGTAATTCACTACTTTTGACTTATTTCAAGTAACATCCTGAATATTCTATGTAATAAAGCAATTTTTGACTTTGATTTTCCATTAGTTCTATTATAGACCAAGATCCCAGGGCCGCCAGATCTTATTTATTTTCTCAGTAACCAAAAGTGTGGGAAAGAGTAGTGCTAATATGTACTATTAACATGTGAATACTTGCTAGCCTGGGCCGACGGCCAATTTTCAGCTACCAGGTTCTGAAGGTACTTTCAAAAATTACTCACTTGTCTTAAAGTCTGGGTTCCCTAAACATCATATAAAAAAATCAAGCGTCAGATTGTAGGTACAATCGCATAATTTACTTGCAATCTGTAAGGCGTCTGGCAGAAATTACAGCCAACGGAGAGTGTCTGGCGGTGTTGATCGTTATTTTTTATATGTAATTAATTTTATTCTATAAGACATCAGCACCCAGACTTTAAGACAAGTGAGTAATTTTTGGAAGTACCTTCAGAACCTGGTAGCTGAAAATTAGCCGTCGGCCCAGGCTAGCAGATATTCATATGTTAATAGTACACAGTAGCACTACTTTTTCCCGGGATCTCAGTCTATTAAAAATAAAGTCCTGAAAATATTAACTGAGTAGACATCCTACATAGAACCCAAGGGAATATCAACATGTTTTTCACCGAAATTCGTGAACCATATCATCTCATCCCCCGAATATTCCATTATGATATAACCGTCTAAATTACGGAGAAAACTTCTTCAACTAGGTACATTAAAAGCGATGGCCTTTGCTTGGGTTAGCATAATCAGGACTTAAATGGGTGATATTCATAAATTATGATTGAACCTACCTAGCTCTGATTTTAACGTTGTAAGATAAAGTAAGGTAAATCTTAAATTAGTTAGTTTAATTAGTTGGATTTCTAGACTTTCATTAGTCAGCGAAACTTTGAAATATGAATCTCCTAATGAATTTTATTCAAGAAACCTAAAATTTTCATTTTTTGTTGTTTTCTTACATTAATCGGTTGATCTCTCAAATTGTAAGGAAAAGCAATTTTTGAATTATTCCCGTCTGATCCCCAAAGCGGATCCCCTAACTAGGTATTTTAATAGGGATCTGATGGGAATAATTCATAATTTGATTTAGTTGTTTTCCTTTTTTTGGGAAATTATTTAGTTTAGTTTTTTTTTAGTTTTTTACGTATACGTGATTGATCAAGGGCTTATTTTTCCTTTAACCAATTTTTTTTAAACTTGGTGTTAAGCCGGACATTACGAGCGAAAGAAAAGTGAGAAATACCAGTTGCCAACTTTTTTCAGTCTTAACGTTTAGCTCCTTAATTCATAGTTTTAGTTTTTAATTCACCTTTAAGGCCTTGTATTATTTTTTTACTTAAATAACATTCGATGCACTGACAATTTAAACAAGCTTCGCCCGCTTGTTGCCTTGAGCTGTCACTATCATTGCTAGTTTTTACTACGTATTAGTTTTAATATAGAGTCATTATTACTGCAACATCACCTGTTGTGCGTAATATTTTTCAATTTCTTGTCGTAGGTCAGAACACAAGGAGGAAAATGATGAAATCTAATATGCTTTTTACGGTGTTGATTTAAGTTATCAGGGTCCAGATTCTGTAACTTAAGTTGTGTGTCGATGAAATGGAGGCCATTTTATCTGTTCACGAGGCGAAATTGAGAACTATTTAATTTTCATATACTTTCTGACAACCACCCCGACCAGTGCAGTGCCACCACCAACCGAACGTAAAGTTGTAAACTATACCTAGCAACTGAAAATTCAGTTGGCGGTGGCGCCACCAGTCAAATCAGCCGAGATTAGATGTATGACATAAGGATAGTTCTCATTTTCGCCACCTGAATGGATAAATTGGCAACCGTTTCATCGGCACACAACTTAAGTTATAGAATCGGGACCCAGCTTAATTTCACCATAGAAAAAAATATATTTTTCCATAGGACCTCGTTGCTTTAAGGATTCCAATACTTTAATCCTAGGGTGACGCCAGTTCGCGCAAATTAATTAAAGATTTTCTTTAGCAGAATGTTTATTCTGTCGCAAAATGCTATTTAAAATTCCATATGGATTCCTTGAGAAAAGTTGTTCAGTTCATAGGAAAAACCTCCTGACGTTTCGATAACTGATTGAAATTAATTTCATTATTAAGTTAGTCTTTTACACTCCCAATACAGAGTGTGGAGTTAAATACTTGCCAAATCCGAATAGATGTGATTTGTCAGTACATTTACGTGTCAAATCAATTTGACAGCCTTTGCCTGACATTGAACATTTTCGCTCTAATAATCAAATTGACAAGTTAATTATTGATGCAGTAATAGAAAACTATGCAATATTTAATATTACGGACTCTAATAAACATTTACATTTATTTTGACGACAGATTTGGTTAAGTAGATGGAAATAATTCTAGACGCCAAAGCAAGTGTAACAGATTTCATTCGAAAACAATTAAGGCACTGGTACTCATACGCGCCGACGGAACACAGCAAACTGTTTGGCGTCGGACTTCGGTAGGAGGGTGGTCGCGAACCAGACGGCCCTTTACAGAGCCTACCACACCGCATAAGACTATAAGACGTCACCCCAGATTGAAAACAAACTAAGGTGTCGTTGGCTAAGATGGATTACTAGGAGGCAGGTCTCATTTTCGTTTCCTTAGTCGCCTCTTACGACACCCACGGAAAGAGATGGGGTGGGGTTATTCTCAACCGATCACCACACGGTCTTAAGACTCAAAAAAGACAAAAACAAACACGCATACTCGACAATCTATTTCTGCTTCTTACTGAAATATTTGCCCCAGGGATGTGAGCAGTGATAGCCCAATTGGTAATGAGCCTGACTTGTAATCCGAAGGTTGCGGGTTCAAATCCTGGTGCGGGCCTGTACCACTAAATTCGTCTTATCGGATTTATGTATGGATTTCTAATTATCACTTGCTCAACGGTGAAGGAAACATCGTGATGAAACCCGCCCGTCCAAGAAAATTCATTTTCGAAAGACGAGCGCTCCACCAACCGGCATTGGACCCGCATCGAAGTGAGGCCCGTGCCCCTTGGTGGGGACGTATATGGGCTGGTAAGAAGAAGAAGGGGAGTAAAACCGCAACCTTTCATTCAGAGACAGCTGCAATATCACAAAACTAAATTGTTTATCTTAAAAAGGAACTGAATCCAAAACCCAAAACCGCGATAATTTTTGAAAACGACTGAGAAATAAAAAAGTTACAAGCTATTAAATTTCAATAGAGGGGGAAACTGTCAAACAACGAAAAAGAGATGCATTTACTGGCACGTGACGTCACCGCCATTTGTTTGCGTAGGTAAAAACGAGATAGCTAGCTCTCCCCACAAAACGAGATAGCTAGTCCATACGTTAATATAAATACTAATAACTTGTTCATTTTTAAACCAATTTTAATGCTGATTTCGGATATTAGTATAATTTATAAAACAAACACTGTCAACATCCCTATTAATGGGTTGGAAGTACATAGATTAATAACATGTCTGTCTGTCATTTAGCCTATCGTATTTTAGTTACGATCGTCTTGGTTGTGTAGTTTGTAACGCTACCTCTGAATTGGTGATGTTGGGTTCTATTCCCGATTGGGACCAACATGTATTTCATTTTGTGAAAAAAGTGCTTTTTTCCCAGGTTTGGGTGCTTCAAGAAAGTCATGATGATACAATCGAAAGTCTTAAGATAGCTTTTTTAAATTCCGTGTGGGTTTATCAAGGAAAAAGTTCAGTTAATTTCATGAAGACCTCCTTAAGTGTTTCGGCTGTTGTCCATTAAGCTGGCCAACGCGGGTTAGTAATTGATGTGATGTACACTTGAAAATAAATCATTTATTAATGAAGTCCTGTCTTCAATCACTTCTTACTTCCGACTTCGTGACTGGCGGCATGCGAGTCATGTTCCGTTGTTTGTTTATATTCAACAGTTCATTAAACAAGGCCTTAGCTTTATTATAATTAGACAACTCGGAAAATGTTGGTGTTGATATTGAGTAGGAAGCTCAAGTTTTGTTTTTGTTCTAATAAGAGCTGCTGGGATCAATTACTTAAAATAAATTTAGAGAAAATTATGTTATTATTTTACGCTTCGGCAGGTAGTTTAGCGATCATAGCCAGTGGCCCTTGTTGTTATAAACCAATCAGTAAGATTAAACAATGCTAACGAGGCCTAAAACATGATCGGTGACCGTAGCAGCAATTTATTTTGAGCATTTTCGTGCTCTTGATTGACTACTACAGTCATTAAACCAAATCAGAAGCGATTCGGCGGTGTAGAAACCTTGACACCAGGGATAGTCAAGTTTCCCGTATATTGTACGATAAGAAGGTGCCGTGGGTATCGTAAGAGGCGACCAAGGAAACACAAATGAGACCTGCCTCCTAGTAATCCATCCCAGGCAACGACACTTATTTTTTTCTGAATCTGAGGTGTCGTCCTATGGTCTCATGCGGTGTGGTAGGCTCTGTAAAGGGCCATCTGGTTCGCGACCACCCTCCTACCGATGTCCGAAGCCAAACAGCTTGCTGTGTTCCGTCGGTGCGTGGGAGTACCAGTGCCTTTATAGGCATTTTCTGGGTTAAGTCGCTCCATCGTCGTCGACCTCATCTTTGATTATTTATGGTCAAGATTGAGGTCAAGAGTTAACCCATCTTATAATAAAAATAATAAAAAATGCAAACGGAACAAGGTGGGATGCTCTTATTTGGTTAATGATGCTCTTTAGATATGTTCATCCCTTAAAGCTACGTTTCTGAAGAGTAATAGCATTTGTAATAAAACCTCTTTACAACCTCTAAGCCTTAGTATAAGGCTTGTATCTATCAATACTGCTTAAATCAGTCTAAAATCCATGAAACACTTGAATAGATAATAAGACCCGACTGATTTGCTCAACCTACACGATTGGGGCGGTCTGAATCGTCATTGAATGAGATTTCGGACTGAATGAATGGGATTACCTGTTACAAATGATTGCTTGATTGGGTACGAAACGTCTCCGTCTAAATGCTCGTCTGTTTGTCCTTTTGTCTCTTTTGTGATTCGAATTTCGCCATTAATGAGATGAGAGGTTTGTTTAATCAAGAAAATTATTACCTATATGATGTTAATACGAACATCGTTACCCTTTAATACTCAATCACTTATTGCATTCCATGGTGTTTTGTAAAGGTAACAAACAATAACATTTATGAGATCTCATGGACCCAGGCTGGGCACGCAATTTTATTTGAGAGAGGAGGACTGTGCTAAGGTCAAATTTTTGTCCCTATCTTATAGTAAAAAATTGAATAAAAAATAGTACTGTTGTAGAATAGGGTATTATGTCATGCGGTTAATATTCATATGAATTCTAGATGTTAATTCATGTCATAAATAAAAAGATTACAGTATTAGTAGGTAATATTTTAATGTCCTTAGTATAATAATTAAATTTAAAGTCAGATTTAATTTACCCTTATCTGTTCGTAAGACTAAACAACTTTCTTAAAGGAATCTACGTAAAACTAATTAACTAAAATATATCCAAAAACTTTATAAAAAAATTGAAGTTGATTCTAATTTTTTTTAAGTTTTTATTTTTCCCTTTTTAGTGCAAATTATAATCTCTTCATTTTTTTAAGTCGGTTAATAAAACGAAGTGTTAGCTTTGGAAAGTTTAAGCGAATTTTTGATTTTTATTTTACATACATACAGTTTAAACTGAGATCTCCCCTTTTTTTTAAGTCGGTTAAAATACTAAAACCTTCTCCTAAATGTAAAAAATACTTTTCTGAAAACCGCATCAAAATCGGTTCAGCCAAACGCGAGATAATCACGGACAATCATACATACATACAAACGTACATACATATAGGTCAAACTGAGACCCTCCTTTTTTTTAAGTCGGTTAAAAAATACATCTGAGGTATTTCAAAATGACACCACATTTCCAATCCAACCCACGCTACATAATTCCTTTCGACCTTGACTTTGAATCTGTCACAACTTTAAGCATTAAAAAGTTATTCTCCAAAAATTTGGACAGTAAAAGTTAGTAATGTCATTAAAATGTTCGTCCTTTATAACTTTTTCATTTCTCTGAATCGTATTTCACTGTATGTTGTTTAAATCGAGTACCTAGTAATTAACTTTTAATTTACTTAAAGTGACCTCGTCATAATATTATCATCATCATCATGTCATAATATAATTAAATGATACTCTTTAAAAGATTTGTTTTTAGATGAAGACAAAAAAAATGAAATTTTAATCTGACCGTAATTAATGACATACAAAGAAGTAGTGCTCCGTCTCTACTTATAAATTTATTTTTTTACAAAGTGATGAAGTTTTTTTATGAAACACAGTTAAATAAACACTACTAAGTTTCTTTTTCTTTCTTTCTTTCTAATTCTCAATTATTCTTCCGTCCATTAAGCTAAACAGTAGACAAATGTCAGTTCCTCTACACGATTTACAGTATCTTTAGAAACGACAAAATGGCCTCAATCAGGTTTGACTGAATTATATTACTTTTATACTTAGTCTGCCTTAGAGCGTTTACTTCACAGGTACGATATTAAGATATTGCTTCTTAGCAATGGGGCCGCCTTTTGTGCCCTAACTTTATTACTGTTCATAATGTAACTTTTACTCTGTATCATGTTCTGTAATGTTAATGTGCAATATAAAGTATATACAAAAGGAGAAACTGACTGACTGACTGACTGACATATCAACGCACAGCCTAAACGGCTAAAGCTTAGGTACCGTAGAGGTGCACTAAGAAATGAATTCCCGAAATTCCCACGGGAACGGGAATTAGTGGGAAAATCCTTTTGTATGAAAAATCTAAACCGCTTAAGTTAGACGCTTGAAATTTGGCATGCAGGTACCTTAGTAAACTTAAAGCTTAGTTGCATCAGGATATTGCAAATTTCCCACAAGAACGGGAGTTAGCGGGAAAAAACTTTTGTGTGTAAACATCTAAATCTTAAATTAGATCAATATTTAATAAACTAAATGAAGGTCCATTAATGGACCGTCAATAAAGTGTAATCTGTTCAAAAGAAAAAATTAACACGCAAACGAAGTTGCGGGCATCAGCTAGTAAAGTATATTTGTATAGTACCACTCCAAACTCACGGCGAATACAAATAAAGCAACCAAACATACAACTAATCTGCGATCAAACGCCTCAATATTCATGTTGTATTGTCTTTTAGTATCATTGTCTCAAACCTCAACCCGCCCCAAGGGCCCTTTTTATGACTACCCTTGAAATACTTTTCAAACACCCCAATTTTTTGGGATTACCGCGTCCTACAGTGATATAAGAGCACTATTTTGTGGATTACATTCGAGATGGTCTGCAATAAAACTGCCTTATTTTGCGGGCCGAATTGATAATAACACTATCTTGTGTTGTTACATTGTCTTGTATTCTCAGCTTTATAGTAAGGCATTCGTTTAGGTTTTATATTAAGTAGCTCATTAGATTCCCTGCTGATTAATGTTTCATTCTTCTTCTACGATAATTTATAATTAAAAACCTTAATCTTGAGAAGTTTCATTCATTACTTATAAATTACTTGATTTGAGAAGATCCTTTTAAATTTTATTGGCTGTAGTTAAAATAGCAGTTCCCAAATCGATTAATCCTAAAATGTTTTAGTATCATATTTACTTGAAACATTGATATTCTGTATTTGTTCTCTAAAATAGCTATTCTCAGGTAGATCTATTTGTTTAGTAAACAAAAATACAGATCAGTCGAATTGAAAACTATTAGGAAATGTAAGTAAACAATTAAGATCCTCTTTTATAATGGAACAGTAGACATTTAATCTCAATGCTGATGGAATCTAGCCCCTATTTTTAGACATAACACAATGTTTTTTCAAACCAGATTAGTAGTTTCTATAAGGAAAATACCTCGTTCTGTTCTTTCCCTATTATTCCTGTCTCCTTTTTGTTTTTTAGGTGTTTTTGCGGCGATCTATCCAGCAGACTGGATAACTGGTTCACAGCTGGCTGAGCCTCACATCTTCCGGATAATAACGCTGACGGAGTGCAAATAAAAAGATATGATGCCGAAAATATTTTATTTAAACATCTTAGACTCCTTTACAAGCGCTTAGATTGTGAATTTGTTATTTTAATTGCACTCAACGAAATAAAAAAACATAACACGTTGTTTTTTTGAAATATCCTTACCGAATTAGGTTTAAAGTTTGTTCTATGTAGATAATAGATTCATGATAATTCAATAGGTTATGATATGTTGACGACATAATTTTTGAATTCGTCTATATGCAATTCAGAAATATTATAAACTCAGTCGTTTGCCAGGACATTTACAGGTATATCATAATTCAAGAAGTACCATCGTACTTAGAACAAATAATATGCCGACATGTTACATCATTCTATTGCTCATATACAACGATTATATCTCATCCTTTTTACTACCCAAGTTTCGTATTTATGACCGAGTAACACTAGATAGACATCAATCCTTTGCCAAAGGAAACAAACCAGTAAACAGACTTGGGAACAAAACGACTGGAAACCTTCCCCGAATTCTCACGAAACAATTTGCAATTACTCAGCCAAAAGAATGCAAATTAGGATTTAAAAAGGGGTTTAAGGCGAATCCTTTAAATTTGTTTTTCTTTGTTTCAGATTTCTCGCCATCTGGTGGCCACTGAAGTGCCAAATCACCAAGCGAAGAGCCAGGATGATGATTGTCTTCATCTGGATCTTCGCCGTTGTCGTCACCACGCCGTGGGTCTTCTTCTTCGACCTGGTTGTAGTTTTCGAAGACAACCCAAACGTAAGACTTTGCTTGGACGTTTGGCCCAATCCCATCAGCGAGGTTCTTTACTTCGTCATCGGAAACCTCGTTTTCTGCTACATCCTCCCAATGGTTCTCATCACCATGTGCTACATCCTCATTTGGATTAAGGTCTGGAGACGCGCGATCCCAACAGACACGCAAGATGCTCAGATGGAGCGAATGCAGCAGAAATCCAAGGTTAAGGTCGTGAAGATGCTCGTTGCTGTTGTCATCTTGTTCGTACTCTCCTGGTTCCCACTGTACCTCATCTTCGCGAGAATAAAACTTGGGGGACCGATCCAAAAGTGGGAAGAAGATATCTTCCCAGTAGTGACGCCACTAGCGCAGTGGCTGGGAGCCTCCAACTCCTGCATCAACCCAATATTGTATGCCTTCTTCAACAAAAAGTACAGGAAGGGTTTCGTTGCCATCATAAAGAGCAGGAAATGCTGTGGAAGGTTGCGTTACTACGAGACCATTGCGCTGCAGTCTTCGAGTACGTCCACAAGGAAGTCTTGGCATTATAACAATAACAATCACGCTTCGATAACTCGTCGATCTCCTCCTGTTGATAAGAACGCGGTGTCTTTCATCTTCAACCACACGGGGGTTTAGGGAGATGGTCTTGATGGAGCTGGTTTGAACTAGTTTCTTCGCTGCCAGGTGCGCCTGCCTCTCAGATCGAGGGGAGAGCGCGGCCGTTTCGGCGAGACATACCATATCGACTCACGACAATTTATATGCTAAGAGTAGTTAGTTACCATTTTCAGTTCAACAGTTTGATGTTGTCTTGTGCAAAGTTCTTAACCAATAAACTAGTATATAAACATAATCAGTGAATGTTAGTTCTGTAACTTTTATACGTAAGTCGTTTAATGTTGTAAGGAGATTTTATTTTTTCACTGATTGTAATAATTGATAGCGGAGCGAAACGCACACTGAGCACAAAACGTTTTTATGGAACATGTTCTAATGTTTTTATAATGACGAATTTATTTTCATTCTTTTCATTGGGATAATAGGGTAATGTTTTTGCTTGTTATAATCATATTCTTAACGTTACTGGTGTATTCTTTCTGTATAATATTTATGATCGTATAACTCTCTTTTGTTTCAAAATTTGATCGTGTTTATATAAAACAAAAAAATAAAAATAACTATTACAGTACAAACGAATATTTTGTAGGAAATAAGCTTTTCTAAATAAATAAAATTAACATCATGTTTCAATAACTGTTTTTAAGAATTTAATATAAATCACAATTTATAACGTTTCTATCTATACATCTAAAACTGTGTAACTTATAGTACCTAATTAAATGTTTAGATATTTAATAACTTTGATACATACTTTCACTATCCTTAAATCTAAAAATATTGTCCTTTTCATTTTCCTTTATTAAATCTTTTTTTCTTTGTTATATATTTTATTTTATCTTTTCTATCGGTCCGCTATCTTTCTTCTTTTACTATCATTCTATCAAGCTGTTGATTTAGATAGTAAGTAGGTTTAATTGCATTAGTAATTAAAATAACGGTTGAAAGACAGATTGTAAATGATATTTTAAAAGTTCATTTTTATTTTTTTGTGTTAATAGTGGGAAAAGAACAACAATATTATGATCGGAAATTACTTTTTTCAAATAAACCCTGTCAGGTACAGATTTATCAAAGTAAAACGAACTTTATCTCTTTCAGTTAAAGTCTCATTATCAGTTGTCTTTCAGCCATTTGCCTGCTGGCACAGGCTAAAAGCCGCTTAGGATGCACAAAATAACAATTAATTTGTAAATAAATATTAAGAATATCGATTTTGTATAAAATTAAGTAGCGTATTATATTAAATAGGTATCTGTTTTGTATAATAATAATAATAATAAATAAATATAGTTACTCCTCGTTTGTATGTTGCAAACCACTGAGTTTAAGAATTCAGTTTTTAAATCTCAGATATAACTTTTTGATTTGCAATAAAATATTTAGTAGGTAGTTTAAAAGATCTTCTTGAATTCATTTTGAATAATTTATGTAGGTATTTTAAATGCATGTAACTTGAATTTCGATAAAATGACTCGTATGTTGAATTCCCTCTTAGTACCTAATGATAACAAAGTAGATATGTTTGTACCTAAACGCAGATAGGCATAAAAATAATTTTTAGGTAATAATTATAATAGAGAAATATTTTTCTACCACTGTAAATAAAAAAATAATTGAATGCTGCGAATGGACACAAAAGCTAAAGTAACTAACTGCATTTAATGCATTTTACAGAAAAGGCACACATTTTTTCAGGCTTTGTAACGAAAGTTTTCTTAGCTCATTTTTTTTTACCATTCTGATCGAATATACCTATATTTGAAGCTTACTTTTTATTTTGTGCTACTTATCATGTTAAAGGAAAATTCACGTATCTTTCTTATTTAGTTTCCTCAGATCGATTAAATTTATGATCTCTACCTATCAGATACATGCATCAGCTTTTGTTTCTTTCATATCCTGTAAGATTTTTTTTTTCTTTATTTATTATTTTATATCAAAAAATTGATTGATCAATGATATAGTCGAAGCTTGCAAGACTGAGTGTGTTTCCTTCTAAAGGATTGTGTGATATTATAAACGAGTGGATTTTGAATTCAGCTATTTTTGTATTTCAAAGAACCTTTCTGCTATTCACAATGAGTACTTTATGCACAGTGAACAATGAAAATTATAATTTATTAAAAAGAACGATTCTACGAAATTTCCATAGCAACGAAGTCCGGGCATCCTCTATTTTAATGTCATAAACGTAATATTTTGCAATATTATTAAATACCGCAACAGTTCATTCATACTATTTTATTTTAACACTTTTAACCAATTGGTTAATCAAAAAATATTCAAATTTCGTTAAAAAGAAAGAAACTACGCTAAATCGATTTTTGACAAAATGCTCTACGAAATCGCGCGGGAATGCAGCTATATCAGTACGTAGTGCTAATTTTCATGTTTTAGGCTATTGTTTTTTGCTGCAAAATTTATGGATTTTATTTAATAGGATAGAATTTATTGTGAAAGTATAAAGGTTCTGAAGCTTAAACCTTACGAAGGAAGCTTTTTCCATCCGCACATTATCATGTAACAAAATTTTTGAAATTATTTATTACATATTATATGTATGCGAGGACGTTGTGAGTTTATACAAGGTGATATTTTTTCAGAAAAAGAAGAAATGCCAAAAATCCTACAAGGAAGAATAACTACTTTCTAAATTAATCACTTGATTTAAAATCATCTTGTATAAATACTCTAGGTAACTTAACAAATATGTAGTTAGTATGTATAATTGTATATGTGTCTATGTATACAGGGTCAAAAAGAACCTCCTAGCTATATTCAAAATCCTGAACCAGTATCTCTCAAAGAACACATTAATGAAAAAAAACATTTTTTAATATATTTTTTCAATGTGAAAAGTTCATTTTTTTTTTGCCTAAACGTAGACATTTCTACTACACCAGGCATGGGAGGGGTGCGGGTAGCCAGAGTGGTGCCTATGTTTAGGAAAAATAAAATTCCCACCAAAAAAAAGAAAAAAAAGTGTTCTGTAAGTGATACTGGTGCAGGATTTTGAATATAGCTAGGTTTTTTTTTCACCCTGTATTAATATATATCCCTCTCCTGACTAAGTGTCGTAACCGACAAATTTAACTTTTTCAGTTTTAAATTCAAGTTTCGCGAAAATTGCATTAATTTTTTTCAGTTGATCAGCAAATCACACGATACAAATAAAAAATTAAGACAGAACTTGTGTAAAAGAAGGCCTGAATACGAAGGTGGTTTTAGTGTAGTTACGACATTTTTAAATATATTCACCAACTTTGTCTGGAGTGGGACGATATGTGACGAAACTTTATTCATTTCTCATCAAAGGCATATGTTTTATTTAAAAAAAAAACTTCGGCTACTAATTATAAAATCATTTTTATCACAAATAATTCAAAAAAGTTTTATTTCTTAATCGAATAAGAAATGAATGTTTTGTCACAATTAACCAACACCTGTTATATCCCTTACATCTGAAATGGCAAATATTTAGAATATATGTGTATACCCATTATATTATATAATATATATTTTAAAGACAACTACGATAAAATTATAAAATGTATTTTTAAAGTCATGTAACCAATAGATTGAAACGTTTTACTATATTCCTGGGCCCCGATTCTGTAACTTCAGTTGTGTATCGATGGAATGTTCGCCATTTTATCTGTTCAGGAGGCGAAATTGAGAACTATTTAATTTTCATATACTTGCTAACAACTACCCCGACCAGCAGCGCCACCGCCAGCCGAACATAAAGTTGCATACTAACTGCAACTGAAAATTCAGTTGGCGGTGGCGCCACCAGTCAAAGTAGCTGTCATTAGTTGTATGAAATTTGGATAGTTCTCAATTTCGCCACATGAACAGATAAAATGGCGACCATTCCATCGATACACAACTGAAGTTACATAATCGGGGCCCTATTTGCTCGTTTTAACAAACGACTAAATGCGTTTAAAGTGTTACTTCCTAAAAAATAATCCTATGTGTTTAATTATAAACAAAAACTTAGGTACAAACAATAGAGTAAAATTAGCATTTTGTATTATTTTGCATATTTACTAACATCGCGCTCGCGCTATATTTAAGACAGAAAATAACAAATAACACAAACTCTTTATAGGATAACACAAATTAAAATTAACTTAGGACGTTGTTCTGTAGATAATAAATGTAAAATTATATATTTATACAAACCAATAAAAGATAAGGTTTACTCATAACTTAATCAAATTTGTAAATAATTGTACTTGGATAGAACAATAAATTAGAAGTTTTCAACGTTTCTTTTCAAGTATAAAGGCATATGTACGATATTGCTGACTTTAATTTGCTGTGTTTGGTGTTCTAGTGTAAGGTTTACTAATATTATAATTGTGATTGTGAGACCTGATAACAATCACATGTTGAATATTTAATATTGAAGTGTATAATTATTCTCTTCATGCATCTCCGTTATGAATATTTACAGGGTGGTTTTGTTTTGAATCGCACATTGATTTACCAATACGTTATTTTTTTAATCATGCTTCGTTGGTAAATAATTAAAACATGTACCCATAACGCACATTTGTAACATCCAATTTTTACTTGTTATTAGTTTTCTTATTAAAATTGTAGGTCACCCTGATCCAAGCAATTCAAAATCGGATATTAAGAAGATTTCCTAATTTACGTAACATTTTTAAACCTTCACGCTGAGGTATCACATTGTGCAAGTTTATTTTAAATACTTACCTTACAGTTAGAGAGCTGACGAAGTCTGAGCCAGTTAAAAGGGCGATTTGCTGTAATTTTGCCAGCCACAATTATTTTAGCCCACTCATAAGTCATCAGTTCTATTAAAAAACGATGACATTTATACTCAAGCAAATCTTATTATTGTAATTGATGTGGTTTAGACATCGTTTGTTCTCATTTTCTCACAAAATCAAAAATAACCTGTAAAATTATCCATGAAACATATATATTAATTATGTAACGTAGTTTGATGTTCCAAGCAATGTTAGGTCTTATAGGAAATTAAAAATAAATAAGTTAGTGTGCTTTTTAGAATCTGGCTAATTCGATTATGAGATAATGAGTGCCTAAATAAATGATCGTTTAACAGAAAATGTCTGTTTTTTTCAGAAGAAGACCCTCTGTTCTCTATCAATAAAACTTTCAATCATCAAAGCCTGTATTTTTTCACTTGAGTAAACTTTTCATTTACGTAAGATATCTCACGCTATCTAGAAAAAAAGCGGCATTTCAATTAAGATTTTTTCGTTAAAATAAATTTGAAAAATAGCCTCACAGAATTCAGGCTCAAATTTTAACACAAATAATTCATTACGTCAAATTATCTCATAATAAAATTAGCCAAGATCAGAAACGCATTATTAATGTCAGACATATTAAATAAAAAGCAATCTACTTCTGTCTACCTACATTCTGACATATCAACTGGCCTGCAACCGCCATTCTGATAAAACTTTTGGAATTTTCTACAGAAAATATAGATTTTACAAAATCTGATTTTACGTTAGCATTTTTACATAGTCCTCAGGTTGGTGTAGTTGGATTGTGCGTCTTGTTAATTAAGATCTAGATTGTTACACTTTTTTACCACTGCGCTAAGATAGATACTTTAACATTTTCAACTGCTTAAGTTCACTGAGGAGTAATGTATGCAAAAAAAGTGTTTGTTATTAACTTTGGGCCTACAAAGATCTTTGGGTCTGTAAATGATGTACACGTTAAACTTTGTGTGAAAATGCATACACATTTATATATTATTCCAAATTGACATCGGTTATATATTGTTAAACGAAATCAGCGCAGCGCAACACACGCTTACAATAATTGGCCCTCGGAAATACATTACAATATTACAACCAGTATCATAGTGTGCTGATATTTTTCCAATATCATTGGAAAAATTGTAAAGTTTTTGACATACAGTCAATAAAAATATTCATCAATTTGAAACACTAACTAAACATAAACTTGTTTTTAGTGTAATCCTTTAAGAGTTACATTAAAAAGATTCTTAAAACCAGCAGAAACCATAAAACAAAGTTTTATGAAAATTTATTCAAACAGCTGTTATTTCTTGAATTTCAATTTTAGGATTTGAATCTGTTTGGAATCTGCATAATAGTATATTGTGAGTTAGTACTGTCTGTATTTTAGGGCCTGTTGTACTAAAACACATTATCAAATACGAATAACTATAACTCTTATATATCTAATTTTTTTATTATCAGACCCATTTAATTCTACAACCCAATATGACATGGCATTCGCTCGCAAATTTGTCAAACATTGCTTTCACACAAAGTGATTTTTAGTAAATTTTTAACTTATAAACGAATCGGCATCGGGCTCTCAAAAGGGTCACCATAAATTATAGCCCTTTAATTTAAGAAGGAGCTCAGCCGTAATACATACCATAGTCACAGAAATACAGGGTAACTTTTTAATCAGTATCCAAATTTTTCTTACGGTGTCAGTAACGTTGATAGAATGTAAATAAGGAGGAAAAAATTTTTTTTTCAAAAATTTTCAGATTTTGATACCCCTTTTTAACATCTTAGAGGAAGAATTTTGTAAAACGCAGAAACACGTGTGTCACAAATTGTGTTGAAGAGTACTATTACAAAGTTTCAAGTAATTTGAAAGATGTTATTTTTTTCCATACAAAAATTTAGATTTATTTTCATGCTTCAGACGATGTAGCTTGAAATATTTATATGAAACGTAGAAACAAAAAAATATGGGTCTGTTAAATTTTCATTAAGTTTACGTACAAAAAATTTGGATACTGATAAAAAAATTACCCTGTATATTCCGTAAAAAATTGGAGGACTACACGGGCGTAGCCAGAATTCTGTTCCGGGGAAAAAGTAAGTTAAAGTAAAATAACAACAATGTATATGAAATTACATTATATTCATGTAAACTCATGAAACGTAAACGGGCAATGATAGCACAGCTGGTAATGTAATGAGCCAGACTTGTGATCGAAAGGTCGCGGGTTCAAACCCTTGTGCGGGCATGTACCACTAAATTTGTCTTTTCGGATTTCTAATTATCACTTGCTTAAAGGTGAAGGAAAACATCGTGAGGAAACCCGTCCGTCCAAGAAAATTCATTTTCGAAAGACGAGCGGTCCACCAACCCACATTGTCCAGTAATAAAAGATTTAATAAATAAAATAATAAATAAATAATAAATAAATAAATAAAAAAACATTGACATGTACAAATATATGGAAATTATTTATTAAATCTGTATTCAGTCCCCTGATATAAAATTAAACGCAAAAACTTTGAGTTGCGTATTACTTTACGAATACAAATAATGTTTTCTGAGCTCCTCACTACTAGCGAATTTTGTTTTTTTTTATTTCCTGTTGGATTTACATTTATAAACGGGTATTTAACCCAGTAATGTCAATAACTGTGTGAAATTGTCATTTTCGCGAGTTACTTAGCAACCCTTGTGATGAGAATTAGTTTGAAATACTTTTATGAAATTATAACGAACAACCTTATAAAACTCACCAAGAATGCATGACAAAAAGCGTAATTTGTTGTTTAAAAACTATCTTTTCCAGTGAAAAAAGGGTGAAGTTTGAAACTATCATAAAACGAGAAAAAATGTAATCAACCCTGTCACATTTTAGCAAACTCACGTTAGCAAATGATGTTAATTATATATTTCCAGATGATCATTTTCAACTCGACATTGTGAGAGTGATCGTGCGGAATTGATATTTGATAAGAAAATACTGCGACATAATAAATGCTGTTACATACCACCTAAACCAGACACTATTGTAATTAAATAAATAAATGAATGTAAAATTTAAACCGTCTTTCTTTTATTTATACCTAAGAATCAATCACTTCCAGCAGCTCGAGCATGATGCGCGACAAACTCGCGCGGCACGCCACTCGGCTGACCATGAAATTTCACTTTGATTGCGCGAGGGCCCCGCGCAAAGGCTTGCTCGCCCTCTGGCGTTGTCAATGTTGACATAGGGCCGCAGCCTATTCCGCACGCTAGCACAACGTGCTCGAGCTGCAAGCACAACATAAAAACAACACAAGGCACGGTCATAAAGTCAGTGGATGCTACTAAAATCTTTAAAAAAACAAACAAACCTCAAAACAACGCTATCAAATACCAAAAAAGTGTCCAATTGACGCCATCGGAGTAGCGTAACGCGCGAGTTATCGCCGGCCGTACTAGCTAAAAGTCGCAAAATTTGAAGTTTTTCCTACATGGTTTTTCCTTGGAAAAGTTTTTCAATTTCATAGGGAGAATCAGCCCCTCAAGATATATCAACTAATTTTTAATCACCCCTTACATTGCACAACCTTGTCCTTGACTCCTGAATCAAGCCCAGGTCAGTAACTCCCAACACTTTTCTACTAGTTATTTGGAGCCGATCCCAGATATCTTGGCCCCGATCCTGTAACTTCAGTTGTGTTTCCATGGAATGGTCGCTATTTTATCCGTTCAGGTGGCGAACTTGAAAACTATCAAAATTTCATACATCTAATGACGGCTACTTTGATTGGTGGCACCACCGCCAACTGGATTTTCAATTGCTAGGTAGTTTGCAACTTTACGTTTGGTTGACGGTGGCGCTGCTGGTCGAGGTGGTTGTTAGCAATTATATGAAAATTAAATAGTTCTCAATTTCGCCACCAGAACAGATAAAATGGCCTCCGTTCCATCGACACACAACTTAAGTTACAGGATCGAGGCCCAGTTGCGTAATGTCTGAGCCTGCGCTGTAACCTTACATCACCGCGTATCTCAATCATTCGTCGAAGGGGACATGAAATAGAGCTGCCTTTGTTGCCAACAGCGCAGCAGTGTTCATGAAGATGAAGAATTTAATTCGGGATTTAAAAAAAGTAGGTACTACATATATCGAAAATTTAGCCTTAAATAATCCTATTAATATATCCTCCTTATCGCATAGGTATAGTCAAGTGTATCACGAACTTGACTAGTCTTCGTCTTCTTATCGTATAGATACAGTCAAGTGTGTGGTGAACTTGGCTAGTGTCACAGGTTTCAAATCGCCAAATGGCTTCTGACTTGGTTTTAACGACTGTTGTTAATCGACTACAGCCGGGAACAGCTTAACTTGCCTTCTAAAGTACGTAAAATCATGTAAAGCTAGTAACTACACCAAGGGCATTGTATTTTTAGTGGAAATAGTTCTAATTAATTTAAACATGATCGGTGGATAAATGTTTGTCATACTTTCACCTAAAAACTACTGCAGCTCGAGTACGATGGTGATAGCGCGCGTAATACGCCGCTGTTCTGTGACAAAATGTCAACATTGACAACGCCAGAGGGCAACCAAGCATTTGCGCGGAGCCCTCGCGCAATCAAAGTGAAGTTTCAGCATCAGCAGAGTGGCGCGCCGCGCGAGTTTTTCGCCATCATGCTCGAGCTGCTGAACAGATCTTTGTAGTAAGAAAACACGCAGGCTTTATCATTTTTCCAAAATTCTTTCGGAAACAAAGTCAGAGGCGGAAAGCTATAGTCTACAAATAAGAACCGGGACCAACATTTCACAAGATTTCGTCCTTTATTTTTTGTCTCATCACTAGAATGCCGAAAACCTATTTATTATTCTATTTACTCCTAGGGCTGAAACGTTAGGATTAGCGGTCCCCGCCTTTGCCTCTGTCCGCGATTACAGATTAATTCGGTATATAAGAAAAGACGGATGATTTTGTGGTGAAACTCAATGATATACTTAAACAAAGCTATTTTTTGATGTTGGGGCTTGCAAAATAAAATATTTGGTGGGCAGTGTCAAGTTTACATACGGGAATCGAACTCGGTATCTCTGTTCTGTTTCCAACTCATTAATGATCACTTTGCAACCACACTACTACAGAATCGCTTTTCTAAGTTGGCGTCCACGATTTTCATGATTGTGCCGATGTCAGAGTAGTTTAATGACTTTTAAAAGAGAGATTAAATGAAGTCGCCATTAACCAACATCAACTTAAGTCGCCATTAACCAACATCAACTTAAGAAACCCTTTAACAGTTTCCAGAGCGTCGCCCATTGGTATGCACGGTGCCCCGCTAGCAGGTGGTGATGTTAATTTTGGAGCACTAAAATGTTTTAACCCTACACCCCTCTTTTCTTACAGTATCATTGCCAAAACTCTTGTCAAACTACTTTTACAGCAACTAATAAAACGGTTCCCCAGGCCCAATGCTTTCTCGTAAATTAGTGAAGTGTTGCGCACATGCTATTAGAACTAAAAGCGGTGCAAATCTAATGCAAATTGACTTCATCTGCATAGAACCACTATGAAAATGTTGCAGGTCGCGTGACCTTGAACTCATGCCCTTTAATTAGACACTACGTATTCCCAGTACTTGTTAATGTTATGTAGAACTAGCTTTTCGCCCAGGGCTCCGTTCCTGTGGGAATTTTTGAAAATTATGTAGCCTATGTGTTAATCCAGGGTGTCAGCTACCTCTAAACAAATTTTAACAAAATTGGTCCAGCCGTTTGAGCGTCAAAGAGCAACAAACATTCAACTTTCACGTTTATAATATTAAGTAAGGATATATACTTGTTTTTCGTTGCTTCTTCTTCTTAGCGAGTCGATGGCAAGTAACTATAACGTTGCAGCCCAGAGCATAGCCACTTGGACGGCGGATTGAGTAGCGTCCATTAGGCTTTGTTGCGTGCAGGTGGTAGTTGCTAGTATCAAAGTAGCCTATGCTACTCTCCAGCAAACTGTCGCTTTCTCCCACAAGGGTCATAGAATTACAGTGAGACATTTTTAGTCCTAAGTAGCGCTCTTTACAAAACACCAAACTCCAAACGTCTGGTCTGGTAGGCTTTGTAAAGGGCAGTCTGGTACCGAAGTTAGACGCCAAACAGCTTGCTGTATTCCATCGGTGCGTAGGAGTACCGGTGCCTTAATTGGCATTTTCTGGGTTAACTCGCTCCATCGTCGACCTCATCCATGACCTTGGCCAAGATTGAGGTCAACCACCCCAACAAGCAGCGCCATCGCCAACCGAATGTAAAATTGCAAACTACCTGCAACTGAAAATTCAATTGGCGGTGGCGCCACCAGTTAAAGCAGCAGTCATTAATATGAAATTTGGATAGTTCTCAATTCCGCCAAATGAACGGACGAAATGGCGACATTCCATCGACACACACATTAAGTTACAGAATCGGGGCCCTGATCTATAGGAAGCCATCGCAACTGATTATCTTATCTTAGTAATTTCTTTTCTTTTTAGTCTAAAACCAGTAGATATAAGTGGGGTAAACAATAACAGATGAATAGGCACACAACTATGGTTCTTCTACACTAGGTGTGAATAGCTATGTATCTTAGAAGAGAGTGTTTAGTTAGCTTTGCCTCTAGAATGTCAAAAATGATTTTTGGAACTCTAGGGTTATAATTTTTAGGGTTCCGTACCCAAAGGGTAAAAAGGGACCCTATTACTAAGACTCCACTGTACGTCTGTCACCAGGCTGTATCTCATGAAAAATGATAGATTAACGGTTAAAATTGTCACAGATGATGTATTTCTGTTGCCGCAATAACAAAAATAATAAAAAACAGAATAAAAAAAATATAAGGCGGCTCCCATACAACAAACGTGATTTTTTGCTCATTTTTATAGAAAATGGTATTTATGGTACAAAACCCTTAGTGCGCGAGTCCACCTCGCTCTTGGTCAGTTTTTTATTACTAATTTAAAAAAATATATCACGTTCACGATCAAAAAGTCACGTGCTGAAGCGAGGTTATTTTAACGTCATCTCCCTTTTAACTCCATGACACTTCTATTAGAACATCGTATTGTTTGCTTCAGCTGTAATTATTATCGGGTGTTGGGTGTCGAGCCAATGTCAAGGTCCTTAACATTGTCGTCAAATAGATAGATCAATAGACAAGGCTGGAGTACGGTCAGACAATCTGAGAAATCGCATTTGTAGTGTTTTGTTCAATACATAAAAATTACTTGACATTACGCATTTCCAGTTTTTTTCAAATTCAAATTGAAATCTAAATATATAAAAGGAGAAACTAACTGACTGACTGACTGACATATCAACGCACAGCCCAAACGGCTAAACTTAGGCACTTGAAGTATGGAAGGGACGTAGCTTAGGTACCGTAGAGGTGCACTAAGAAAGGAATTCCCGAAATTCCTACGGGAACAGGAATTAGCGGGAAAATGCTTTTGTATGAAAAATCTAAACCGCTTAAGTTAGACGCTTGAAATTTGGCATGCAGGTACCTTAGTAAACTTAAAGCTTAGTTGCAACAGGATATTGCAAAATTCTTACGGGAACGGGAGTTAGCGGGAAAAAACTTCACGCGGTTCCCGAAAGTCAGTAAGTTTGAGGCCAGGGTTTTGCTATATTATAGGCGAAAGGTTGACAATCTCTCACTATTAACATCATGTTTCATCTAATGTGGCATCAAGTGTCTCTAGAACCACTCGATACTCTGCCTACCTCGATAGGGGTAATAGGCGTGAGTGTTTGAATGAATGAATGAAATATAAATGAGCCGTCATTGGTGATTCTTTTATAGCAAACTCACGAAAAGCGCTCAAGAAACCTGTAAATGGCTTTACATTGCAAAAAAAAAAAAAAACGCTACACACTCAAAGGCCCACAGTAAGGTTTTCCCTTGTGTCGTGGGTCCCTTGGAAAACACATAAAGACAAACACAAACACCCATGACCCGAGAACAAACATCTGCTTTTTACACAAAGGTTTGCCCCGACTGGGGATCGAACCCAGGACCGCCGATCAAGAGGCAGCGTCACTACCACTCGACCAAACCGGCCGTTAAATAAGCAGTGTGTTAATTGTTCTCAACCGATCAGTGAGGTTAACTAACGTACACAGAGGCAGGGAACCTGATGGGTGACCAAAGTGGCAATTTATCACGAGCGTTTCCGTGCTTCGGAGGGCACGTTAAGCTGTCGGTCCCGGCTGTTGTCGATTGACTGCAGTCGTTAAATCCAAGTCAGAGGCCATTGTGCAGTTTTAAAACTTTGACATCAGGGTTAGCCAAGTTCGCCACACACTTGACTATACCTACACGATAAGAAGTAGAGGGAGTAGGTATCCAAGGTAATTCTTTTATAGAAAACTCACAAAAAGCGTTAAGAAACTGATAAATGGCTTTACATTGCAAAATAAGCAGTGGGCTAATTGGTTGAAAAGCTGTTGGAGACTGCCATACAAAATTAAATTTAACTATTCTAACAAGGCAAGAAACTCCGAGGTGGTTCTTTTTACCCGACTGCGCGACGCAAAGGAAAATGTGTTTATCAGCCTATGTATGTGTATGTATGTTTGTACCTTTGTGGCACTATTAAGACGAAACGCGTAAGCCGATTTTGATAAATGATACGTCGTTGGATTTGTCATGACGGCGCAAATGTCATAGAAAGTATAAAAGTATGAAAAAATCAAAATGGCCGATTTTGGATGCCATAATGTAAAAAAGAAAAAAAAGAAAATGAATAGGTATTTAAAAATCATGTTCAGGTTTCTGATATCGTTTTTCAATCAGAATTACCGTTTAGGATCTATAAAGATTTAAAGTTGGTTAGATCAAAAGTCAAAAATGTTTATTTCATAGAACATACAAAGTGCTCCTTGAAAACGTCATAAAAATACATTAGCAAAATCAATATAAAGTTAGTACCTAACCATTTTCACTTCAATGTAAGCTTTGAATTCGGAAGTTGTAAATTTTTTATGCAAGTGAAGTAATGAGAAAACAATGAGAAACTAAAAAGAGAAACTAAACTAAAAAGTTTAAAATAAAATAAATTCACTTAAAAAAATAGAAAACCCGACTGCGTAATAAAAACCGAGAAGAAAAAATAAGTAGGTAAGAAAAAAACCAGTGAAGGTTTTTTACTTTTTAAATTAATTTATTGACTCAATCATGCGAATTTCCTAATTTCAATTCACTTAATATCTGAATAACTCTGGAGCTGTGTAATCATTAGACGAAAATTAGCTGGCTGTTAAAACCATTTCACTATTTTGTTCAAAAAACTCAGTTGTTTCTGCTGCCAGTACCTTGTGAGGGTGACAAACTATCAACCATCGAACTGAGGTTATTATTTTGTTTTGACACAATACAAAAACGTGAGTGGAGTGACGTTAAGGCAATTTTTCCACCGCCGACGAGTGAAGCGACAATTTTTTCGCAGAAAAAACGTAAAGTAACTATATTAAATCTTTTTTTACTATTGCCCCTCGAAAAAGGGTCCGTTATTCTTCAAAAATAGTGAATAAAACGCTGTTTATTTCACTGAGTGAATAAAACATTTTGAATTTGGAACATGCGCGAATATACAGATTTTAGTAAGAAAACAAAAAAAAAATATGCAAGGAGGTTGCATACTCTCGCTAAAAAACGTACTAAAACTTAGCTGTATGGAATATGGCTCGGTTAAAAATTTTAAATTTAGAATAAGGAATTCAGCCAATTTTCTGTGCAATTTTCATGCAATTAAAAGTTTCTGTTAAAAGTTTTTGTCTCAAAATCTTAAAATGAGTTCGACATCCAGTGATGAAGTGAAGTTCCAGAGTCATTTCGCGTTAAAACAGCAGCTATTGTTGATAATTTACTGTCACAGAGTAATTATTTTCTTTTTCTCGTAGTCAATGGTAAAAAGTAGAGTACCTAACACGTGAAAAAAAATTCATCTCGGCTCTTGTATCCCTCGAAAAGAATTCACCTTTTTTTCACTTGTTGGGTAATCTACTATTTATTTCAAAATGACGCTTAAATTAAAAAAAAAATGTATAACCCCTGAAACTCGATTGCTTTTAACTTTTAAAAGGCTACATCGATTTTGATCTAATATTTTGATCTAAGAAACGTCTTGACAACGTCAGCTTTCAAACAAAAAAACCGCATTAAAACGGTCTATTAGCTTAGGAGCTACAATGCCATAGACATAAACACAGACACACAAACACACAGATATACACGTCAAACTTATAACAACCTTCTTTTTTATCGAGAGTAAAAAAGAGACTCGATCGCATGCTCATATCTTAGTAAACTTTAGCTAAGGAGGTATATACAGGAATCGAGTGTTACAAAAATACCGAATCGTAAAGTACCATGAAACCGTGGATCATTTTTTTAGATTGCTTTCCGTCCGGTACTTCGTCCTCGTGGTATTCAAAAAAATGACATAGATTTTCTGTTATTCTGATGTCTAAGCTATATTAGTGTAATCACAATCCGTGATTACTTTTTGTATGAAGGTACAACAATCAACGATCCATTCGTACCGAGCGTTTTTCCTTTCTCTGCGTCTTTTATACCATAAGGCGCACTGATAAGAAACAGATTTCTTTAATCACTCAGATCTCTTTAAAATTTGAGTGCCTAAAAAGGCTTTTTCTGTTCTGGGAAAGCTTGCTACAGCCTCGACCACATTTTTTCCTCTGCGCTAATTTGTGGATGTAAATATACGTAATGTAATTATCGATTAATAAAAAAGAATCCAACTCGGCTGGGCAGCGTTCGGAAAGTTGCGAACTATCTTCTCCTCCCAAATACCGCAGCGTTGGAAGACGAAGGTTTTTGACCAGTGTGTGTTGCTAGTGATGACGTACGGCACTGAAATGTGGTCGCTTACATTGGGCCTCATAAGAAGGCTCATAGTCACTCAAAGAGCGATGGAAAGGGCTATGCTCGGAGTTTCTCTGCGTGATCGAATCAGAAATGAGGAAATCCGCAGGAGAACCAAGGTCACCGACATAGCCCAAAGAATTGCTAACCTTAAGTGGCAGTGGGCAGGGCACATTTCTCGTAGGACTGATGGCCGCTGGGGCAGAAAAGTCCTCGAGTGGCGACCACGTACCGGCGCGGCGCAGCGTAGGAAGGCCTCCCACAAGGTGGACCGACGATCTGGTAAAGATAGCGGTTTGTCGCTGGATGCGAGGTGGAGATCCCTGGGGGAGGCCTATGTCCAGCAGTGGACGTCTGGCGGCTGACATGTGTTTAATAAAATCAACTAGCTTCTAGTATCTAGCTCTTCATGGAAAAACATCCTTATTCCTACTTAGACCCAAAAAGAAATAAAGATAGATTTCAAGAGATCTGCCAAATGTATTGGAAGAAAGTTATAGGCTTTCTTATAGTGTTTTTTTCTGAAATTCTAAGGCTTTGTTGGTAAATGTCCTGTCCAATTTATTTGTGTAGAAATTTCATTAAATACTGATCGATGGATTGACGGCGATTAATTAAGATAGAACATACTTTTTACACTGGTAAAGCTAAAGCTTTTACTCTTTTCTTCGTCTACTTTTATTTAGGATACTGACATCAAAATTCTCCAATTAAATCTGTGCAAAATCAGGTTCACGAGAGATTAGATAATTCTGTTTCACACCGTGTGGTGATTGGTTGAGAATAACACTACCCCATCTCTTTTCGTGGGTATCGTAAGAAGCGACTAAGGAAACACAAATGAGACCTGCCTCCTAGTAATTTATCCCAGGCCACGACACATAATTTTTTTCTGAATCTGAGGTGTCGTCCTATGGTCTTATGCGGTGTGGTAGGCTCTGTAAAGGGCGCCGTCTGGTTCGCGACCACCCCTCCTACCGAAGTCCGATGCCAAACAACTTGCTGTGTTTCGTCGGTGCGTGGGAGTACAAGTGCCTTTATAGGCATTTTCTGGGTTAACTCGCTTCATCGTCGACCTCATCTATGACTTTCGCCAAGATTGAGGTCAAGAGTTAACCCATTTTATAATTTAAAAAAATCAATTTAAAATCTCTAATCCTACCACCCATGCCTATTCAAACAGATGCGAGTCCTTGAATAGCTATCCCGATGCGAGTGCACTGACCGTGAACTCAGTATTTAGGTCAGACCTGGAAAATCTATACTGGGGAGATACTGCTCAATCTAGGTGAATTTCTAGGAGGTTTTTGGTGAAACGAATTTCTGGGATATCCGATCTATAAATACTTATCTAAATAATTCCAAATACACTTAATTCTTTTATTTAGACACAATAAGCTTAATTTTTTTTATATAAGGAATGGTTTATGAGCGAAATCACAATCTTTTTTATTTTTATTTTAAGATGGGTTAACTAGATGAGGGTGGTCTAGATAAAGGTCAAAGATGAAAGGTGGTCTAGATAAAGGTCAAAGATGAGAGGGCCGTCTGGTCGCGAACCAGACGGCCCTTTACAGAGCCTACCACACCGTATGAAACCATGGGACGACACCTCAGATTTCTGAATCTGAAGTGTCGTTGCCTGGGATGGATTACTAGGAGGCAGGTTTCATTTGTGTTTCCTTAGTCGCCTCTTACGACACCCACGGAAAGAGATGGGGTGGTGTTATTCTCAACCGATCACCACACGGCAATCTAGTTCAGGGGCGAAAATGTGGTCGAGGTTTTTTTTTTACCTGCCCATATACTACATCCTTTTTTTCCGAATTCCCACAGGAACGACGTCCCGGGTGGAAAGCTAGTGTAATATATAAACACTAATTAAATTAGTCACACCTAAAGTGATTTTATATAAATAGCGAAATCTCTACCTATTTGAAATAATTGACGTAATACCTACTGGGGTAACGCTAATGAGGAATTTATACTAACCATAAATTACTAACCATAAATAATTTACTCGTCATAGATTTACTTCACATAATTAAGATACATTTTCAAGACACATTGCTTGGAGATTTTTGACGATATTCGAGACTAGTTTACAGAAAACTCGCTATAAAGAAAGGTGTGATAATTTTGCTTACTAATAAAGTCATATACTTGTATATGTATACTATGCACAATGACGGATACCATTTCACAGCATTCGTGGAAGAGGAATTTGTACTACCAACATATTTACTTGACACAGATTTAGTTACAAACGATTAAAATAAATTCATCATTCAAGACTATGACATAAGAAAATAATTAAACAAAAACTTTGTAAAAAGGACTAATATAAAATTTGCGATAATTATCTATAGGACATGCAACGATGGGAATCAATTGCTCAGCTTCAGAGTTATTCAGATATTAAGTCAATTAAAATTAGAAAATAAGGAAAGTATGATGGAGTTAAAAAGAGCAACCCTCGGAGTTTCTTGCCTATTCTTCTCTGAGGAAGACTTCACCTTAGGCACAACGTTAAAATGCTTATATGTAAATCACTACTTTGAATTATTTAAAGTAACTTACTAAGGTTCTATGTTGGCTCGTAGGTTTGCACGTTGTTCAAGAGCTCTACCTTTCCCTGCCATAGGCAATTTATTTATGTATGTATATATATATATATATGTATATATATATATATATATATATATATATATATATATAGTAATATTTATGTATGTTTGTTATTTGATATATTTATTTATTATTTTTGTAGTATAAGTTTAATTATAGTATAGTTTATGTAGGTATATTACGTATTTTGCACGCTCTATCTGCCTTTCCGATCAACTTTCCGTGGCTCGGGTTTGCTGGAAGAAATTTCTTTTTAGAGATAAGCTAACCTTTTGTGTCGTATTTCTGTTTGAGATTTTATATATATTTGTCATGTGTGCAAAGAACTGTAAATAAATAAATAAATAAATAAGAGCAGTCAAAATAACGCTTTTCAAAGCTTACTGTCAGTCGTTTTACACGTGCAGCCTATGGGTTGATTATACGCAGCGGGCATACGGCGCCTTGCGCGTCCAGTACAACAATGGGTTTAGGATACTGTTGGGGCTGCCTCGGTTTTGCAGCGCGTCTTCAATGTTTGCTGAGGCGCACACTGATGACTTTTACGCAGTCATCAGGAAGCGGAGTGCCTCGCTTGTCTCGCGCTGGCGAGCCAGCTCGAACGGTCTTCTAGCTACATTGGCCGAGCGGTGGGACTCGACCATGTTACAAAACTGGATGCAGCTCCATGCCAGTCAGTCTCCGCTTATATTATAAATATGTATTTAATGAATTATAATGTTAATGATAATAATGTTAATGATAATAATGTATTAAATTTGAAATTTTGTAATTTACTAACATTTAGTGCGTAAGTCTATTTTTATTTTACTAACAATATATGGATGTTATGTCTGAAATAAAATATATATATATATATATATATATAACAAAAATATATTGTAAAACAGTTTGTGAAAGATCTAGATTTTCTCGTGCATAGACTTTTAAGATCTCGATAGGTACAGGTCCCTGTGGAACCACGAAAGGCGCGGCACGGTGCAGCAACCCCTGTAAATTTGGGTCAGTGGTGCAAGGCTGCAACATTGACACCTTCAGAGATCCGCTAATGCATTGTGAATTTTAAAGTGCTGTAACATTGATTTAAGTGCTAGACGGCTGGGACTTATTCCCCGGGAATTTGAATGTCTAAATTTAGAGAGTTATGATTTGTATCTTGTCAATTGGGCCTTTTTATAATTCTAAAACGGCACGGCAAAATTGTATTACCAATATTACCATTGCCTTCTAGATAATAGTAACTGAGCAATAGTAATTCAAATTTTTAAGCGCCGTGCCGTTAGTATTATAAAAAGGCCCATCATGTGACGAACTTGACTAACTATGGTGTCAAAGTTTTCAAACCGCTGACAAAATGGTCAAGCGACAACAGCTGGGACCACCACCAATACCGAGTTCAATCCCCAGTGTAGCCATGTGTGCGTACAAGTACATACCTACCAATAATTGGTTTTCTGAGTCATGTACAGTCAATGGCACATCGGGTTACCACAAGCTGTCAAATTTCCCAATGGATAGGAAACTTTTATACTTGGAGATAAAATTGAAAATCGATTGAAGAAATTTGACAGTTTTGGATAACATGATGTGCTGTTGTCCCTGTACACACAGCAGCACAACAGGCTATAGATGTTGACCTTGGTATTGCCCTTATTTCATTGTGAAAACGGGTAACCTGACGTGCTGCTACCAGTACATTAGTTGCATACAAAGTGATGCTCTTACAGTGAGGAAAAACATCATGCGGAAGCCTACACATTCAAGAGACAAAATGTGTAACTTTCACTCAATTCGGTCGGGTTCCCCTGCTAATAGGGTCACGGAGTAGGTCAAATGGTAGTCGATCCACTGTAATAACTTGACCTGCCAAACCCTGGAACATAGTTTTTATTTTTATTTATTTTGAAGTGAAAACTTCTTTAGCGGCGATGAGCACTTTTAGTATGGGGAAAAAATGTTAAACTCGCAATGAACTCGCGTCAGATCGTCAGATGTCACGTGACCGTGATCGTCAGATGTGATCGAAAATGCGTAGGATAGGGTTGCCACCTTTTTTGAAGTGAAAACTTCTTTAGAATCGTTGTGCACTTTGAAGTATGGGTGGAAACCCGGACAGATGACAGCCCTATGGTAAAATAGCTTGATCTCATGACAGATGTCAACGAAACCAACAAAGTAACTTTGAACGAGCGTTAGTTTTACAATTTTATTTATTATCACCTTAATTTTTAATATTTACCTGCCAGTTTTATCACAATTGAAATGCAATACGTTATTGATATAATAAAACAGATATTCACACCAAAAACATACCTCACAAGTTCTAAAATACATAGATATAATTTTATGAAAATATAACGTATACGCAGCACGTACAAAGTCATACCGGACGAATCGAAAATGCGTAAGGCGGAAGGAGAGTGAAAACTTCTTTGTTGTGCACTTTTTGGGATCGGTAAAAATGTCGCGCCAGGACACGTAAGAGGGTGAGTAGACCGCAAGGAAGTAATATCCCCCTTTTTTGCTACCGCGCGGCGAAAATGTATGCCTTTGTAAAATTCGTGTATATGAAGTGTTTAAAATATGGAAATTGAACAAAGTGAATCTATTAATGCTATTAATGAAAAAAGTGACTAAGAAATAGTGAAAGAAAATGAGTAAGTACTTTATAGAAATAAAAGATGAAGTTCCGAAGTGTTAAATTTTTTATGTGATTTAAATTGTCATGTTTGTGTATGATAGCGCAATAAATGAATATTGTAGTATTTTTATACTGATTATTAAAGCAATCCGTGCGAAACTATTCCCTAATCATTCCAAAATATCAACGTTAGGTAATGTTTAAGTTTTCACTTCTGCCGGCACTCCCAGAGTGCAACCCATTGTTTTTTTTTTATTATAAGATGGGTTAAGGTTAACTCTTGACCTCAATCTGGACCGAGGTCATATATGAGGTCGACGATGGAGCGAGTTAACCCAGAAAATGCCTATTGAGGCACTGGTACTCCTACGCATCAACGGAACACAGCTAGCTGTTTGGCGTCGGACTTCGGTAGGAGGGTGGTCCCGAACCAAACGGCCCTTCACAGAGCCTACCACACCGCATGACACCATAAGACGCCACCTCAGATTCAGAACAAATTGAGGTGTCGTTACCTGGGGTGGATTAATAGGATGCAGGTCTCATTTGTGTTTCCTTAATCGCCTCTTACGACACCCACGGAATGAAATGGGGTGGTGTTATTCTCAACCGATCACCACACGGTACAGTCAAGTCATGAGCTCATATATCTTAACTAATTTAGTATTTTAAACGCTTACCCGCGTGAGAGATATTTACAAATAATTTATTATGGAAAGAAACAACACCCACGTCGTAATTTGTGCTTAAGGCAACTACAGCACCCGATAAAGGCAGCACACATAGGAATAGTGCCATCTCCGTCTCTCAACAGGCCTGGGCCAGCAGTGCGAACAGTGTCGATACACGAAGTTAACGGACTATGAAAGCGTGCGTGCGAAAAAACATGTTCGAAAGTTAGAAAAATGAGATTTATGGAAAGGTAACAGCTTAAATCGAAAAATGCGTTAATTACTTATCGAGAGTGTTCAATCACGAACATTTTGATAGCAAATTCAAGTTCCTGTGTACATTTTTCTATCGTTTTTACAGCTTAAAAAATACACAATGTTGATATTTAGAGGTGATTTTGTGAGCTTTTTCTATCGAACCAAAAGTGCTGAATCATGTTTTCAGCAAACTACTTATCTAGTTTATGTCCTGAATATTACCGTGGTATTTTTTTCTTCGATTTAATGCAGTGCGTCATGCTTATCTACGCATCATAAAATCGTAATTTAGGTGCTGTAGTCGCCTTAATAAGGGAATAAGAAACGCCGCTTGACTAAAAATACGATAGCTCAGTTGGTTAGAGCACCACCAGGAGATCTTATTCTAAAGTCGTGAGTTCAAGACCTAACATTTTTGTTTTCCTAAAATTTTTTTAACTGAACTAAGTTTAACAAGGAAACCTTCACAGTCATGGTCCGACTCTACCAGCCAGTCTCACTAGACGATGCTTTCACGCCACTCTGACCTTGGGCCTAGCCATAAAACTAGGACAATTTCAATTTCTCATTCGGACTCTAGGATTTATCGGTTGGTCTCGTGTAACTGGAGTCTGTTAGAAGGTTAGCCAATTTGCGAGTCGATGTGGTGACATTTCGATTTATTAAAATAGATAAGACACCATTGTGAAAACTCTGACATCAGGGTTAGCCTAGTTCGCCACACACTTGACTATACCTACACGATAAGAAGAAGATTACAAAAAGATACTCAAGTCTTGATCTATACTTAAGTATTGATTGTCTCTTTCTCTCACTATCAAAATTACAAAGAAGACTGCTACTCAAGTATAGATCAAGAGTCTGAGTTGCGTTCTGTTATAGTTTTTAACCCTCGACAACAAAGACAACAAAGAGGGATTTATTAGTTTGACGTGTGTATCTCTGTATAGACCAGGGTCGATAATTTTTGAGACCAAAAAAAATTATAGTAGGATGATACCCATTGGAAGAGGTAGAGAATATAACAAAAACGAAAGGAAAAATAAATTACGGGCGATCTGAGGTCGGGAAGGGGGAGGGGGTGAGTTTTTAAGGGTAAAAAACGGTTAATCTCGATTTCCGGTAAAACTACAAGTCTTATGAAAAAAAGTTAAATGGCAAAGTTGTAGGTAATAAAAAGATCTACAACTTTTGTATCAATACTTTTTTCACATAACCTCAAAATTTATGTGAAAAATTCGAATAACTGAGTTTTTGGTTTTTTATTTTTATCTTTTGCAAACAAAAATTTTTTTTCACGAAATTTGGTGAAAACTTACCTTTGTATGTCCCAAACATACAGTAATTTTTTTGATTTTAAATATTCATTTTTTCACCTTATTTTGACTTAATATCGAAAAAGCACCCTAATTTTCAATCGAAAATTCTCACGTCAAAATATCTGCTTTTTTAAAAAAGTTGGTGTGTTTTTTGTTCGTTGAAATCTCTACTTTCTGATGGTATAAAAAATATACATTACTACGGCAAATGTTCTCAGAAAATGCAAATAATGAAAAAAACTCGAATCCAAATATTCTTTTTTGAATCATTATGTATAATTATGAGCTATTTATTAAAATTTACCCTTTAATTACTAGAAAAACGTAAGATTTCATGTTATATTGATAAACAAAAAAATTGATAATCCATAAAACATCAAAATTGCAAAAAACATGCGAAAATAGTTGTCATAAATATTAAAAATAGGATTTAAAAAGGATTTCATCTAAAAAATGTGACTGCTGCAATTTTTTTTTTCAGTAATAAAGTTGATTTATTAAATTCTCATTACATTTATGTCATAGAAAATCTCATAATAGATAAATATACATGAAAATCGTACTATTGAATTTAAATACTTTTTACTGATGACGTTATTTATTATAATATTTTCAAATACAATAATCTTCTTATTTATCAATACTTTATCTTGCATTCTAATTACTTCTCCATTAGTTTTTGTCTCTTTGATGGGATTTCTTCATCGTTAGATTCGACAAACTGTCCCGGTCCCGATCCGACTGTTACATTATGCCCAAATTTACAGACAAGGAATTAATTCCGGAAATATTGCTTAAAACTATTTGCTGCAGCTGTGAAACTGAATGTAACAGTTTAAAATGTGGCTGCCGAAAACATGGTTTGAAATGCACAAATTTATGCTCAAATTGTCATGGTTCTGAAACATGCTCAAATGTAGAAGAAAAAAACCTACGAGGAAGTTGATGATTCGGATGAAATATTGGATGAAGAACCAATGTAGATCGGAAATAATCTTGGAGACGAAGACGGTGATGGTCTCGAAGATTTCGAAGATCCACGAGAATCGGGACAGTTTGTCGAATCTAACGATGAAGAAATCCCATCAAAGAGACAAAAACTAATGGAGAAGTAATTAGAATGCAAGATAAAGTATTGATAAATAAGAAGATTATTGTATTTGAAAATATTATAATAAATAACGTCATCAGTAAAAAGTATTTAAATTCAATAGTACGATTTGCATGTATATTTATCTATTATGAGATTTTCTATGACATAAATGTAATGAGAATTTAATAAATCAACTTTATTAAATCCTTTTTAAATCCTATTTTTAATATTTATGACAACTATTTTTGCATGTTTTTTGCAATTTTGATGTTTTATGGATTATCAATTTTTTTGTTTATCAATATAACATGAAATCTTACGTTTTTCTAGTAATTAAAGGGTAAATTTTAATAAATAGCTCAAAATTATACATAACTAGCTTTCCGCCCGCGGCTCCGCCCGCGTGGACTACAGGTTATATCGTGCCCAACTGTGGGATAAAATGTAGCCTATTTTAAATCCTATTTTTAATATTTATGACAACTATTTTCGCATGTTTTTTGCAATTTTGATGTTTTATGGATTATCAATTTTTTTGTTTATCAATATAACATGAAATCTTACGTTTTTCTAGTAATTAAAGGGTAAATTTTAATAAATAGCTCAAAATTATACATAACTAGCTTTCCGCCCGCGGCTCCGCCCGCGTGGACTACAGGTTATATCGTGCCCAACTGTGGGATAAAATGTAGCCTATGTCCTTTCCCAGGCTCTAATCTATCTCTGTACCAAAATTCATCAAAATCGGTTCAGCGGTTTAGGCGTGAAAAGGTAACAGACAGACAGACAGACAGACAGAGTTACTTTCGCATTTATAATATTATATATTATATTATATATTATATTATAATATTATATATTATATATATTATAGTAGGGATGATTCAAAAAAGAATATTTGGATTCGAGTTTTTTTCATTATTTGCATTTTCTGAGAACATTTGCCGTAGTAATGTATATTTTATTTTATACCATCAGAAAGTAGAGATTTCAACGAACAAAAAACACACCAACTTTTTTAAAAAAGCAGATATTTTGACGTGAGAATTTTCGATTGAAAATTAGGGTGCTTTTTCGATATTAAGTCAAAATAAGGTGAAAAAATGAATATTTTAAATCAAAAAAATTACTGTATGTTTGGGACATACAAAGATAAGTTTTCACCAAATTTCGTGAAAAAATATTTTTTTTTTGCAAAAGATAAAAATAAAAAACCAAAAACTCAGTTATTCGAATTTTTCACATAAATTTTGAGGTTATGTGAAAAAAGTATTGATACAAAAGTTGTAGATCTTTTTATTACCTACAACTTTGCCATTTAACTTTTTTTCATAAGACTTGTAGTTTTACCGGAAATCGAGATTAAACGTTTTTTACCCTTAAAAACTCACCCCCTCCCCCTTCCCGACCTCAGATCGCCCGTAATTTATTTTTCCTTTCGTTTTTGTTATATTCTCTACCTTTTCCAATGGGTATCATCCTACTATAATTTTTTTTCACTTTTTACCATTTTAAAAATTATCGACCCTGGTCTAGTATCTGTATCTCTGTGTAAGTATTTATGTGTCTGTATGGCAGCGGATGGCCTAAATCCCCTTCGTGTTTCCAAAGGAGGCCCGTGCCCCTCGGTGGGAACGTATATGGGCTGGTAAAAAAAAAAAAATAGCATCGTAGCTCCTGACAAGATAGCCTGATTTCGATGCGGTTTGTTTTTTTTTATAAAAACTGACGTAGGTAGGTAATCGAGATCAAAATTGGTTCAATCGGTGGTTCATAAGCGATCGAATGTCGGAAGTGATTTTTTTTTAAATTTGAGAGTTATTTAGTTACGATTTTCTTGTACACTAAAATTCTTAGAGATTCGGCATTATATAACCTGGTCTTTTGGTACCAAGTTTAACAAAAATAGCTTGATAAATCAATACCTTACTACCGTTTGAACAGTAGCCAATAGGCAGTAGGAAGTAATCCCCATTCCCCCCCTCATTATTGTCATTTCTGCTGACCCACAGGTTTCCCTATATTTACGAGTTGTTTTTTTTGTTTTCAACACGAATAGCTTACCTAATTCATGTCTCAGGCCCGAATTACAGGAGACTCAAGACTTGATCTATACTGAGTATTTAGGACGTACCTTGCTCAAAGGATTTCGTTGGCCATACAGCGCGGGAATGTGGCCAGTATCATGGGAACCTTTGAGCGGGGTGAACTTCGGGGGGGCTTTTTTGACTAGGGTTTTGATTTTGTATATATTTTTAGGTTTTTTTTTTCGGGGCTGACGAAGCATGTTGCTGATTAATTCTGTCTTAGTTTTTAGTTATGACGAAGCCTGTTGCGGATACGTTTTTGTTTATTTTATTTTTCCATTAATTAAAACTTCCTTTATATTATGATTTATTGTCTCCTTCTGTCACTATCAAAATAACAAAGACGACTGCTACTCAAGTATAGATCAGAGTAATACGGGCCCAAGAGTAAGAACACTCAAAGGTCAGCTAGGCTATGATGATCGCAACGACATATTATCTCACGCGTTATCTCGTGGTCACGTGACGCTTTCTCGTAATCTCATTGGTCGAAACAGTCACGTGACCATGAGATAGCGCGTGAGGTAATATGTCATGGCGATCATCATAGCCCAGCAGGTTTTTCCTTATGTCGTAGAACATACCTACACAAAGACAGACCCAAACACTCATGGCCCGATAACAATCTACTTGTATTTGTCCCGACCGGTAAACGAACCTAGGACCTGTCGATTAAGAGGCAGGGTCTTTACCTGTCGACCAAACTGGCCGTCAAAAGTAAACGCAGATACATGTTTCACGTTTCTCTGTTGGTGTAGGCAGAGAATACATAAGTAATTTAAGTACATATTTGTTTGGAGATACATATCTAACGAACCCAACGGGCCTTTTTATATTCGTCCGGCACGGCACGGCACTTCGAGATTTGATTTACCGTTGCCCCCTATGTTCTCAGCATCTAGTATTACTATTACATAGAAGGCAATGGTAATAAAATTTTGCCGTGCCGTTTCCGAATTATAAAAAGGCCCATTATTCTCGCCCACCACAAAAGTTTTACGTCCCTTTACTGATTTGAAATATAATTTTGTGTCTTTCGATTAGACACAAATTATTTATCGAACCCTTTATCTTACTAGCTTTACGCCCGTGCCTTCGTTCATATGAATAATAAAGAAAATTAAAACAAAAATATAAAAAGTGTCGCGTCTTTTGGGTACGGAACCCCTTAAAAGCAATCATCCTTTGCGTACTCAAGTTTTACTTTAACACATTTTCCGTAGGTACCTGAAAGGTCATGAAACCAGTTCCCGGTCTTCAGACTCACCACCCACGCAATTCCAACGTGCTCTCAGTTATCTAAGTCCATGTGATCTATCATTATGCAATGATCCAATCACTTAATTTCAGCGGTTTCAGGGTATTCGAATAGCATGTTTTTAGACAAGCGGTAGAGAGTCCTAGTAACTAGAGTGAAAGTAAACAACAACAACAAATTAACAGATTTGGTCCTTCCACGGAACTTGTGCAAAACGAAGGTTGGAAGCTGGTGATTGCAGTTCGACGTAGATTTTCTTTGTGCAGTATTGAACGCGAAAGAAAACTTACACTACGCCGTATACGCCGCCCGAGGACTACAAATACAAGTTTGAGTATTATTTCAGTTTACAAAAAATAACGCATCGATTTTGATTGGACAAGTTTGCGTAAGTTTTTCAATTACTTTATTTCATCAAGATTATAACATCGAAACGAGCATACTCCAAAAATGCATCTAAAGTGACGCCGAGGATTGGCCGATTACAGCCGAAGATATTCGAATCTAGCCGAAGTGAGCCACGAAGACTTTATGTTTGATGCTCTGTGTGTCGCTGTGTTCGACGCGACGCCCCCCCCCCGCCAATCCCCCGATCCGCCATTTTACTTTTCTGTTTACACGAAGTTGTTTGATTTTAAGTTTTAAGTTTTTTATTTGTACAATTTACAACTTTTACATCATTTTCAATACCAATAGGATTTGATTTGGTTTGTGGTTTTTTAAAGTGTGTGTTTGTCTAAAAAATGGCTACAAGCAAAGATTCAACTGTTCTAATACGACAACGAGCATTAATAAAAGGTAATATAACCAAATTGTATAATTACATTCAAAGTTTGTCCGAAACAGCTGCATCTGATCTGTCCAAGGAAATTTTAAAAATAAAAGAAGAAAACCTTCGGTCGTATTTTCAACGTTACGAAGAGTTTAATTTGCAAATAATTGGCATAGATCCTAATGACAGCGAAGATGCATCTATTGTCGAAGACAGATATGCTTATACACTTAGCAAAATAATGCAATTACTTATTAAGATCTCATGTAACAGTAGTTCCAATGAAGGGTCACAGAATAACTCTCATTCCATGCCAACAAAGTTGCCACAGATTGTTATCCCACCTTTCACAGGCAAGTATTCTGAATATAGAACTTTTATAGGACTTTTTAAGTCACTTGTTGATCAAAATTCCCGTTTGGAAAAAATTCAAAAGTTCTATTATTTGAGAAACTTTTTAAAAGATGAACCGCTTGATTTGATCAAAAATTTGCCTGTGATAGCAGAGAGTTATGAAGAGAGTCTTCAGATCTTGGAACATAGATACAATAACCTTTATAAAATTAGAAATGATCACATAAATATGCTTATAGATATGCCACAAATTAACCGTTCAAATTCTCAAAATCTCAGACAAATTGTTTCTGTTGTAAAGCAACAATTGGCCGCTTTACAAAATTTAAACTGCAACGTTAATGAGTGGGACCCTATAGTTTTGTGCATAGTGTTGCGTAAACTGGATTTCTTATGCAATAAGGAGTTCCAATTAATTCGCAATGAAGAACCTAGTGTTAAGAGTCTTATTGACTTTCTAGAGAAGCGTGCACTTGCACTAGAAAATTCAGAGCGTCCACCTCAAGACAGTCACCATAGCAAGCAGTACAACAAGATGTCCTGCAGCGCTGCCACCTTGAAGGACGAGCCTTCAGCTGCCGCCGGGAAGCCGGTAGTGAAGACGTCACCACCAAAATGTAAGTCATGCTTACTATGTAAGTCTGCACATAAATTATACACTTGTGGCAAATTCAAGCTTATGTCAGTTACTGATAGGCTATCATTTGTAAATAAAAATTCTTTATGCAAACTTTGCCTCAATTTACATACAGGTGCATGTAGGTATCACTTTAAATGTGGCACCTGCAAATTGGACCACAATACATTGTTACATCAAGACAATTTACAAAGCCCTGTGACATTATTGACACACAGTGGCATTACACAAGTACTTCTGCCTACCGCTAGGGTAAAACTTATTGCAGGAAATGGGACAGAGGTACATTGCAAGGCTTTATTGGACAGTGGGTCCCAAGCCTCTTTTGTGACTGCAGAACTTGCAAATTTATTGCAGTTACAACCAAAAACCATGGAGTCAGGTATAGTAGGAATTGGCAACATGGTAAGCAATGTAAAAAAGTACATACCACTTCAGATACATTCACTTGTAAATAATTTTAGCACAAAAGTTTCATGTTTTATCCTTGATAAAATAACTTCACAGCTTCCTCAACAAAAAATTGATATGTCAAATTTCATAATGCCATCAGATATCACACTTGCCGACAAAGACTTTTTTGAGCCTAGTACAATACATATATTACTAGGAGCGGACGTACTATTTCAGGTGCTGTTACCGAGTGACCCAGCCGTCATCTTAGAGTCATCCAGATCTTCATCAGCACACAATGCTCCGACTCCTGCGCTGCTCAACACAAAGTTCGGTTACGTGGTAGCGGGTAACCTGCATTGTGTTCCCGCCAAAAAGGTCGTATCTTTATTTTGTTCTACTTGTGAAACTGATTTAAATGACAACATTGCTCAGTTTTGGAAAACTGAAAGTGTGCCCCAAATATTTCAAGAAAAATCATCTGAATTTGAATCTTGTGAAGAAATTTTCAAAAAAACTGTGCAATTAAATAATAATACATTTGAAGTTGGGCTACCATTAAAACTGCCTCTTGACTCTATAAATGAATCTTTAGGAGACTCATTATATTTAGCTTCAAAAAGATTTTACAATTTAGAAAAAAGATTACAGAAAGATCCTGTTCTGCTAGAACTTTATAAGAATTTTATAGACGAATATTTAGAGCTTGGCCATGCCTCAAAAATTGATATTAATTCATATGACTTAAGTTCAGATCCAGTCTATTTTTTACCTCATCATCCAGTAGTAAAAATGGACAGAAAAACTACAAAATGCAGAACTGTGTTTGATGCTTCAATGAAGTCTAACAAGAAGGTATCTCTCAATGACCTGCTTCTTAATGGTCCAGTCGTTCAAAAAGAATTGTTTGACATATTATTGCTGTTCCGATTTGAGCAATATGTTTTTATTACTGACATAAGACATATGTTCAGAGCAGTGTCAATGAATCCAAAATATCGTTCATTACAAAACATTCTCTGGAGAGATTCTCCAGATAAAAATCTAGAATGTATACAACTCAATACAGTTACTTATGGACTTAAAAGTTCATCATATTTGGCAACTCGCTGCTTGATAGAGTTAGCTGATAGATACGAAAAAGAATTTCCAAGGGCTTCTTTTATTTTAAGAAACCAGACTTATGTTGATGATGTGTTAGGAACGAGTGACTCCCTGGATGAATTAATAGAGTCTAAAGAACAGATTTCCAAGCTTTTAGAAATTGGAGGATTTCAACTTCATAAATGGTCTTCCAATAAGAGTGAAATTTTGCATGATATTCCTAAAAGTAAACAATATTTTGATGAGATAGATTTGCAAAAAGATAGTGTCTGCATGAAAACTCTAGGCATTAACTATGACATAAGATCAGATGTTTTAACGCTTTCTGCACCCAAAACAAGTGATAAAATACCTGAAACAAAACGTGAAGTGCTTAGTTTCATTAGCAAGTTTTATGATCCACTTGGTTTGGCAGGACCGCTTGTCGTTAACGCTAAAGTTATTATGCAGAGGATATGGCAAGCTCATCTCGATTGGGATGAAAAGCTTAACAATGAGTTACAATCACTTTGGCGAAAGTTTTACGAAAGCTTGGCGATTATGAAACCTATAAACCTCGTACGCTATGTCAGTCTAAATAATGCTGTCAAATTGCAGTTGGTTGGTTTTGCCGATGCCTCAAGCAGCACTGCTTATGGCTGTTGTATTTATTTAAGAGTGGTCGATAAATCAGGTAATGTTCACATTTCTTTGCTCTGCTCAAAATCGCGAGTTAACCCACTAAACCAAAAGCTTACGGTGCCAAGACTTGATCTAAATGCTGCTTTACTACTTGCCAAGTTAACAAAGAGGGCTCATCATACTCTCTCATTAAAAAAGGATATAAACGATATTATTTTATATTCAGATTCACAAATCGTTTTAGCTTGGATAAAAACGAATGCTACTAAATTAAATACATATGTGGCTAACAGGGTAAAGCAAATTTCACTCCTTACACAAAACTACACATGGGCGTATATACGCACCCATGAGAATCCAGCTGATTGTCTCAGCAGAGGTGTGCTACCACACGAGTTAGAGCATCATTCGCTCTGGTGGTCTGCACCACAATCTCTTCATAAGAGTGAGTATAAAGTTTTTTCAGTTGAACTTCCCAAATTTGAAGACCTTCCTGAGGTTAGGAAGGATGTCAAGCTTCCTTGTTCGATAGCTTGTACCGTTTCAAGCAAGACTCTGTTATGTCTTGATTTTTTAGATAAGTATTCCAATATCAATCGCATGCAAAGAGTTCTTGCATACGTTTTGCGTTTTTGTCGTAACACTCGCACAAAACTGGGTCAAATTAAACATAATTTCATTTCAAGTAATGAATTAAATACTTCTTTATCATTAATAATTAAGTATGAACAACAAAAATATATGAAAAATGAAATTCATTCTTTAGAGTCCAAAAAAATGGTCTCAAGTTCTTTAAAACCACTATTTCCATTCATTGATGACCTAGGTGTAATCAGAGTAGGAGGTAGATTGCATAATGCTAAAATACCCCTTTCTCAGAAACATCAAATAGTTTTACCTAAAGGTTCTCGAATAACTGATTTAATAATAAAAAGAGAACATGAAAAAAAATTTACATGCTGGTCAAAGACTTGTTCTTGCATCTTTGAACCAAAATTTTTGGCTTGTCAATGGCATTCGTGAAATAAAGAAGGTAATTCATAAATGTATTATATGTTTTAAGTTAAAAAAGAACATGTCAGAACAACTTATGGGTTCCTTGCCACATGACAGAGTAAATGCATGTCGTCCTTTTCAGAAAGTAGGAATTGATTTTGCCGGTCCGATACAAGTCAAACAATCTTCATTGAGGCGATCAATTGAATCACCTGCTTACATTTGCGTTTTTGTCTGCTTTGTAACAAAAGCATTACATTTAGAACTTCTTTCTGACATAAAAACGGAAACTTTTCTTGCTTGCCTCAATCGATTTATTTCTCGTCGCGGATTGCCGACAGAAATTTATTGTGATAATGCATCAACTTTCAAATGTGCAAGGACTAAATTAGACGATTATTTTAAGTTCCAGAATTCCAGAGAACATCAAACACAGGTTCAAGATTATGCCTCTGCAAAAGGTATCAAGTTTCATTTTATTCCCGCTTATTCACCTGTCTTTGGTGGTCTCTGGGAGGCATCTGTAAAAAGTGTGAAATACCACTTAAAAAGAGTTGTACAAAAGGCTTTGTTAACCTACGAACAAATGAATACTGTTTTGTGCAGAATTGAGGCGGTGTTAAATAGTAGACCTTTAATTCCATTATCTAATGATATAAATGATTTTTCCTACTTGTCTCCAGGGCATTTTTTGATTGGTTCAGCTTTAAATTCTTACCCTGAACCAGATTTTTCAGAAGTTCCTGAAAACAGACTTAAATTTTGGAAACTATGTACTAATATGTACCAATCCTTTTGGAAAATATGGTACAAACATTATTTAAATACTTTGCAATCAAGACCTAAGTGGAGAGATGTAACTCCTAACATTCAAATAGGTACACTTGTAATATTACGTGAAAATAATACTCCTCCTATGTATTGGCCAATGGCAAGAGTTATTAATGTATTTCCTGGGTCTGACAATATTGTGAGAGCAGTAGAAGTTAAAACTGCAAATGGGCATACTCATACTAGATCTATTACTCGTATTTGTGTATTACCAATAGAATATTGTAATAATACTAATAATTAATGTTTATTTATTTTTCTGTTGGTGAGATGCAGTACCCATGTGCTACTTTTATTCAATTATTTCTACTTACTTATGTATAGTTAGAAAACTTTGAGGTATAATTACCAATATTTTATTTTAAACAAAAGGTTGTATTTTTTCGTTTAATTATATTTTAATTAATTAATTTTCACAATTTAATTTTAATTAATTAGTTTTCACAATTTAATTTTAATTAATTAATTTTCACAATTTAATTTTAATTAATAAAAAATTTTTTACAATTTGATTTTAATTAATAAATTTTCACAATTTAATTTTCATTTTACAATAATCTGTTTCAAAGCATATTAAATTACATTTTTGTTAATTTTTTAGGCCGCCAACATGTTGGAATCTACTTTCCAACACAAACTTTTTTAATTAAGTATTCTCTTTTTAAATGTTAAAAAACTAAAAATAAAATAAAAGAATGTCTTCTGGTGTCGGTGACGTTTTAAGAGAGTGTGAATTTAGCTCGTATTTTATATTTTTTCAATATACTCATTTTCAAAGTCCTTTTTCTATTTCAATTATAATGCACAAGTAATATACAGTCCACTTTTCAATATTTACAATTACATTTACATATTCGACCAATCTGGGCAGCGGAGATCTGTTCAACAATTTTCCACAAAAGCTTTCAAGTTTATAACCCCCGGCAAAATAGAGGGGTGTTATAAGTTAGACGTGTCTATCTCTATGTCTGTGTATCTGTGTGTCTATATATGGCATTGTACCTCCTAAACGAATGGACCGATTTCAATGTCGTTTGAAAGTTGACCTGATTGAGATGGTTCTTAGCTATATCTGCTTGATAATATGTCGTTGCGATCATCATGGCCCGGCTGAACAAAATCGGTTCAGCCGTTTAAGAGTAAGCGACCGAATGTCAAGGATGATACACAATATTTAATTTCAGAATTAAGTATGTGTACTAATTCATTTTCCGCAATATAAAGATATAATTGGTGAACGTTCGGAAAATTGCGCAGTGTCTGGTTGTCTTATGTTAAAAAGTGCACAATGTCTAAGGAAAACGGTTTTCACCAGTGTGTGCTACCAGTAAGAATGCTCGAGATACTTTTAAAGCCAGTGGAAAGGTTCTACACAAAAGACTTCTGCCACACCTTCTTATAGAAAATGTAAAGAAGTGTATCTTAATAATTGAAACTAGCATTCCACCCGAGACTTCGTTCCCATGAGAATTTGGGAAAATTATGCAGCCAATGTGTTAATCCAAGAAGCCAGCTACGTCCATACCAAATTTTATTTGAAGTCCGTGAAAGAGTAACAAATACATCCTCACAAACTTTCACAATCTCATTGGCTGATTCATCAACGCCCAGCCCAAACTTTTAGACTTAGAAAGCTCAAATTTGGCAAAAAGATTCCGTAAAAAAGAATAATTTTACGAAATTCTTATGGGAACGAAGTAAAAAATCTAGTAAAAAAATAACACTTACTCGCTTGACTTAGACAAAGAATGTTTAAAATGAACACGCTTTTAATAGTAGTCGTTACTGCTTGACAAATTTTATATCGATGCAGTAGTTGTAGATTCTTAAAATAAGTTAATTAAAATACGTTGAAAAGCACAACGTAAACACAACGTGACTGAAGCGTGGCGCGACACCCACGGAACTTGGTTAGTATTTTTCAATATGCCATTTACGTATTTAAGGTTTAATAATTTTCCACGTTAAAATAACGTATGACTCACCGACTTCAACCCCAACAATAGTTAAATAACTTATGACTCACCGACTTCAACCCCAACAATAGTTCGCACAAAGTAGATGACTAGTATTTTTTTGCAGACTACAGTGCCTTTTAGCAGATAACCACAAACGAAAATGTCACTGATTTATTTAGACGATGTTTTGATTAGTATATATTTTTTTGGTTTTTGTTGATTTTTGAAGTGAAAACTTCTTTAGCGGCGTTGTGCACTTTTTGGATGGGTAAAAAATGTTAAACTCACGTCAGGGTCACATGACCATGATCGAAAATTCGTAAGACGGAGGGTGAAGTGAAAACTTCTTAGACCGCAAGGAACTGATATATTATTATGTTCAAGTTTTCACTTCTGCCGGCACTCCCGGAGCGCAATCCGTTGTTTTTTTTAAAGCGCAGAATCACTTTCGATAAAAATTATATGAGACCACCTCTATATCTTTCGAACTAAAAAATAATTTTGAAAATCTGTCCATAATTGGCGGAGAAATCGGTGAACATACATTAAAAAAATACATTCAGTCGAACACAGAACCTCCTCCTTTTTTGAAGTCGGTTAAAAAGATACTTACATGAATGAATAAATTCTTTATTGAACAAGTAAAGGAAACAAAAACAGAAGGAAATAAGAAAGAAATAAATAAACTTTATTTAAATGACACAAATACCTTTTTTGTATCTTTCTTTTAAATACAATACAATATACTTTATTTGCACACAGAGACATATAGTACAATAATTAACAGAACATAAAATATAATGTACAACAACGCGGCCTGACGGCTAGGTAGCAATTTCTTCCAGGCAACCTTAGGGTAGGACAGCAGTAAGGTAAGAGTAGGTGGTGCATGAATATATATAAATAAATATGATATACTTAACACAAGTGCAAAATGCGGTCTTATTTTAGGATTATATTTCCTACCCAAACTAAGGGTTCACGAATTCTTAAAAGAGCAAAAAAAAACAACAAATCTTTCTATTGATAAACAAAACAAACAGGTCAAAGGAAAGGCACTTACCTCTTTCCTTACTTAACATACTTCAAACACCTTTTTTTTTATAGAAAGTAAAGAAACTCCAATCAATCGAAGGACCATTGACCCTTGAAGGTTTGTTTCAATGGCTCCTTATTTCCGGTTCTAACCACAGAGTTCTGACGGGGAGATGTTTTTATAGACTACTAGCTTTCCGCCCGGAACTTTGTTCCCGTCAGAATTTGTAAAAATTACGTACTGAGCGCGAGGATACGTACTGAGCGCTTTTCTACATCTTTTGTATTGCGCACTGCCAAGGAGTGGAATTCTCTGCTGGCGTCTGTATTTCCGAGCTCATTCAACCCGAATATCTTTAACGTACGAGTGAATAGGCTTCTTCTGGGTGAGCTCGCTACATCCTCGACCGCATCTTTGCCCTGAGCTAGATTGTGGTCAAGAGCGAACCCATTCTTAATAAATAATAATTTGTAAAAATTGTGTAGCCTTTGTGTTGATCCAGCGTGTCAGCTACCCTCATTCATAATTACGCCGTTTGGTGATCGGTTGAGTTGAGAATAACGCCACCCCATTTCCGTGGGTGTCGTAAGAGGCGACTAAGGAAACAAAAACGAGACCTGCCTCCTAGTAATCCATCTTAGGTAACGACATCTCAGTTTGTATTCGATCTGAGGTGGCGTCCTATGGTCTCATGCGGTGTGGTAGGCCCCTTTACAGGGCCGTCTGGTTCGCGACCACCCTCCTACCGAAGTCCGACGTCAGACGTCCATCGATGCGTGGGAGTACCAGTGCCTTAATTGGAATTTTCTGGGTTAACTCGCTCCATCGCCGACCTCATCATGACTTTCGTCAAGATTGGGGTCAAGAGTTAACTCATCTCATAAAACATAAAAAAAAGATAAACAGCTATAATCGAGTGCCTAGTCAAACTTATAGTCACTGCAATTGCCAAATCATGAACTGAATGCCAACTTTACCAAGTTCTCTAATAATTTTTGATATTCTACTGTCATTTCCATCTTTATTATTTTCTGTAAAAGGGGTCTATCCCATAATGGTTTGCGGTTGTATCCCGAGGCTACGAGTAATCATTTAAAATTCTTGGAAACCGAGTAATGTATAAAGCTGGTACTCTTTTTTATCAAATACAGTTCCATTAGTGTGCAATTTTTAGTATGAAGCGCTAGTGGCCCAGTAGCATAAGCTGTTCGGAACCAATCATTAAGGATAAACAACGTATGCAGACGCCTGATTGATGACCTTTGACAATCGAAATTTCCTGCCTCCTATTAATCCACCCCAGGCAACGACACGTCAATTTATTCTGAATCTGAGGTGGCGTTCTATGGCCTCATGCGTTGTGTATGGCCGTCTGGTTCACGACTACCCTCCTACCGAAGTCCGACGCCAAACAGCTTGCTGTGTTCCGTCGGTACGTAGGAGTACTAGTGCCTTATAGGCATTTTCTGAGTTACTCGTTCCATCGTCGACCTCATCTATTACCCATCTTATAACAAAATAAAAAAAGTTCTCAATTTCGCCATCTGAACAGATAAAATTTACACTGTTGTCGTTAAACCGCCGCCGTTGATAAGTGGAAAAGCCGCCAAGATATTTTGTACAGAGATGACACAAGCTGAAAATGCCACCAGCTACTTTTTCTAGAAAGTTATACAATAACCCATGACCTTTTAATAATCCCTAGATAACTGAAACAGAATGTTACGTGTGAACTACTTCATCGCACTACAGTTACTCAACGAAGCACGTGATCTTAATATGTCAGTCTGTGATTATCTAGATTAGAACCTCAACTAATTATAGAAACTAGAGCCACGGAGAAGGCAAACATGAGATTTTTTTGTGCGGAGTTGCGGACGCTGTGCCGTATTCCCAGAAACGTTAATTTTTCGTCGGTTAGTTATGTGTCTTATTAAGTATGTATTTATACTTTATTGTACAATTATAAAACACAGAGGATAACAAGTTTACAGTAATAGGAAGTTTACAAAGGCGGATTTATCCCACGAGGGGATTTCTCCCAGTCAAATGAGAGAACTTAACAGAACAAAGAACTACTCAGCGTATTGATAAATTAATTTCCTAAGTATTCAGATTTAATAATCCTAGTGAAGTAGTTTTCAATTCAAGAAGAGTCGAAAACAACAACTGTTTTAACAGTGCCCTACGAAGCACGGAAATGATTATAATAAATAAGTTACAGTGACAACAGGATCAAAGGTTTTTTTTTTGTACATTTAATTTTGCATCCACAGACTTGATGTCCGTGCCCTTTCTTGTTGTCAGTCTGTGGGCAATGCTAGAAGGGTCTATTGATAACAATGGCATCTTTTATACTTAAACCTAGTTTAACTATCTCAGAAAAGCGCTGTCAAACTACATAAACCATATTATAAAAATCTTCTTACAGCTCAAACATCTCCGTTTCCATCAGAACAAGCCAACCAAACAAAGAAAAAATCGCGTTGTAACAAGCTAAACAAAGAACAAACTGCAAAGGAAGACCAAAATCATTTTGTTCTTGACTCTACGTAGCAAAATAAAGTAATACTATTGAAAATACTTGACTTTTTGTATACAAGAACCCGACATATGTCGATTGCAAGCTGTAAACATAAGACCCTAATACGTCTGCCAAAGAATAAAGCATTGCTGACATTCAGATAGGTCTTATTAGGTTTAAAGACCACTAAAAGGCATGAGATGGGCCAGATTTAAATGGTACATTTTAAGACGACTTCGATTCGTGCGTGTACTGCTGTATGCACAAATTAAATACTTATATAGAAGTTTCAGAGTGTGGCAAGCTCAATCAAGTGAGCCAACTCGTGTAATGTCACCCCAACGCTTACAAATTATATCATTATAAGCTCAAAAGCCGTAAAACCATCGTTATTCTCATCACAAAACATGTCATTTTTTGGTGTTTTGATTGTCTAAAGCACAGCAAACTGTCGCTACCTAAATACAACAACTCTTTATAACTCGAGTGAATAGACATCGTTTGGGTAAGCTTGCTACATCTTCGACCAAATCTTAAAGAAAAGGAAGATAAATTCAAATTCCATACGGCAAGTTTAGTTATTGGTAATTCTTTAGTCTAAGTCTTAGTCTAAAACATTAAGTAACAATCTGGGCTATCTTTTGTACCATCACTTACCAATTTTCTCAAACTCTGTTCCCAAAACCAAAGCCGTTTATCGCGTCTACAAAACAATAACCGTCTCATTACTCTTTGCTGAGGCATTTTACTGCCGTCCGACGGTTCTGTTTAGTCGTAGCAATCGCTCTTCAGCAGTGAGGGTGAGTCTCTACAGCAATAACTTAGAGACACCCGTTGTTTTATCTGTTCACAATTTATTTCACTTAATTTAAAATCGCTTTTCAACTTAGCTGTGTCTATATCTATAGGAGAATTACTTGAGAGTTTGGCTTAGTTGCTAGTTTTAGCTTGGGGTATCTTCACGCTGGGGTCGTTTTGGAGAACCCAGGGTTCCCTATTTGGGGACAGCCCTCTTAGTACGTTTACGCCATTTGTGTCATTTCGGTCGATAGTCCAATGGACAACACGTTAGTCGAGATGAAACGTGTCCAGGATGCTGGTGGACAGTTATGCTTTGCTTTTTTTCTTCAATTAACATGACCTGCCTGGTCAAGTAATCCCCACTCCGACACATGAGAAGCTCGTCCCATCACAGGGGACTATCCCATCACAGGGGCATATTGCTTTGCCTTATAACTTTGAACAATAATTGGTAATCAGAGACCATTGTCCGGTTTGAAAACTCTGACACCACGGGTAGCCAAGTTTGCCACACAATTGACTATACCTACACGATAAGAAAATCAAACGATATTTCCCTGTGAATCGTTGTGGCTTGGTTTCGAGATTCTCGCGGTTGATTTGTGCGATGCAAATTCAGTACCAAATCGTCTACAAGAAAAAGGCTCGTTGGCAGAGAGGAAGCTCCAATTTGACGTGGATTGAGCCACTGAGCGTTTAAAATAAACATCTCAGTTAAACTACACTTTCCCGTCTTTGTGGTCTCCACTGAGTCACATTTACTAAGCTTGCCAAATGCGTAGGGCGTTATTTTCAAACCCTATTGTAGGTCTAATGTAGTTAGAAATTTACCCAACTTTGCTTAGAAACTGGGTTACTACTGCCTGACCTATTTCGTTACAAATTGACTTTCATAAAACTTTTAGAACACAAATACTAGTCCCAATAGTTTAGTCACGATTACGATAAAACATTAACTCAATAAACAATAAACTCAAAAACCATTTAACAAACACATTACGCACAACTATCTAAATAAATAAAGCAAAGTTTGTCGGCCATTTCGCCAAGTTTGGCGATTAAAGGAACTTTCTAAGGACACAATTAGGACTCGAGGCTTATTACGAGAGCTATGGGATATGACGCAATGAAATGCAAATAGATTTCAGAAACAGAAGTCACTTTAGGATAAATGTAATGAATAGTTATGAAACTTTTCCACGCTAAAACGTATGAGTCACTGACTTCAATCCCAACAACAGTTCGCATAAAGTAGATGACTAGTATTTTTTGCAGACTACAATGCCTATAAGCAGATAACCACAAACAAAAATGTCACTCATTTATTTAGATGTTGTATTTTTTGTTTTTATTGAATTTTTTAAAAGCGCTTAATCATTTGCGACAAAATTTATATGGGACCACTTCTGGAGTATACTCTTTCGAACTTAAAAAAAATTTTTAAAAATCGTTCCATAATTGGCGGAGAAATCGGTGAACATACATAAAAAAAAATACATACAGTCGAACATAGAACCTCCTCCTTTCTTGAAGTCGGTTAAAAATGGACCAAAAGATCAATTTTAGGTCTAGGTAAAAGTTTTCGTGTCATGTGGTGTTTGGAAGAATTTATATACCAAGTGGGGGTGTTTGTATTTGCGAAATTCGACAAATATGAACAAAAGCGCATTGACCTACGTTACAATTTACCTAATAATAAGGACAAAGACAAACTCGTCACTATGTTTCATAAACTGACTAAATCGGAACAGTCCGCGTTTGTACTGCGCCCTTACGCCTCCCGCGCTTTGTGAAAGATGCGGCGTCCTCTCAGGCTTTTACATTTAACATATATTTAAAAAGTGGCTTTTTGATTATCAATTTTATAGTTTTAACAACCTTTTGGCCAAGCCACATGAACCGCTTTATTTAATTATGATAGCTTTATACGAGTTACATATTCATATTAACTAAGAATATTTACTATTACCAATAAAGAAGTGCTCGTAGCCTGGCGCTCGCTGATCTCAACCGATCAGTGAAGTAAAGCAACACACAGAGGCAGGGAACCTGATGGGTGACCATTGGCAATTTATCTCGGGCATTTCCGTGCTTCGGAGGGCACGTTAAGCTGACGGTCCCGGCTGTTGTCGATTGACTACAGTCATTCATCATTCATCATCATCAGCCTGTATCAGTCCACTGCTGGACATAGGCCTCTCCTATGGCACGCCACTGAGCTCGGTCTTCAGCTCTCCTCCTCCAACCACTGCCCGCTACTTTACGAATATCGTCACCCCACCAGTAACAGGGCGCCCTACGCTACGTTTACCGATTCGTGGTCTCCATTCTAGAACTTTTCTGCCCCAACGGCCATCGGTTCTACGACAGATATGACCAGCCCACTGCCACTTAAGCTTGCTAATTCGCCGGGACGCCATTGTGCGGTTTGAAAACAGTCGTTAAAACCAAATCAGACGCCATTGTGCGGTTTGAAAACTCTGACACCAGGATTAGCCAAGTTCGCCACACATTTGACTATACACCTACACGATAAGAAGAAGACCAATAAAGAAACTGAAACTGAAGAAATGGGCTTCCCTACATCTGACCACGGTGTCTGAAAAGGCGACTAAGATACAAATACACCTGAAAATCTACCAGCACGTAGATCACGTTCTACGTGCTGGTATGTTCACAAATTCTCCACGTTCTACAATAAATAGTATATCTCACCACCACTTAGTATGGCAATTTATGACTCATTTCACTAAGGGAAATTTGTCTTCAGAACCCTATGGGTATCAAAAAGCGTGCGTTTGATCGAGCCATAAGAAAATTACAGGCGCATCTTCAGAGATTTGGTCAATAACAGCACGCGGGAGCAATCGTGTAAATGCTCTTGAAAATTTTAAATCTAATATCTACTGGTTTAAACTTTTACCTAACTCGGAAACAACGAGGAGCGCAATGTCGAGCAATGTACTCAAGGGTGAAAGGCTATTTTAGTTTTTGTATGTTTTAGTATTTTTATAAAAGTTTTTTTTTTATATGAAAGATGGGTTCGCTCTTGACCACAATCTAGCTTAGGGCAAAGATGTGGTCGAGGATGTAGCGAAGCCTATTCACTCGTACTTTAAAGATATTTGGGTTGTATGAACTCGGAAATACAGACGCCGGCAGGGAATTCCACTCCCTGGCAGTGCGCAATATAAAAGATGAAGAATAGCGCTCAGTACGTATCCGAGGGAGTAAGTTGACCTTACATAACCACAACATTTACAAGATCTAGTAAAAACGGGATAAAAAGAAATTTCACGCATCAAGAGAACTTCTGTTGCTTGTTTCTACTTCCAATAGGATTAGGGTCACAATACCTTGACCTCAAACAGTGACCTTGGATCAACGCGGGTCCCAGAAAGCAAAGAATTAATGGCCTGAAACAGGACTGAATTACACCCCGCGATAAAAAGTGCGAGGGTTTTATTTTCTATTGTTTACGTTAGCCGTGACCGTCTCAGAATGGATGTTTTATGACCGCAGTTTCATACACATGGTTTTTCTGAAAAGGACTGTTTCCCACTTTGGAATGAATGAGATATCCATATTTTTGCCAGCTTTTTCCATAGGAAATGAAATTAATACTTTCAAGTTTACTATACTTACCTAGTAAGGATTTCATTTTTAGAGTTCCGTTCCCGAAGGGAAAACACGGGACCCTATTACTAAGGCTCCGCTGTCCGTCCGTCCGTCTGTCACCAGGCTGTATCTCATGAACCGTGATAGTTAGGTAGTTGAAATTTTTGCAGATGAAATATTTCTTTGTGCCCTATAACAACAAATACTAAAAACCAGAATAAAATAAATATTTAAGGGGGCTCCCATACAAAAATGTGATTTTTTTGCTTGATTTATAGAAAGTCTCTCCGAGGCTGTATCTCATGAACTATAGTTAGACAGTTGAAATTTTCACAGGTGATGTATTTTGGTTGCAGCTATAACAACAAATATTAAAAAGTAGAATAAATTAAATATTTTACAATGCAGTTACTTACAAAAATGTATGACGCAGGTAGCTGATTTGATAATTCAATGACCCTTTTGACAAGTGAGAGTATTACCTTTTTTATAAAGCTTCATACTGGCTATGCAGAATGAATGAATGAATGAATGAATCGTTTATTTCTGCACACACAAAAAAAACTTACATTACTACATTATATTAAAAAATATAATGTAGAAAAATGAATGACAGCAAAGAGTTTTTTAAGCCTGACAAAATAATTATTTCTGACGAAAATCTTGATTTTCAGTGAAATAAAATATAAAAGTAAATTAAGTATTTATTTTACATTTTCAATAAAACAAATTTGAATGGTTTTTATAGAGTCCGACTCGCACTTGACCGGTTTTATAGGTAATGGTACGGAACGGAACCCTTAGTGCGTAAGTCTGACTCGCACTTGCCCGTTTTATTATTTTCTAAATGTCAGTGCAGAAGGAAACTGGTCCCAAATAAGTAAACTGATCACCCGCCTGTGCCTGACGGGACTTCCCTCTATAGACAGATAGACGAATTTCGTTTTCGTGACTTATTCCTAGGCTGATATAAACGATGAGTTGAGAAGAAATTCCGCTGTCGCCAAGTTAACACAGTGATAATTGTCCAAAAGACAATTCTTCCGTGATCGTATCCTGTTGTTCGACCTTCTGACGTTCTTTTTAATGGAATTACTTTGGTTAACTTTACAACTGAACAAAGTTACAAGACTCTGGGACAAAAGGCTTAGGATACCCTTCAACAACTACGTTCCAATTCAATAAAGCCTTAAATTGTTTTCCCGATTTTCCAGACTGTCCCTAAAATGTCCGATACAGTTTGACATGATTACCGTGATACACTGTGGGTGGACTCCTTAAAGTATTGTACCCAATTTAGGACGTTTTGGGCGTTTCAATGTTTTTTTTTGTCGCAACGTTTTCCAGCTCTTTTTTTGTCACAACGTTTTCCAGTCTGGACGGTAAGTGTTTAATTTCTGTGTTATGGATAAAAAACTGCCCACCTAACGCCATCTCTACATGTGTCATGTAAAAATAACCCTCAAAATATTTCCCTAAAACCGCTTGATGCTTTATACGTACCCAATAAAGAAATTAAAGGCAGTAGAGCATAAATGGACGAATAGAAACTAGGTATATGAGCATCTTTAGCACTACACAAATACATTTTGCATCAAGTTTCTTGCCTTAAAATATATTAAAAGTGACTTGAAATTAGTTAGCAAAATAAAAAAGGTGGTTCTCCCCGTGAAACTGAACACAATTTCCCGAGAAATTAGGTTATAATATATCTTAAAATTACTACAACTCCAAAATCCGCACCCGCACCAGCATTCTCGTAAGATTGAATCCAGTCTAAGAAATAAATGATGCGGATCAACTGAATGTGAACGGAATCCACCACACCCGCATATGCGTAAGGTAGAATCCAGCGTAATACCAACATTTTTGGTAGGGTCGCCAGAGCCTCAAAGATACCTATTTATTATATATATATAAGATGGGTTAACTCTTGACCTCAATCATTACCAAAGTCATAGATGAGGTCGACGATGGAGCGAGTTAACCCAGAAAATACCTATAAAGACACTGTTACTCCCACGCACCGACGAAACACAGCAAGCTGTTTGGCGTCGGACTTCGGTAGGAGGGTGGTCGCGAACCAGACGGCCCTTCACAGAGCCTTCACAGAGACCATAGGACGCCACCTCAGATTCAGAACAAATTGAGGTGTCATTGCCTAGGATGGATTACTAGGAGGCAGGTCTCATTTGTATTTCCTTAGTCGCCTCTTACGACACCCACGGAAAGAAATGGGTTGGTGTTATTCTCAACCGATCACCACACGGCCTTCGTCATCATCATCATTATCATGTCAGCTGCAAGACGTCCACTGCTGGACTGCCTCCCCTGAGAATCTCCACATCGACTAGTCCTGGGCAAACCGCATCCAGCGGCTTCCCGCAACCTTAACCTGATCGTCGGTGGACACCTCGTCGCGGTGAAATTCGCCGCTGTCAAATTATAAAACAAGAATGCGAGAGGGCAAGCAAGCTTTGCGCAGTACGCCCTCGCGCTATCAATGTGAAGAAATGACAATCGGTTTGGTCGAGTGGTAGTAGTACTGCCTCCTGATCGACGAAACCTGGGTTCAAATCCCAGTCGGGGCAAATATTTGTGTAAAAAGTTGATGTTTGTTCTACGCCACTGAGATGACGGTGAAAAAAAAAAAGTTTCACCGTCATCTCAGTGCGGCGTAGTGACAAGCTAGTTTCTCGCGGGTCGTACTAGGTCCACTGGAGGGTATGTACAGGGTCAACAGCACATCACGCTATCCAAAACTATCAAATTTCTTCAATTCATTTTTAATTATATCTTCAAGCATTAGAGTTTACTATCCATTACTATCCTGATATGCCGTTGACTGTACATAGTAATTAACTTTGACAATTACCTATAAAATTTGAAGGACAAGCATGGAACGTTTGTTCCTTACATATTATAAGAATATAATGTTTACATGCATATGATGTGACATATAGGTATTTGAGCCGCAGGAAAGGTCGTAGGTAAAATTCCATCCATGTTAAATATGATTAAACTAGCTCCGCTCGCGTGGACTACATGTTAATATCATGCCTAACCGTAGGATAAAATGTAACCTGTCCTTTCCCAAGCTCTAATCTATCTCTGTACCAAATTTCTTCAAAATTGGTTCAGTAGTTTAGGCGTAAAAGACGGACAAACAGACAGACAGATAGACAGACAGAGTTAATTTCGCTTTTATAATATTAATTAAGGATATATTTATTTACTAGCTTTCCGCCCGCGGCTCCGCCCGCGTGGACTAAAGTTTATATCGTGCCCAACTGTGAGATAAAATGTAGCCTATGTCCTCTCCCAGGCTCTAATCTATCTCTGTACCAAATTTCATCCAAATCGCTTTAGTAGTTTAGGCGTGAAAGACGGACAGACAGAGTTACTTTCGCATTTATAATATTAGTACGGATATGATTCAGTGTTGTCGCGGTAGGCTTCAGTAAATATAAAAGCGTCGAGCTCTTAGTCTATAATCTGCTCTCGCCGCTAATGGGAAACACGCTCCACCATGCATAACACAATATTTACACATTTCACACCGATTTAAACGGATTAAGCGAGTTCCAGCGAATAAATAAACGCCATCATCCTACACTGATACTTACAGAGTCTATTATAGCAGAGAAAACACTCGTGTAAACAGAATCACACGTATTTATTTCTAGACTAGCATCACGCTCGGGACTTCGTTCCCGTGGGAATTCGGGAAAATTATGTAGCCTATGTTACTCAGGGATAATGTAGCATCCTAATGAAGAAAGAATTTTTGAAATCGGTCCAGTAGTTTTTGAGTTTATTCGACATATACAAAAATACAAATCTTTCCTCTTTATAATATTAGTAGTATTAGTATAGAAATAAGCGACACGTCTTTTTTACGACGGCTAGTACTGAGTGGTAGTGGCGCTGCTTCTTGATCGATGGGTCCTGGGTTCGATTCCTAGTCGGGGAAAATATAAGCAGAAATTTGTTCTCGGGTCGTGGGTGTTTGTTTCTGTCTTTATGTATGTTCCGAGGGACCCACAACACAAGGGAAAACTTTAGTGTGGGCCTTTGAGTGTGCGGAGTTTTTTTAATTTATTTATTATAGGTACGAATACTACAAAATCTAATTTGATACTTTTTTTACCAGCCCGTTTACGTCCCCACCGAGGGGCACGGGACTCCCTTCGAAACACGTAGGGGATTTAGGCCATAGTCCACCATGCTGGGCCAAATCTTAAAATCAAATCTTAGTCATATGTAATTACAAAGTTAATATTGAGTCTTTCACGATATCTCTACTGACTTAAATTGAGTCAGTTAATGAAAATTAAAAATAATAATTAATCAGCAGCTCAAACACAACGTGACAACAACAAGTCAAATGTCAAAAAGTGTCGAAATGACATTGGCAGAGGGCGAGCAGGCCAGTGAAGTTTCACCGACATCGGAGTGTTGTGTTGCGCGAGTTTGTCACACGCTGTGCTAGCTATGTAAAGGACTACACTTATCATTTTTCGAACAAACACAGAGTAAAAAAAATGTATTTAAAAAAAAAAAAACGCTACACACTCAAAGACCCACAGTAAGGTTTTCCCTTGTGTCGTGGGTCCCTTGGAAAACACATAAAGACAAACACAAACCACCCATGACCCGAGAACAAACATCTGTTTTTTACACAAAGGTTTGCCCCGACTGGGAATCGAACCCAGGACCGCCGATCAAGAGGCAGCGTCACTACCACTCCAAACCACCACCAAACCACTAAGATAAAGACATTTTTGAATTGAATTGAAGCCTTCTAGGGTGGTGTGTTACCTACCTTTACCTAACCCTCTTTTCTATAAAATAAAGAAGTTCTTTGGTCGTTAAAAAAGAAGCAAATGCGAGATTTACTTCCAGACGACAATGCTACCAAATCAATTAAAAAATTGCAGAGTCATTATAATTTCCAACACATTAAACTATTGTTAAAGGGGGAAAATATTTTAGACATCGTAAAAAAAGACAGGAAAAAAGGAATGATTAATTGAAGATAAAATAGCAATTAATGCGAAAACTGCTAAGTTTGCTCGCCCCCGCGATTTAACCTAACTGGCGAACGATTTAATGTCTTATAGTGCAGGCGCCAAAGGTAGTGGAGTGTGTAAAATATGAGGACCGCGTTCTGTATATGGTTTTGAACTCAGAAAAGCTTATAGATTATGAATCTGGATGTTGTCAGGGGCCCCGTTGGTCCACTTTTTTTACACCCATTAAGGAAAACCATTAAGCACATTAAGGAAATCCATACCTAAGTGTCGAACAGTTAACAAAATTAAAAACGATTTGCCTCTATCTTTTCAAAAAAAAAATTAACTGCTGATGAACTTCGGTATAAATTAATTTCTCAAAAAATGGGCTTCAGCATTTGTTAAGAGCTTCAGCACAAATATATGTATGGATAAATGCTGACCAACCACTTCTACAGCCTATTGATTATACCTGATTAGGCTATGAAAAAAAATATGGTAAATTGTACCCACGGCAACTGACGAAGCGACCATTGCCAGAATTGTTGATTTAACCCTGTAAATGTACTTCAAATACTCAAACAAAAGCTTATTCTTGTAAAAAAATAAAACTAAATTGTATTTCGTTGTGCAGATGTATTAATAATGACTGTCAAAATAAAAATAAAATTGATTTTAATTGCATTTTTTTAATGACTTATGTTATAACTAGCTTTCCACCCGGGACTTCGTTCCCGAGGGAATATGGGAAAATAGTGTAGCCTATGTATTAATCTACGGTGTCAGCTACCTCCATACCAAATTTTATCACAATTGGTCTAGCCGTTTGAGCGGGAAAGAGTACCATACATCCTCACAAACTTCCTCATTGATAATATTAGTAGGATTTGCTTTTTCGTATTAAATATTTTTTTATCAACAATTATAAATAAATAAAATAAAATAAATAAACGCTTCGCACTCAAAGGCCCACATTAAGGTTTTTCCTTGTGTCGTGGGTCCCTTGGAACACACAAAGACAGACACAAACACCCATGACCCGAGAACAAACATTTGCTTTTTACACAAATATTTTCCCCGACTGGGAATCGAACCCAGGACCCGCCGATCAAGAGGCAACGTGTCACTACCACTCGACCAAACCGGCCGTCAAACAATTCTTGATTTTTTTTTTCTTTTTTTTCTTTTTTCAATTGACTAGCTATAAGTATATTTAATAATAAGAAACAATTGAATATTGTCACTGAAACAATCATTAAAATGGTTACAAAACATTTGTTCAGTCCATTTACGTGATGTCTAAGGGGAGGGATGTAAAAAAAAATGGACCAACATGGCCCCTGGCAACATCCAGATTCATAATCTATAAGCTTTTCTGAGTTCAAAACCATATACAGAACGCGGTCCTCATATATTGCACACTCAACTCCATCCAGCTCCCGGTCTATTAGATAAAAAAGGTTACAAAGAGATTGGAAAAACGACAACTTAAAATCATTGCGATTCTTTGCACCCTCGCTTTCTATGTCTGGGTGATCAAAAATAAAGCAAATAAATATGACTCTCTCTGCCTTTTAAAATGCTTAAGAATCGCATTATTTGGATTATGATTCAATTCTCCACGGTGTCCTAGACAAATATTAAATTTTAATTTTATTAGTTATTAATTAATAATTTATTTTAATTTAAATATTAATTTATTAGGTAAAATTTTAATTTAATTAAAATTTATATAGAAATTATGATTTAATAAATTATATTAATAAACTAGGATTAGATACCCTATTATTAATAATTTAAATTAAAATACTAGACTGGCAGTGAAAGAAAAACTTAGAACATGCCAACTACCAACTCAACGCAAGCTATACAGGGTGTAAAGGACAGCTTAGTAAATAAATGGTGGAATCCAGCCATAACTATCATCAGCTATAAGTAAGTTTTTTCCCGGAAACGTCATCTTAAGGCGACTACAGCACGTAAATTACGATTTTATGATGCGTAGATAAGCATGACGCACTGCATTAAATCTAAGAAAAAAATACTACGGTAATATTCAGGACATAAACTAGATAAGTAGTTTGCTGAAAACATGATTCAGCACTTTTGGTTCGATAGAAAAAGCTCACAAAGTCACCTCTAAATGCCCAATATTGTGTATCTTTTAAGCTGTAAAAACGATAGTAAAATGCACACAGGAACTTGAATTTGCTATGAAAATGTTCGTGATTGAACACTCTCGATAAGTAGTTGACGCATTTTTCGATTTAAGCTGTCACCTTTCCATAAATCTCATTTTTCTAACTTTCGAACATATTTTTACGCACGCACGCTTTCATAGTTCGTAAACTTCGTGTATCGACACTGTTCGCACTGCCGGCCCAGGCCTGTTGAGAGACGGAGATGGCACTATTCCTATGTGTGCTGCCTTTATCGGGTGCTGTAGTCGCCTTAAGGAGTTTTCATTATTTACCTACTTTGGCGCTACGCAACGTATTATCGGGAAACCGCGCCCCTCTCGCGATCCTCCCGCGCCGCGCTGCTATCGGACTGCGGTGTACATTGCTGGTTTTCGTGTTTTACGTTGTTATGATTGTTTTTTATTGCAAAATGGAGTGTATTCGATTAAATAATTAAAAAATTAAGCAGAAATATTAAAAAAACATTTAAAAAATTCCGGAGAAAAATTCCACTGGAAAATCATTCAGAATGATTGTCTGTGTAGGATTTAAGTTTTTGCTAAGCTGTCTTTTTTACACCCTGTATAAGCTATAGAAGTCAAATACAAAGATATTTCTGTTTCGTGGACAAAAGGCGTAAATCTATTACACATACATACATACATACGCTCACGCCTACAATCCCTAACGGGGTAGGCAGAGCATCAGTGGTTCCAGAACCACTAGATGCCACGTTTGACACAAATTGTGAAGGTTATCAGATGGAACAAGTTGTATAATGAAGAGAGGTGGTCAGCCTTTTGCCCATTATACAGCAACACCCTCGCATCCCACTTACAGACTTTTACTGTATACCTGGGAAGAGTAGATAACCGGGAGAGTAGATAAGAGTAGATAGGGACCTGGCACATTCTAAGTTTTTCTTTCACTTCCAGTCCATCATGGAAGGAAATCGATTAAATGGATTAAATTCATGGCTAATAGCGTGAAGTGTTTTTTTTTTTTTTTTTTATTATAAGATGGTTCAACTCTTGACCTCAATCTTGACGAAGGTCATAGATGAGGTCGACGATGGAGCGAGTTAACCCAGAAAATGCCTATTAGGCACTGGTACTCCTACGCACCGACGGAACACAGCAAGCTGTTTGGCGTTGGACTTCGGTAGGAGGGCGGTCGCGAACTAGACGGCCCTTTACAGAGCCTACCACACCGCATGAGACTATAGGACGATACCTTAGATTCAGAACAAATTGAGATGTTGTTGCCTGGGGTGGATTAATAGGAGGCAGGTCTCATTTGTGTTTCCTTAGTCGCCTCTTACGACACCCACAGAAAGAAATGGGGTGGTGTTATTCTAAACCGATCACCACACGGTCTAAAAATGCTCTTGACTATGAGTCAAGTCAAATGGGGACTATGAGCGTGCGTATAACGATCGACGGAAGACGAGAAAGATATTCCACTGTTTAGCGGAATAATTTTCATTCACCGTAATAAATAATTGATTCCCGGGAAGCGGGAAAATGAACTAAACAAACAAAACTTTGTGTGCTTAGGACGAATTCAGTGAAAATCCGTTATTCAGCTGTAACGATGTAACCACCTATTCTATTTTTATGAAATAAAACATTAACCCTCGCCCTTTTTAAATTTCTTTTCGGTACACAAAGTCTAAAATACCAAAATGACAAATTCTGAAGTTTGTCCTTAACCCTTTATCAGGCCTCGGATAAATCCTGTAGTAATAGTGATTTTTTATAGTCTTCATCGTTTAGTTTGAGTCTTCATCATGTATACTGGGTGAAAAAAAACCTCCTAGCTATATTCAAAATCCTAAACCAGTATCACTCAAAGAACACATTTATGAAAAAAAAAAATTTTTTTTAATATTTTTTCAATGGGAATAGTTCATTTTTTGCCTAAACGTAGACATTACTCCTACAACAAGCACGCGAGGGGTGCGGGTAGCGCTCGGGGGGTGCACCCTAGTGGTGTCTACGTTTAGAAAAAAATCCCCGCGATAAAAATAAAAAAAATGTGTTCCGTAAGTGATTGATACTGGTTCAGAATTTTCAATAAAGTAGGAGGTTATTTTTCAACCTGTATTCAGACCTTAAAAAACATGTGGGAAAACATAATCCCATCGCCTACACTTAAGTAGGTAAATACTGACCGACAAATCAACGACGACAAAAGTTGACCACTATTCTTAAAACATAGAGAATATAAGGTGACATTCGTTCGGAATCTCCTTTTAAGGCGACTACAGCACCCGATATAGGAATAGTGTCATCTCCGTCTCTCAACAGGCCTGGGCCGGCAGTGCGAATATTGTCGATACACGAAGTTTACGGACTATGAAAGCGTGCGTGCGTAAAAACATGTTCGAAAGTTATAAAAATGAGATTTATGGAAAAGTAACCGATACACGAAGTTTACGGACTATGAAAGCGTGCGTGCGTAAAAACATGTTCGAAAGTTAGAAAAATTAGATTTATGGAAAAGTACAGCTTAAATCGAAAAATGCGTTAACTACTTATCGAGAGTGTTCAATCACGAATATTTTGATAGCAAATTCAAGTTCCAGTGTGCATTTTACTATAGTTTTTACAGCTTTAAAGATACACAATATTGGGTATTTAGAGGTGACTTTGTGAGCTTTTTCTATCGAACCAAAAGTACTGAATCATGTTTTCAGCAAACTACTTATGCCGATGCCGCGAGGTAAAAAAAGCTGCTAAGATCTCAAACGAACAACATGTTTCGTTTCATGCAAGGTTTTTAACCAAAAAAAGTGCAAAAATTCTCGATTTCCCTAGTAAATTACCTGAAATCACAGGAAATTATCACAGATCTTTCGAAGCTGCAAACTTTGATATACGATACTGGTAATGGTCCTAACAACATATAAAAAAATCATAACTAGCCGTTTGTTTATTAGTTTCATATTCGATATGACTGGCGTATCAGTTGCAGAAAAGGTCATATTTTTAAAAAATAAGAATGTTTATTAATCGTTTGGTAAATTTTTATCCAAATTGTCTTAATGATTGAGCTTTCTTTTTACCGACTTCAAAAAAGGAGGAGGTTCTATGTTCGACTGTATGTATAGATTCCTTTTTTTTATGTATGTTCACTGATTTCTCCGCCAGTTATGGACTGATTTTCAAAATTCTTTTTTTATTCAAAAGTGTATACTCCAGAGATGGTCCCATATAAAGTTTATCGACAATGATTCAGCGCTTTAAAAAAAATCAACAAAAACAAAAAAATACTACAAACCAGAACATCATCTAAATAAATGAGTGACACTTCGAACTGTTGTTGGGATTGAAGTCGGTGACGTTTTTATAACGTGGAAAATTATTTCCTATTGATTTGAAGGAGACCAGAATTCAAGTAGGTATCTATTGAAATCTGAATACCAAAGAACAATATTAAGTTCCCTGAAACTCGAAAAAGTTTTGTTTTTATTTTTACCTGCCTCTTATATTACGGTAATATTATGGCTTTATTATACAACTTTATTCAAACTCCAGCTTATCTTCGAAATTCTTAGAACACTTTACCGTCGAGCCGGGCTTACATAAGCCATGTGGTGATCGGTTGAGAATAACAACACGCCATCTCTTTCCGTGGGTGTCGTAAGAGGCGACTAAGGAAACTCAAATGAGACCTGCCTTCTATTAATCTATCCCAGGCAACAATACCTCATTTTTTCCCGAATATGAGGTGTTGTCCTATGGTCTCATGCGGTGTGGTAGGCTCTGTAAATGGGTCCCCTACTTGATTTCGAAACTTGATTATACGAAAATTTTTACATCGATGACCATTCACCGATACTTTGTTAATGCGATACACTGCTTCTTCGGTGTATCTTTTGTTCACTGTAACGTTACTTCGAAAATCTTACTTCGACAGCTTGTCCTGTCGATGTTTGTTTGACCTGTGTAATATTTCTTCGTGGTTTCTTATATCGATGTAATTTTATTCTATGTTATATTACCTAGAAAAGTTTTTATACGGTTTTCCCACGGGGTTCCGTCATACCCGAGGGTGTCAACGGGACCCTATTACTAAGCCTCCGCTGTCTGTCCGTCTGTCTGTCTGTCACCAGCCTGTATCTCATGAACCGTGGTAGCTAGATAGTTGAAATTTTCACAGATGATGTACCTCTGTTGCCGCTATAACAACAAATACTAAAAACCAGTAAAGATTAAACAAAACTAGTGGACCGATTTTGATGAAATTTGGTACAGAGATAGATTAAACCTTGGGAAAGAACAGACTACAAAATTTACCCAAATTCCCATGGGAACTAAGTCCCGCACGGAAAGCTAGTGAAATCCTTATCCTTACTAATATTATGAATGCGAAAGTAACTTGTCTGTCGGGCTGTGACGACTAAGCCACTGAACGGATTTTGGTGAAATTTGGTACAGAGATACATTAGACCTCGGATAAGGACGTAGGCTACTTTTTATTCCACTGATGGGTACGATATAACCTGTAGTATATTGACTGGTAACAAATCGCGTTGGTATATATAAAAAAAATTCTACGACTACGTACATTTTTTTTAAAATTTATCCCTTTCGGGAAAGGCAAAGGAAACTCTCACAAGACCCAGCACATACTTACGTCTCAAAACGCAGCAAGCTGTCAAAAGTAAGTCCTAGGTTTTTCGCTTCATTCACGCGCTCTATCACTTTTCCCGATATAGCAATCACAGGTGACTGACCTACGATCTTATCAACCTGCGCCTTAGTCACAAGCACCATAAACTTGGATTTACCAGGGTTTAAGAGAAGGGCGTTATCGACTGAAGGTGAGGTAGTACTATTCATGGCCGGCACCACACAGCTATCCCATAAAGTCCCATTGATTAAATCAGCTAAATAAAAGGCGGAAATTATATGATCAATTTAACTGCCGTGACAAAGATTTAACAAAAAGTCGCAGAAATAGTAATCGAAGTAACGTTTTTCGTACAAACAAAACTCCGGCGTCATGAGACACCGAAGTAGCAATAGTTGAAGTAACATTTTCGAAGTAAAGTTACATCGATGAAATAAAGGTCCGAAGTAATAAGTCACCGAAGAAGCAATGTATCGCATTTACAAAGTATCGGTGAATGGTCATCGATGTAGAAAAATTCGTATAATCAAGTTTCGAAATCAAGTAGGGGACCCCTGTAAATAGCTGTCTGGTTCGCGACCACCCTCCTACCAAGTCCGACGCCAAACAGCTTGCTGTGTTCCATCGCTGCGTGGGAGTACCAGTGCCTTGATAGGCATTTTCTGGGTTAACTCGCTCCATCGTCGACCTCATCTATGACCTTGTTTTTTTTGCCATTACACTTTCCTTTAATGTATCTGTTGTGATGTCCTTTGTAATAAATAATTTTCTATTCTATTTATAGTATTCTCCATATGGGTGCTCCTGCGTTGATAAAAAAAATCTCTTTTATATGGTCATCAAAAGGGAACAAACTCAGCTTCTGCTGCAATAAAACCGAAAAAAGAAGAGTATTATAAGTTAGACGGTGTATCTGTGTAGCTATTTGTCTGTCAATCTGTGTATCTAGCGTAGCTCCTAAAGGAATTGACCAATTTCGATGCGGTTTTTTTTTTTTTAAAGCTGACGTAATCGAGATGGTTTTTAGCTATATTTAGTCAAAATTGGTTCAACCGTTTATGAGTTATAATCAATCGATTGTCGGGGTTGATAAAAAAATAGGTTGTTTAAGATTCTCGCGGTTGACGGCCGGTTTGGTCGAGTGGCAGTGACACGCTGCCTCTTGATCGGCGGGTCCTAGGTTCGATTCCCAGTCGGGGCAAATATTTGTGTAAAAAGCAAATGTTTGTTCTCGGGTCATGGGTGTTTGTGTCTGTCTTTGTGTGTTCCAAGGGATCCACGACACAAGGGAAAACCTTAATGTGGGCCTTTGAGTGTGAAGCGTTAATTTTTTTTTGTTTTTTTTTTTTTGTAACAGGCAGCGCCGAAATATTCGTGGTAAGAACCCGATATAATATGTTTAAAAATAGTAAAATAATAGAGTTATTAAGCTTGGCCCTTTCCTTAATTCATAACACACAAAGCTACCACATGGTTTCTAGGCATTAAAAATAAATAAAAAATGCAAATGATTATTTTACATTGCTCGGCAGTGTATCTCATAGAAATAGATAAGATAAGATAGATATTAATCCATGGTTTGGTTTGCGGGAGTGGTTGGAAAAACGGAAATTATTTAATTTGGGTGATGATACGTCGCGACGTCGTAAAATGTAGTGCGTTGCCTCTGCGGGCTTAAACACGCGTTCACACTTACATTTATCTTTCAATGCTATTTTTATATTCATTTCGTTTTTCACTGAAGTTCGCAGAAAAATGACACAGTTATAACATTCGTATACATTTGTATTAATTAATTTTAATTTGTATTATAACAATAATAATAAATTGTTTATTCATTTCCAAAAAGGCATACATGAATAGCATTAGAGACTACAAAAATATTAAAAATAAAAGCAAACTTAACTAATTAATTAGGTATACGTCTGAACTAGGTAAAACCTGTGATTATATTCTACTAGCGTCCCACTTGGGACTTCGTTCCCGTGGGAATTTGGGAAAATTATGTAGCCTATGTTACTAAGGAATAATGTAGCATCCTAATGGTGAAAGTGTTTTTGAAATCTGTCCAGTAGTTTTTGAGTTTATTCGTCATATACAAAAATACAAATCTTTCCTCTTTATAATATTAGTACAGATATAGATTAATTTTGCCTTAAAGAATTTCGTACCTATCCGGACATCGCTTTTGATACACATAAAACTATTTAATCCATTTGTCAACGAAGCTTTACGCATATTTCCGGTCTTAGCCTTGACAGTTAAGTTATTTTTTTAAATAGGCATAACCGTCCCAGTACTAGACCTTCACCTTAATGCACTTTATGAAAATAGCTTCGAACTTTTTTGCCTGTTCTTCTCGGCACAGGCGTGACAGTATTTTTTTTTATTATAAGATGGGTTAACTCTTGACCTCAATCTTGACCATAAAGGTCAAAGATGAGGTCGACGGTGGAATGAGTTAACCCATAAAATGCCTATAAAGGCACTAGTACTCCCACACACCGACGGAACACAGCAAGCGGTTTGGCGTCGGACTTTGGTAGGAGGGTGGTCGCGAACTAGACGGCTGTTTACAGAGCCTACCACACCGCATGAAACCATAGGACGACACCTCAGATTCAGAAAAAAATGAAGTGTCGTTGCCTGGGATGGATTACTAGGAGGCAGATCTCATTTGTGTTTCCTTAGTCGCCTCTTACGACACCGACGGAAAGAAATGGGGTGGTATTATTCTCAACTACCGCCACACGGCACCACACGACGTTTGTATGTTTGTATGCAATAAAGTATGTAGCGAACTTAACTAACCCTGCTGTCAGAGTTTTCAAATGACTTGGTACATTTTTAAAACGTATGACAGTAACAGTGTGAGTGCGCCCTTATTGCAAATAAGTAAAGATTTCATTTTTAACAAGTTTACGACAAGATTTGCATGGGGATTGAATAAATCTTCCCCGGGGAAATGGGATTCACTCTATATCACTTGTGCATCACCATATTAGAACTTATGAGCAAACAAATTTTCTAATAAATGTAGATATTTGTATTTATTTGGTACTGTATTTATTTACATTGGCTTTTTTAAAGTGTTGGTTGTAAACGTAAGCAGAAATGAAACTTTTTACACTTATCGAGCAAGATTGTTAATAATTGTTTTGCATTTAACATTGACAAAGAAATATGCAGCTTAACTTGTTAAAAATCCTTCAAGAATTTACAACATACAGCAATAACTCTAAAATTTAAAAAAAAAATATGTCACCCTCAACATTCGATAGCTAATAACTTTTTAACGCCTAAAACAATTTTGATCAAAAGGGATGTTGACAGTGTTAAATTTTATGAATTATTGTATGTGAAACAAAAAATAATGATAGAAATATATTATTATCCGAAAACAGCATTACAATTGGTTTATAAATGAACAAGTTATTGGCATTTATATTAACGTAAGGACTAGCTATCTCGTTTTGTGGCGAGAGCTAGCTATCTCTTTTTTACCTACGCAAATAAATGGCGGTGACGTCACGTGCCAGTAAGTGCATCTCTTTTTCGTTGTTTGACAGTTTCCCCCTCTATTGAAATTTAATAGCTTGTAACTTTTTTATTTCTCAATAGTTTTCAAAAATTATTTCAGTTTTGGGTGTTGGATTCAGTTCCTTTTTAAGATATACAATAAAAAAAAAATTTGTCAACATCCCTATTAAGAACCATCAACTTTCAAACAAAAAAAACCGCGAAAATCGGTCCATTCGTTTAGGAGCTAAGATGCCACAGACAGCCGCCGTGTGATGATCGGTTGAGAATAACATCACCCCATCTCTTTCCGTGAGTGTCGTAAGAGGAGACTAAAGAAACAAACAAAAATGAGACCTGCCTCCTAGTAATCCATCTTAGGCAACGACACCTCAGTTTGTTTTCAATCTGATGTGGCGTCTTATGGTTACATGGTCTTAAGTTTTTGCTCATGCATTTGTTGACAGCGCCATCGCCGACCGAACGTTATGTTGTAAACTACCTAGCAACTTAAGGCGACTACAGCAGCTAAATTACGATTTTATGATGCGTAGATAAGCATGACGCACTGCATTAAATCGCAGAAAAAAAATACTACGGTAATATTCAGGACATAAACTAGATAAGTAGTTTGCTGAAAACATGATTCAGCAATTTTAGTTTGATATAAAAAGCTCACAAAGTCACCTCTAAATACCAATATTGTGTATCTTTTAAGCTGTAAAAACGATAGTAAAATGCACACAGGAACTTGAATTTGATATCAAAATGTTCGTGATTGAACACTCTCGATAAGTAGTTAACGCATTTTTCGATTTAAGCTGTTATCTTTCCATAAATTTCATTTTTCTAATTTTCGAACATGTTTTTACGCACGCACGCTTTCATACTCCGTAAACTTCGTGTATCGACACTGTTCGCACTGCCGGCCCAGGCCTGTTGAGAGACGGAGATAGCACTATTCCTATGTGTGCTGCCTTTATCGGGTGCTGTAGTCGCCTTAACACATGTAGTTCGGTGAACCTACCCACCAGGATATAGACATAATTTTCCACGACGTAGGTAATAGTTCGCATAAAGTAGACAACTATGTTGTGTCAAAAAAGGAATCAATTTATGAAGTTCCAAAAACATTCTATCCTTACATAATCCTGCAACTTTTAAAACTACATGGTTTTATTTCTTCAGTTTTCCTATTTTTCGCGAACTACAATGCCTCTATGTCTTGTCTATGCATAAGCAGATTAGGTCTACCACAAAAGAAAACTTCATTCAGTTATTTATATGAAGTTTTGTTTTATATGGAACCACATCAAGAGAGTCTTTCAAACAAAAAAAGAAGTTGGTGGAGTTATCTATACTAATATTATAAAGAGGAAAGATTTGATTGTTTGTTTGTTTGCATTGAATAGGCTCCGAAACTACTGGACCGATTTGGAAAATTCTTTCACCATTAGAAAGCTACATTATCCCCGATGGACATAGGCTATATTATATCTTCAAAAAAATTAGGGATCCTTACTGAAACTCAAATAATGTAACCTAAGGTGTAAAAAAATTACCTAAAATATTCTTTACATAGCGTGCGCTGCGTAAACTATTGATGATAGAATAAAATAATGTACTACGACTTTGCAGAACATATAAATATTTACAAAAAGTGTCGCGACAGTATATGTCTAACTATTGTAGTTATGCCAAAATATGTGTTCTTTTATTTAAAAAAATAATTGAAATGCCGCCCGCTATAAAATGCTCTTTATTTGTATCATGGTATTAATCCTTATCAAAATAAATAACTTCATATTCAAGACTGCTTTAATATCTTTATACAACTTTTTGAATTATGCAATTCGGACATTCCATTCAAAAGATATCATGAGTTTAAAAATGTAAGTATTAGAAAAAGTTTCGTGGTCGCCACTCATCCTGCTCGGCTAGCTAGCTAGGCAGCACCTTATGCGATGCAGGCGTCACTGGGGTACGGGCCGTCCGGGCGGGGAGTCAATATCAAGAAATGAAAAAAAAAAACTTCAGAAAGTTTAATAATATGTTATAAAATCAATCAATATCTATAGATGTGTATGCTGTATGACAGCAATGCAGACTGCTTTTCCAGTCTCGGTGGACATTCCCTCTACTGGTAATTTAGGTCCGTATTACCTAAATTACCAAGCTTGATATATACTTAAGTATTGATTTTTTTTTTATATATAATTTGTTGGACAAAACTTTTATTTAAATATAAAAAAAACAAAAACGTATCCGCAACAGGCTTCGTCAAAACTAAAAACTAAGACAGAAGTAATCAGCAACATGCTTCGTCAGCCCCGAAAAAAAAAAAAAAAACCTAAATATATATACAAAATCAAAACCCTAGTCGAAAAAGCCCCCCCAAAGTTCACCCCGCTCAAAGGTTCCCATGATACTGGCCACACTCCCGCGCTGTATGGCCAACGAAATCCTTTGAGCAAGGTACGTCCTAGGTAGTCGTATTGATTGTCTCTTTCTTTAACTATCAAAATGACAAAGACGACTGCTGCTTAAGTATAGATCAGTCTGAGTCGCGTTCTATAATACGGACCTTAGATGCTCAGAGCATTTCAAGCAATTAGAATACTCTCTTCGTATAAGATAAATAATTCAATATGCTATTTTAGGTTTCAAACATTTATTTATTCATAACTTAATTGAAAGATTTAAATTTAATATCTTAGGTAATAAGCACAGCCAAATACAGATTACTCTGGATTAGCAAATATTCGTCTGTTTAAAGGTGTTTTTATCCATGTAACAAACATGATTATTCTATTCAGCTTACGTCTTTAGTAAGTAATTCAAATCAAAAAGTTGTATTTTTACAGCACCATTGTATTCTATGTATACCTTTCTGCAGCTTTTTATGTAATACCTATCAATGTCAAGTGTATAAGATCTCAACTTTTATTTGATTAGTTAGGAATCATCAAAATGACGATGAACTTTACAGCACTAAGAAAGGATTTTTCTAAATTCTACCCCTAAGGGGGTGAAATGGGGGTTCAAAGTTTGTATGGAGAAAACATTTTTTTTGCACATTTTGATTCAAAACTTCGTCAAGATATACCTCGAAGCAAATAAACGGACACGTGTTTCGCTATTTTTCAAAAATCATCCCCTAAAGGGTCAAGAATGAAACGGGTTACTAAAAGAGTTCTTTGCGCGAGCGAAGCCGCGGGGAAAAGCTAGTTGCGTAATAAACACACAAAAAAACATACAGTCGAATTGAGAACCTCCTCCTTTTTGAAGTCGGTTGAAAAGATAGCGAACATTTGTAATTAACTTTATGTTTAGTTTTATGACACCACGGCTTAACGTGCCCTCTGAAGTCCGAAGCACGGAAAATCTCGTGATAAATTGCTATTTTGATCACCCATCAGGTTCCCTGCCCTTGTGAACATTGCTTAACCTCACCGATCGGTCCAGAGTAGCGAGCGCCACTGGACTATAATACGAGTACTCTCATACCTTCATCAAAAACAAAACCTTGTTTGTTACTTCGTATTGCGTCGCAGCTTTCGGTTTATCTGACACGGGGATGACAAACCTTTATGGATTGACTTGCCATTTTTTAAAGAAATGTTGAATGAGACTATAGACGTGCAATCAAATAATATTGACCTATTTTAAAAATATTAAAATTAAACTAAAATAAGAGCGCTTCCCGCCCACCACGCCTACTCATTCCACAACGTAGGCTCACTTAAGGCGACTACAGCACCCGATAAAGGCAGCACACATAGGAATAGTGCCATCTCCGTCTCTCAACAGGCCTGGGCCGGCAGTGTGAACAGTGTCGATACACGAAGTTTACGGACTATGAAAGCGTGCGTGCGTAAAAACATGTTCGAAAGTTAGAAAAATGAGATTTATGGAAAGGTATCAGCTTAAATCGAAAAATGCATCAACTACTTATCGAGAGTGTTCAATCACGAACATTTTGATAGCAAATTCAAGTTCCTGTGTGCATTTTACTATCGTTTTTACAGCTTAAAAGATACACAATATTGGGTATTTAGAGGTGACTTTGTGAGCTTTTTCTATCGAACCAAAAGTGCTGAATCATGTTTTCAGCAAACTACTTATCTAGTTTATGTCCTGAATATTACCGTAGTATTTTTTTTCTTCGATTTAATGCAGTGCGTCATGCTTATCTACGCATCATAAAATCATAATTTAGGTGCTGTAGTCGCCTTAGTTAACTGCATAATGAATTTTTTAAAATATATCTACAACTCGTAGTACAGTAAGTATTCTATTATCTATGCTTCGTCAATCAGTGGCATGCCCCGTGCCCGAAATATTTTGTCGTGTGCCATTGGTTCGCCATCCCTGATCTAACACATTCCACGTGTATCATATTACCACCCACATGTTCTGCCTAACTAGGTACCGAGACGTTTCAGGTGTTTTGTCCCTTATAGTGGGGCGGCAAATTGAATGTTTTCGTTAAGATTGTTCTCATTGTGATAAAAGCGTGATTTTTACCACATACAGACATTCAGATACATAGATACCCAAGTCAAACATATAACATCCCCTTTTTTGTCGAGGGTTAAAATATAATATCGAGAACGAAAAAGTTATATTCAAATATGTACTTACCTTAAATTTACTTAAATGTGATCACAATCTACTCCTTCGTCTCAGCGATTTGTCATTCAAAATCCAATGACTCAAATCCTGTCTGGGTCCACATCAAATATGTCTGGTTACCACTTACATTACAAGTGAATATGATAGGGTCAACCACCGCAGTGCATTGAAGATTTTGGAATTTTATTTCTGAAGTAGCTTTTTTTATCTAGCGAGTTATTTCAAATTATGTCACTTTGAGAAAAATAAAAAATAGGGGAAATATAATTTTCCACGTCAAAAACGTAAGAGTCACCGACTTCAATCCCAAAAAGACAATTTTTTCGAGAGTTTCCCTCAATTTCTTCAGGATTCCACCATCAGATCCTGGTTTCCTTACCATGGTACCACCCTTGGGATACTCCCTTTCCAACAAAAAAAAAGGATTAATCAAAACCGGTTCATAAACGACGAAGTTATCCGCGGACATACATAAAAAAATATATACGGTCGAATTGAGAAACCTCCTCCTTTTTTGAAGTCGGTTAAAAATAACCATGCATTTCCCAGTAACCATGTTTAAGACAAAGTTATTGAAAACTAGCTTTCCGCCCGCGTGGACTACAGGTTAATATCGTGCCCAACTGTGGCATAAAATGTAGCCTTATAAACGCTTGTAACGAGGACGCATGCGCCTCGTCTTCATCCTCCTTCTCTTTTTGCGACGGAAATTCAGTTGGGTCTGTCATCCCAGCGAATGGCAGCTAGAAGCGTTCAATTTCAAATTTAGATTAGGAATGCCAAAACTGAAGAGTAAAAATGTCCAGGATTTTCCCTTGCAGGGGCCCCTCGGGTATTTATCCTCCTTCTTCATTCTCTTTTTGATGTCCTTTCTCAGGCTCTAATCTATCTTTGTACCAAGTTTCATCAAAATCGGTTCAGTAGTTTTGGCGTGAAAGACGGACAGACAGACAGAGTTACTTTCGCATTTTTAATATTATTTATTTATTTAGGAAAACTTACAGCATAATATAATACATTTAAATTATACGTATTAAGTAACACGTAAGCCAAAAACAGTTTTCACTGAATATTTATCACATTTTCGTTGAATCATAAATATAAAACATCAAAAAAAATTACTTTTACTCTCAGTCCAGGACTTATAGCATCCTAAGGGTATATCATATTAATATTAAAGAGGAAAGCTCTATTTTGTCTGTTTGCTTTGAATAAGCTGCGAAAATATTGGACCGATTTGAAAAAAATAGTAGGGACATTGTTCATAAATACATACACACATAAGCTCATGCCTTTGTCCCATAGGGGTAGACAGAGACCACAGATTGCCACTTGCTATGATCCAGACATACCTCTTTCGCTTCCTGTCTCGCTCTTTTCATTCATACCTGAAAGTATTGTTGCCAAGATAACCCGATTTTGATTTACGAGCAAAATTTTTTTAAAAAATTGAATGTCTTACCTCCAGAGTTATTCAGATATTAGACAATTAAAATAATAAATAAAGAAATTTATATGATTGAGTTAAAAAGAGCAACACGCGGAGCTCAAAACGAACGGCCTATATACAAGATGTTTCAAAAAAACCCAAAAAAATAAATAAATTCCAAAATTTTATTTTGAAAGTGAAATAGTCGCAACTCTAGTAATCAGTTGCACTATTTGACATCTTTCAAAATGAAAGTTTCATATAATGAATATTTGTAATAGAGCTGCGCAATAAGCTAAATTTTAATTAATTTTGAATTATCTTTTTTTTGGGTTTTTTTGAAACACCTTGTATTCTTCTCCTGAGGAAGACTGTACCTTTGCGTATAGGCGGAAAGTTAAAAATGCTAAATGTAATACACTGAGTTAATTTAAGTAACATTCAGTATTTTATATGAAATATAGTTTTTTTACATTGACTGGAAATAATGCACTACAATACTCTTCATTGCACAGAAAAAACATAACAATAAAACAAAAACAAATGTTCATCATCTAGTGTACAATGCGGCGGCCTTATTGCTATAGAGCAATTTCTTCCAGGCAACCGGGGGGTGAAGGGAACCGTACAGAAGGTGAAGCGGTAGTCATGTAAAGAGTAATAATACATTTTATACTAATCTTTTCTAAATCTCTACATCGTTGGAAACAACCCTAGGTATTTATTTATTTTTTTATAATATGGGTTAACTCTTGACCTCAATCTTGACCGTAAGGTCAAAGATGAGGTCGACGATGGAGCGAGTTAACCCAGAAAATGCCTATAAGGGCACTGGTACTCCCACGCACCGACGGAACACAGCAAGCTGTGTAATATTTGAAAAAACCGAAATGCACTGGAACTAATGTCATAGTTTGTGAAAAGTTAATCTTCATTGTGACAATTTTTCAAAGAAAATGTTTCAGATCTATTAATTACAAATAAAATCGTCAAAATTATAAAATAATACATAACAAGCCTTATACACTAATTGAATATAATAGAAAATTATTCCTTTTCTCAAAACCATTTTGTTTCACAATGGTTTTGCCTAAATACCCCGACGCGTGTACCTAAATATATCTGGAAGGGTTCAATAAAAGATAACATTTCATTCAGTTCATTATTTTGTAAGTTTTGTGAACTTTTTCAGGCAAGAATGCAAATGCAATGAACTTTGCTCGGAAGGGCTTTGGGCGGGATGTTGTTTTATTATTTTTTGCGCATTTTTACTTAGGTTTACAGACTTTTGAAAGTATGTATTTTTTTTCTATGTATGTTCACCGACTTCTCCGCAAATTATGAACCGATTTTCAAAATTCTTTTTTTGTTCGAAAGAATATACTCCAGAGGTGGTCCCATATACATTTTATCGAAAATGATTCTGCGCTTTTAAAAAAATCAACAACAAAAAAATTTACTACAAACCAGAACGTCATCTAAATAAATTAGTGACATTTTCTTTTGTGGTTATCTGCTAATAGGCATTGTAGTCTGCAAAAAATACTAGTTATCTACTTTGTGCGGACTGTTGTTGAGATTGAAGTCGGTGACTCATACGTTTTTAACGTAGAAAATTATTATTTTATAAAAATATGTTCGCTCTTGTCCAGAATCTATCCCGGACATAAGTTCAGAACCAAACCTTATCCTGAATATAGCAAATTTATTTTATTTTATTTTATTTATTAGGTTACCAACGGAGTGCACACCACCACATTCAAGTACATCAAAAATTTTAAACACAAAAAACTCAATGCCACTCCAATTATAGGTAACTTACGGCTAGCTTAAAATTAAAATTAAGTTGTAAGATCAATACACAGATAAATAACTACTTATTCAAAATTTAAACACAAAAAAAAAACATTAAAATTTAATGATAATGATCAGTTTGGTCCAGTTACGCTTGCCTCTGAATCAACGGCACTTGGGTTGGGAATCGACACAGGTGCCGCCGATTCAGAGGTCAAACCAATTTTTTTTTTTAATAGCGAAAGTTTGTTTTCGGGTAGTGTATGTCTCTACGTATCCCAAGGGACTCGCGATACAAGGGAAAAGTAGGTATCTAAGTGTCTGGTGGTTTAAAAATTTAACTTCTTTTTCTTATCGTGAGGTATAGTGGGTGGCGAACTTGGCTAACCCTAGTAGGTATCAGAGTTTTCAAACCGCAAATGGCCTCTGACGTTTTAACCACTGTAATCAATCGACAACAGCCGGGACCGACAGCTTAACGTGCCCTCCGAAGCACGGAAACGCTCGTGATAAATTGCCACTGTTGGTCACCCATCAGGTTCCCTGCCTCTGTGTACGTTGCTTAACCTCACTAACAGGTTAAGATTATCGGGTGCCACTGGGCTACGAGGGAAAAAAATTAGCTTTTGCATGGAAACTTAAAAATCTCTTTAGGCAGTTGTCCCACCGCCGGCGAGAAAACGACTAACTACCGGCTATTTTCTCGCTCAAGAAACGAACAATAGATATACATTCCGTGTAAACAAAAGAGATGCATATAGAAATAATTGATCGCTGACTGTTCACACCGCTGGCGAGGACTTGCTTCACTAGTTTGTCGCCGGTCGGAAAAATAGCACTCGCTCAGCGATACTCGCTCAGCGATCAGGGCCCATATTTTTGAAACGATAGAATTCCAATTCGCATACGACTTGACAAGATTCGCATGAGAATCTCATACAAATTTTGTCAATTCGTATGCGAATTGGAATTCTATTGTTTCAAAAATCAGGCCCCAGGAGACGTATTTTTGAAATAATAGAATTCCAATTCGCATACGAATTGACAAGATTTGTATGCGATTCTCATGCGAATCTTGTCAATTCGTATGCGAATAGGGATGTTGACAGAGTTTGATTTTGTGAATTATTGTATGTGAAACAAAAAATAATGCTAGAAATATATTAATATCCGAAAACAGCATTAAAATTAGTTTATAAATGAACAAGTTATTAGCATTTATATTAACGTAAGGACTAGCTATCTCGTTTTGAGGGGAGAGCTAGCTATCTCGTTTTAACCTACGCAAACAAATGACGGTGACGTCACGTGTCTGTAAGTGCATCTCTTTTTCGTTGTTTGACAGTTTCCCCCTCTATTGAAATTTAATAGCTTGTAACCTTTTTTATTTCTCAATAGTTTTCAAAAATTATTTCGGTTTTGGGTTTTGGATTCAGTTCCTTTTTAAGATAAACAATAAAAAAAACTAGTCAACTTCCCTATTGGAATTCTATTATTTCAAAAATACGTCTCCAGAACTCACGCTGAGAGAGCAACGCTGCCGTGTTACGCACAACTCATGTATCTTTTTATAAGTCGATTTGAGAAAATCGAGTTTAAAGTTTTAAACATATTTTGCTATTTTAAAGTTACAATTTACATGAATGTGGATATATTTATATGTATATGAGGTCAGAAATGACAGAAGTAATTAACAAGCATAATTTTTTTTTCGGATCTATTGTAGTTTTCAAATTATTCACAAAAACTGAGTTGGGCATAACCACCGTTCCATACAATCGTGGTTTTGCGTCTGCCTGTAACTAGAGTTACACGAGTTGTGCATGACCATGAGACATTTTGAAAGACGATACCTATCTCATGCAAGTATACTTACCGGAGATGACCGTTACCTGTAGCTATTGGATTAGATAATTTTATTGTAATTCTTATAAATGGCACCAAACCAGAAAAGAAGTAACACTTTTTCTGCATCATTTCTTTAATGTTACCTTAGACTAGGATACTTTAAAATCATTAAAAAATTAAAACTGATTCTCAAACTTTGATTTTTTATGTGGTATGGACATATTATTTATGTTGGATATGCGCATAGTTAGAGAAACAACGAATATTATGTATATTTTTTTGGTTTATTATAAGATAAGCAAACATTTAATCGATAAAATATTACTTATATGAGATTCCAAAAATATTTCAATAAGATGATAAAAGACGATTTTAAATTATTACGAGTTTTTGCATTTTAAAACCAAAAAGGTCTTAGGTTTTAATTCGATCAAAATTACGTAAAAATAGTATTAAGTCTAAAATACCACAAAATTAACGAAAAAATTGTTTTTCTAAGAAGAGGTTGACTTGACCACAATCTAGCTCAGGGGCAAAGATGTAGTCGAGGATGTACGAGCTTACCCAGAAGATGCCTATTCACTTGAACTTTATTAAGGAGAGTCGGGTTGTATGAGCCCAGAAATTCAGACGCAGGCAGAGAATTCCATTCCTTAGCTGTACGCAATATAAAAGATCAAGAGAAGCGCTCAGTACGGATTCGAGGAATCTCGACAAGGTAAATGGTACCCCGCGGTGCGTCTGAACTGCCGAAAGAAGAAAGGGGCAGGTAGAATGAGCTCGTGCAGCTCATGAGCACACTCCCTGAAGTAAATCTTGTGGGAAACACACAGGCAAGCTACTTTGTGTCTATGAGCTAGGCTTCGGAGTTAGTTTTTTACTATATTTCTGTAACCAATTGGCCTCCTGGCTCTGTGGTCCACCGAATCCAGAGCGGCTAGTTGATGTTTGGCCGAACCATCCTAAAGGTAGCTGCAATATTCCATGTACAATCGGACCTGTGCCTTATAAGGGGTAAGGAGTTGATCAAGCGTGAAGTATCGGTTGACCTTACTAAGGATACTCAGCTTTTTGGCCGCAGTTTTGAGCTTTTTGGCTGAAATTCGAAGGAGGTGGCGAAGTTAAGGTTGCGGATAACTCCATGCCGAGGAGTTCAAGCTCATCGGTGACCGGTACAGAAGTACTCCGCAAAGTTGGAATCAGGTTAAAAGGACTCCGTTTTGCGGATAATAGACACGCTTATGTTTTGGTGGCGTTAAAACTAACCAGATTAATGTCTTCACATTGTGAGACGAGACCTAAGCCTTAGGTTGAGTTTACTCGGTCTACCATTGTTCCTCTCATTTCGAATTTTATTCCCACCGGCTGTTGCATTAGTCAGATATCTCTCCATGACTGTACCTGTCATCTGCGTACGCAACAACTCCAGGAACAAGCATGTCGTTAATGTACTGCAGGAAAGAGCCGCAGTCCTTTTTCGAACCACTGAGGAACGCCGGCATCAATAACCGTGAGTTTATTGGTCAAATGAGCAGCCATCTATGACCACTCGGATCAACCGTTCGCTTAGGAAGTCAGCTATCAAACTACAAAAGTTGGCAGGGACGCCATACGCAGGAAGCTTGCTTACCAGACTTGCTTGCCAAACCCTGTCAAATGCCTTCGAGATGTTGAGTGACACTGCGAGAGCTTCGCCGTGATTCTCGATGGTTTTAACTTGAGGTTTTAAAAACGACCAATTAGTAGTTGGTAAGAAATACTCAAATTTAATTCAAATATGGCTCTAAGGACGTTGACACTCAAGAAACTGCCATCGAACAAAATCTGAAATGACTTATCGAATAGTTTAGGTATTGCAGCCTTTGAAAGAGTAATATCAAGGCTCTTGAGGTGGAATTGACAGTAATTAGTATTGTATAAATTAAACAATAGTTTCGTGGAATAAAAAATATTTACTGTTAATTCCAAAACGGGCACTTAATCCTTTGAATCTGAATCTATGATCTAAAGTTCTGGAATTGCTGCTGGGCTTACAGTTTTCCAAAAAAGAAATTTTAAGTGCGTGCGTGTGTGTATTAACTTATAGTTCATTCTAACCTAAAATGAATGGGGGCTCGGGTATCTTGAAAGTTTGAGAACCAGTTAGATAAAAATAATAATATGAAAAGTATAAATCTGTGTGCATTCCGGTGCATGAAAGGGGGTGGATCCATTAATTTGATAAACTATGGATAAAAAAAAAATACTGGTTGTGCCCACTTTGCGACGTTAGTATGACCACGTTGGGTTTCTGGCTTCTTTGTTTTATTTTTCCTTTGATTGGTCGATCTGCACAACTCAGTTAACTCGTGTTAGCGGAGATAGGCTGACGCAAAGAATAATTGTTTGGCCAAAACTCGAACAAATACATCTCATGTAACTTGAGTGACCAATGAGTTTGGTGCGACTGGCGCTAAAAATTTTCGAGTTACATGAGTTTGACAATTTTATTTTCTTAGCAAAACCACCGTTTTTTTCCAAGTTTTTGATGTTACCATATAGAAAGTGTTAAAAAAAGGCTATTTGCAATGGTTAAGCGTAACTCATGTAACTCGAGATAACTGAGATACGCGTAACACGGCAGAACGGTCATTTCATTTAGTTTAGCCGCCGCGAGCGAGTGATGCGAGTAATCGCTCGTCGCACTCGCTCACTCGCTTATAGCCAAGCTACACAACTATCGAAACTAGACACTCGCTACCCGAAGCACGCTGACTCGTTTCTACATTCTAGCTCTACTCACTACTCGTTCATCGTTTCCGGTTAGACGACTGCCTTAGGGAGACGTCTAACAATCACTACGCGCGTTTTGAACATTAACAGTAAGAATCTCTTAACTTTTACCCCAACCCATACATATCTATACTAATTTTTATACGTTTCTAAAGTGCAGAGAAAGACCTACATTACAAGAAACAGGCCAAGGCTGGGAGTATAAAGATTTAACGGCAACCACTACCTTATTTATTGCGGAGGGTACTGTCAATATTGGCCGTTCTGCATGCATTTAAGGAAGGGATTCGCGGTTTCAGAGTTAGGTTGTTTCGGACTTAAATTTTGTTTTGTTTACCTACTTGGTGGATCTTTTTTATGGGAAATATTACCTTCTAGTATTCCGCTCGGGACTTCATTCCCGTGGGAATTCGGGAAAATTATGTAGCCTATGTATATTGGGGATAATGTAGCTTTCTAATGGTGAAAGAATTTTTCAAATCGGTCTAGTAGTTTCGGAGCCTATTCAATACAAACAAACAATCAAATCTTTCCTCTTTATAAATTGTATAGATAGATATAGATATAAAATAGATATAGATTTCAAACAACTACGAAATTTTGATTTGATATTATATCTGCCTATTTGAGTAAATTATATTTTAATATTGCTCTTAGTCCTCTCATCACATTTGGATTGCAAGGTACTTGAATCGAAATTGTTGGTCCGACGTCGACTTTAAGTAGGTAAGATGAGTAAAACCAAGTTGCATTATGAATCTAACGAAATATCGGCCTGTATTACACAAGGAGACTCAACTCTTGATCTACCTACACTTAAGGCGACTACAACACCCGATAAAGGCAGCACACATAGGAATAGTGCCATCTCCGTCTCTCAACAGGCCTGGGCCGGCAGTGCAAACAGTGTCGATACACGAAGTTTACGGACTATGAAAGCGTGCGTGCGTAAAAGCATGTTCGAAAGTTAGAAAAATAAGATTTATGGAAAGGTAACAGCTTAAATCGAAAAATGCGTTAACTACTTATCGAGAGTGTTCAATCACGAATATTTTGACAGCAAATTCAAGTTCCTGTGTGCATTTTACTATCGTTTTTACGACACTGTTGGCACTGCCGGCCCAGGCCTGTTTAAAGACGGAGATGGCACTATTCCTATGTGTGCTGCCTTTATCGGATGCTGTAGTCGCCTTAAATATTGATTGTCTCTTTGTCTCACTATCAAAATTACGAAATGACTTTTAAATCACCTTTGAAAGGTATTATTTATACTGTTTTTGAACGATAAAGAAATTTCATACAATATATATATATAGGTATACAAGAGACTGAATCGCTTTCTGGTGATACGAGCCGAAGACATAAATAAGCCATGATACAGCAGACACTATGGCCCGTTAATAGAGGAGACTCAAGTTTTGATCTATACAATTTAAGTATTGATTGTCGCTGTCTCTCATTATCAAAATGTCAAAGACGACTGCTACTTAAGTATACAGAGCTTTAGGTATCTCTCTTTCTATGAGGATAATATTCAATGTATGTACTAATCTATCGTAGTGGTAATTTTAATTATATTGACCAAATTATATTAATGTTATTTAATGTTATTTTATGTTATGCTTGACAATTATTGTTTTGTTGTTTTTTCATTATTTTTTTCATTCAACTCTTGACATGTTTGATTTTTATTTTTGTGTATGACATTGAGAATTTGAGAATGGTTGTAAAATTTAATTATTTTATTGGGACATGATAATTATTTTTTAATAGATATAATTATTAATGTATTAAATATTTGCACGCCATAGTAAAGGACAGAGCATGACGGATAACTATTATATTAGCAGCTGTACTACCATGTTTCTTGCAAATAAACGACTTTGATTTGATTTGATTTGATTTGAACCTCTTAGGTGGTTTATCAGTGCATGAAACCGGACAACTTCCTCAAGGAACCTAGGTCAAAATACGAAACAAAAGTTTTGATCTCCCATACAAATTGCGCTATATGCTGATGAAGTTTGTATGGGATTGGGAACTCAAATTTTTTTTTTCGTATTTTGACCTATGTTCCTTGGGAAAGTTGTTCAATTTGATGGACTGATTAACCACCTGAGAGGTTGAAAGAGAGATACCTAAAGCCCTGTATAAGGTAGTCGGAGTCCCGTTCTGTAATACAGACCTTACTGTTCTGCGGCTCTAGCCTATAAATTTTTGCAAGAATTAGGCTATCAAATGAAGAAAAAATTTGTAATCCAACTTTAGCCTTAAAGATTACTTCAAACAAAAAACAAACCCATCAGCTTTAATGAATATCAAAGAATTTCTAAGTCTCTAATCAGACCGCAAGATTTAAAACTTTTCTACAACCTTTATTACACGAAATCCCTAATTTTAAAAAGAAAGGGTCTCAATCATGTTATCAGCAACTTTCTTAATACAACAGTAGAATATTTTACTGGAGAGATGGTTTAAAATTCTCGCTTAGTTTGTAGGAATTTCGATTTGTATTCAGGCAGCGCGAGTTATCTTGGATGATCGCTATTTTTTCGAATCACAATCAGGCAACGAGCTTACGCAACGGCCTAACTTGTTATGAGATATGGGAACCTTGAAATTTGGTAGAAAGGATCGAAGGGACGCGATAGCAATTTTAACCTTAGCATCTATATACTCCAAGAAATAACAGCCAAGCGCCCATTGTAACCTCAACTTTTGGTGATTAAGTTTTGTGCTTAAGTAGATATGTTCACTAGGTCATTTTAAGCATTTTTGGTCCTGGCGGCAACGATTTTTTTTTGTCTGGTGGGGGGGAGGGGGGTACAAAGATGGCCACCGCCCACAAATTTTGAAAAAAATCCCTGCGTATACTTACAGCTATTATAGTGAATGTGGTATCATTTTCGTGTAAACTGAAGCCGTAGAATTCATTTTTGCGATTTACTGTTAACACTTTCATACATTTTTTCTGAAATAATCATAAAAAAGTGAGAATTTGTATTAAGTATTTTTTGTTTAAGTGATTGTAAGTTGTAGATTTAGACGCGGAAAAGGAAAGAAAAAATATGTTAACGAAGCAAATTTTATGCTGATTTTAAAAATATATACTTTGATAGTAGTTATTCGTCAAAAAGTAGGAAAAAAAATTATAATCCGAAGAGTAGAATTCACTTTCAAGAGTAATATTCGATTTTAATTGGGTAGGTATAAGTTTTACAACATGACATGATTATTAAAAATATCATCATTAAAAATCACAACTAATACCCCGAAGTCTCCAGAAGTCACAGTGAAAATTTTAGATGGACCGGCTATTGTCCATATGCTGCCTCCAGGCTTATCGCGAACATTTGGCGAATACGCAGACAATGTATGTCTTTGTTCCATTTATTAAACGTGAATTAGGCAATTTTACACGTATTGACTTAGTCTGGGATATTTACGAACCTGATAGCTTAAAAAATGTCACACGTGAAAAGCGAGGAACGGGACAACGCACCAAAGTAGACCTTACTTATTTTCTCATAAACCAAATGTGTGGGAAATAGTAGTGCTAGTACGTACTAGTAATAAATGAATACCAGCTAACCAACGGGAAATTTTCAGCTAACAGGTTCTGAAGGTACTTCAAAAATTGCTCACTTGTCTTTAAGTCTGGGTGCTATAAAAAGTATTGTTATACAGGGTGGGCCAGAAAGGCATACGATTTTAAAAACACTCTTGCGTTTGAGAGGGGGCTGCGCCAACCCGGTGGGGTTGAGAAGCTCGGTTCTCGGAAATTTAGTCGCGATGGATCACTTCACCGGAGCGCAACGTGCATTCTGCGTTAAACATTATTACAAAAATGGCGATTCGTGCGCTATTGTTCGGCGTTTATTTCGGCGTGAGTTTGGATTACATGACCTAAATCAGTGTCCGAAGGAAAGTGTGATTCGATCGTGGGTCAGAAAGTTCGAAGCAACTGGTTAAGTTCTCAAACAGAAGCCTGCGGGACGCTCAAGTTCAATAAGAACGGAAGACACAATTGAACAAGTTAGAGCTTCAGTTCAATGTAATCCTGATCTATCGACTCGCAAGCGATCAGCCGAACTTGTGGTATCCAGAACATCTTTGCGTCGCATTTTGTTGAAAGATCTGAAATTGCACCTGTACAAAATTCAACTTGTGCAAGAATTAAAGCCAAATGATACAATTTTACGACGAGCTTTTGTTGAAACAATGTTGGAACGCTTTCGGAGTTTCAACAATATTCTGTTCTCCGACGAAGCCCATTTTCACTTAAATGGGCATGTCAATAGACAGAATTGCCGTTACTGAGCCCCAGAGAACCCACGCGAAAAACATCAAAAGCCTCTGCATTCGCCAAAAGTAACAGTTTGGGCGGCCATATCAGCGCACGGAATTATCAGACCCTATTTCTTTGAAAATGAACAAGGGCAATCTGTCACTGTAAATTCTGAGCGATACATAGCCATGTTAAGGGACTTTTTCTTCACGCAACTGCAACAATTTGAAGCCTATAATCGTGCGACATGGTTTTAACAAGATGGCGCGACATGTCATACATCTAATGCCTCTTTGGCGGTCGTAAACGAGATGTTTGCTGGGAAACTGATATCGCGCCGAGGTGACATTGCTTGGCCGCCTAGAAGTCCGGATCTAACGCCACCGGACTTTTTTATGTGGGGATACCTGAAAAGTAGAGTCTACTCGAATAACCCAGCCACGATTAACCAGTTGAAGACCAATATCCGAGAAGAAATGGCAGCTATTCCCCGCGCAATGTGCCAGCGAGTTTTTACCAATTTGAGGTTCAGATTCGAGGAATGTTTGCAGCACGATGGTGCACACCTGGATTATGTTATTTTTAAGAAATGAATTTCACAGATGTCTATTTTAATTGAAATAAAAATTTGTATTCAAATTGTATTTAGTTTTTTTAACATTATTTTTTCAAATTCGCAAATCTTTCTGGCCCACCCGTAGTTCCCTGAATATCATATACTTACAAAAATCACGGCTCAGATTGTAGGTATAATCGCATAATTTACTTGCGAAATGTAAAGCGTCCGGCAGAAATTACAGCCGAAGGAGAGTGTCTGGCGGTGTTGAACATTAATTTTTATATTTGATTAATTATATTCTATTAGCTATCAGCAGCTAGACTTCAAGACAAGTGAGTAATTTTTGAAAGTACCTTCAGAACCTGATAGCTGAAAATTGGCCGTCGGCCCAGTACATCACCAGTACGTACTAGCACTACTATTTCCCACACATTTGGTTTATGAGAAAATAAGTAAGGTCTGGCGGCCCTGGGATCTATGTACGTCTAAAATATTTCTTCATAACTTTTTATTATTAACAGACTCCAAGAAAAAAGCTCGTTTGGTTATTCGATTTTTTTTGTTTCAGAGGGTACACTTTTAAAATGGTCCTATGGCCATTGTCATTTAGTTACGATCAAAACATAAAATAATACAGAATTCAAGAACAATATTCAAATAGACGGCGATTTTTTTAAGTTTTAGTAAGATAACACTTGTTATCAAATATATAAATGCGTAAGTTAAAAATACAGATTTATATCTAATATTATGATATAAAATTCTAAAACGTTTTTACATTGAAAATATATGATTATTTCTGTAGGTATAATCGATAAACTTTAATACTGCTCACCACCACTGCCGCAGTAAAAGTTTTTTTTTTAAATGTTTTTACGAGAAAAGACTATTGAAATATATATTTTTAGAATCAGCATAAAATTTTCTTTGTTAACATATTTTTTGTTTCCTTTTTTATATCTAAATCTACAACTTACAATCTCTTAAACAAAAAATATATACTACAAATTCTCACTTTTTTATGATTATTTTAGAAAAAATGTATGAAAGTGTTAACAGTAAATAACAGAAATGAATTCTACAGCTTCAGTTTATACGAAAATGATACCAAATTTACTATAATAGCTGTAAGTGTACGCAGGGATTTCTTTCAAAATTTGTGGGCGGTGGCCATCTTTGTACCCCCCTCCCCCCCACCAGACAAAAAAAAACCTTTGCCGCCAGGACTAAAAATACTTAAAATGGCCTAGTGAACATATCTAGTTAAGCGCAAAACTTAATCACAAAAAATTTAGGTCATGGTCGTTATTACTCGGAGTAATAATCCTACCTGCCTAGATATGTTTCCTAATCCAGGCTTTATGTTACAAAGCTCAGATATTATGGAACATTATCCCATTTGCAGCTATTAGCAAAAAAAAATCCTTATGGGACCTATTATATAGAATAGAATAGAAAAAAATCTTTATTTTATAGAACTTTCAGGATGCCACTTCAAATAAGTAATTGTACTTGTCAATTACTTGTAATTGTCTCATCATTGTATTTCTTTTCAAATTGTGCAATAAAGTATATTGTATTGTATTGTATAAGTCAAGGTTACATTAAATACATACAAACAAACATAAAAGGATGTAAATACATACATACACATTCGTTGTACTGACTCTACGCCTATTCGCAAAGGGTGCAGTCTTCCCCAGAGAAGAACAGGCAAAGAAACTCCGAGGGTGATCGCAATTAAAATTTTCTAATTTTAAGTAATTTTAATAACTCTAGAGCTGAGCAGTTATCTTTAGGTATTTAGTGTTTTATGACTTATTCATAAAAACAACAGAACATTAAATGCAGCATGTTTTAATCTGTTATAGTATATTTATTTGCTATATAATTAATAAGTCACAAAACATATTCTAAATCGGAAACATCCTCGTCACATATCTAACTCTAATCAAACAGACCGCCCCTTGTCATCCCCGGTGCAAAGGTGCCCATGACACTCGCAGCATTACCTCGCTGAATGGCTATGGACAGCCTTTGCACCAGGTATGACCTGGAGCGGTGGTCACACCCCTTTTCATTTAGGCGCCGGCCGATTTCCGAAACAATTTTTTTTTAATCTTAGAAAATATGAATGAAACTTATCGGATCTACTTAAAAATTCAGAATAGATACTAAAACCAATCTCCTTCTGAGTGAAGCGTCCAGCACACCAAGTCTTGGTAAGGACCCTAAGTCGAATACTTTGAATTCCCCTGTAAAAAAAATGTTTTCGGAATAAATTCTTACAAAACGAAGTATTCTGTCAAACTCCTCCAAGATTTTTGATCCGCTTGGTCTCTTAAGTCCTTGTATAAGACAAGAAAAATGTTACTTCAGACTTTGTGGTCCAGAATGGTTGATTGGGACCAACCTGTTCCCATAGATATTGAAATGACATTAGAGAAATTTCTATTAATTTATCACCAATTTCTAAATTGACCTTGCCTAGACGAGTTCTGTGCGACTCACGAGTTCTGAATCCTCACAGAAGACATACGGTGCCTGTTTGTGCATGAGAACTTTCAATGACAATGGTGAAATCATAACAAGGCTATTTTGTGCAAAATCCAAGGTTTTTTTAAATATTATTATAATAGGGTTAACTCTTGACCTCAATCTTGACCATAAAGGTCAAAGATGAGGTCGACTATGGAGCGAGTTAACCCAGAAAATGCCTGTTAAGGCACTGGTACTCCCACGCACCGACGGAACACAGCAAGCTGTTTGGCGTCGGACTTCGGTAGGAGGGTGGTCGCGAACCAGACGGCCCTTTACAGAGCCTACCACACTGCATGAGACCATAGGACGACACCTCAGATTCAGAAAAAAATGAAGTGCCTGGGATTGATTACTAGGAGGCGGATCTCATTTGTGTTTCCTTAGTCGCCTCATACGACACTCACGGAAAGAGATGGGGTGGTGTTATTCTCAACCGATCACCACACGGCTCGAATTAACCCCATGACAGTCCCACGACTGGAACTTTGTGCCGCTTTGCTCGCTACAAGATTTTGAGAAAGCTTCACGTCATCCCTGCGTTACACTCCTTCTCGCATCGTTTATTGGTGTGATTCTAGTGTAGTTTTAGCGTAGGTTAAGGGTGACCCCACCAGATTGAAAACCTGCGTGGCCAATCGAGTGGTGGAAATCACTGAGATGACTGACCCTGCAAACTGGCGATATATGCCTACTGCCCTCAAACCAACCGACCTCATCTCTCGAGGAGTTCATGGCAGTCAACGATTTATTTATAACATTTGTAAGCTTACAGACAAAACGCTAACAAACTTAAACCATGCTTTAAACATTAGTGTGCAAAAATCATATTAAATTAAATAATCAATGTCAATAATATTAATTGATTGATTGAATTGCACTTTCAAAATATTTATAATGTCAAGTTAATAATAATTTCAAATATTAGCAATGTCAGATTAATGTTGACGGCCGGTTTGGTCGAGTGGTAGTGACGCTGCCTCTTGATCGGCGGGTCCTGGGTTCGATCCCCAGTCGGGGCAAACATTTGTGTGAAAAGCAGATGTTTGTTCTCGGGTCATGGATGTTTGTGTTTGTCTTTATGTGTGTTCCGAGGGACCCAGGACACACGGGAAAACCTTAGTGTGGGCCTTTGAGTGTGTAACGTTTAAAAAAAATGTTAATTTACAACAGCTAACGTCAAATAATCAAAATAATACAAAGTCATCAAAATTACAAAATAATAACATCAAATTAATTTTAATTTACAAATGTCAAAATAATAATAATCTTATCCATTGAAGTATTATGTACTAGCGTACTAGAAAAGTCAGCGCGAACAACATCTTTGCAACATGCGCGGCAGTGCGGGGCGCGCGGGGGGCGGCTAATGATTCATAGATGCGACGTCACCGTTATAAAGGCGACACTTTGTTTATATTCTGCCTATTTCATTGGGTACCTCTTACGTGCACATTATTTGACTAACAATTTTAATTATAATATTTATTTTTGGTATAAACTGACTTTACTCTGTGAAACAAACAATATTTGGCATAAATACCTATACTAACTGGTTCAGTCAGGGTCATTGTTTTCATCTTTCATAATTTTACCTATATTCAATTAATAACCACAGTTTCTTCTTTTCTAAATGTGTAACATTATTATTTTCCACTATAAAAATAAACGGCAGCTTATACTATGTAATGTGTACCTACACTGTTACACACCCAATGTCGCTTCTCATAATTTTAGTCTATGACAAATGACGCAAAATGGCATCTACAAAATATTTTGCTCGAAATAAGTTTTAAAAACGATTATCTAGTTATTTACCGATGGAAAGGTATTCCTTTGCATTTTGACGTGTTACTCGAATTATTAGTGCAATATCGTAAAACACACGAAGGCATATTTATTGAGTTATCACGGGTTGTTGCTTTAAAACACACAAGACCTAAACGCTCAAGAGCGAGCAAGCGACTGAGTGAACTGCGGCCGGCCGACCGCAGTTGAACGGAACACTGAGTTAGTGAGCGGCGTCTTCTCTATACGTAGTAGTAATAGCTCAATGATCTTATCATACAATTCAATCACATTCTATGTCAAGAATCATAATTTACATTTTATTTTATTTTTATTTTATATTTATTTGAGAAACCAACAGCGTTTACATTAGAGTTTACAAGTATTTTTTTTTCAAATTGGTACAGCCAATAATAGGTTTCTACATTTGTAAAATGTTATACAGTGCTAAGAGAAACGTTAAAGTGCACTCCACGGCCCTACCAACAATATCCACGCACTGCGTAATACAAGCCTATAACGACCAAATAACTATGAAATGCAGCGTTTGCGCATAGGCAGTGCGTAATTTATTGCTTGCAAGACCGTACAGCTAGCTATACTATAACTATGGTTAATATCAAAAAGCTTAAGAAACATAAAGAAGATAATTACTTATTGGAAGCCCACAAGAATCTCGCTTAAAAATAGAAGAATAAAAAATAAAAATAAATAAATTGAATAACATATATATATACTCATACACATATATCCATACATATACATATATCCATACATACAAAGAATATAAGAATTAATTTACAGAGAGAGGTAGAAATAGATATATAATATACTAGCATCCCGCTCGGGACTACGTTCCCATGGGAATTCGGGAAAATTATATAGCCCATGTTACTCAGGGACAGTGTAGCATCCTGATGGCGAAAGAATTTTGAAAACGGTCCAGTAGTTCTTAAGCCCAAACGACACATACAAAAATACAAATCATTCCTCTTTATAACATTAGTACAAAATAGTCTGCCTAATCACTTTGGTCGCCGAGGAATGTTTTAATGATTTTACTTTTAAAAATATGTTTAGAGTCAAAGAAAATATCGGTTACATTTGTATATTGATTTGTATATAGTGTCACAATTCGTTGTTATGGTGGTCGGGCCCAAGTTTTCTTTCTGAAGACAAAAGTACTTGATCTACCCTAAACCGCAAAGTAGAAAATGTTAAGAACTTTAAGCTAACTAAAACTAAAAACCTTACATATAAAAATAAAACAGAAGATTTAGAAAACTTACCTTTATTAAAATCATTATGTACAAATAAAATAGATGAAAATAAAAAGCTCAATTATACCTATTCAAATGATAAACATTGAAAATTATTCAAAGTTAAGTAAAATCATTCATGTAATTTCTTACATAATAAGTTACATATTTAACTTACAGAATCCTAAAGGCAAACGCTCCGGTCCGCTAGCTATCTCAGAGGTGGATGAATCATTCCATTACTTATGTACGAGTGCACAGCGTCAATGTTTTAAAGCATTATCTAAGAATGTACGTTTTTATGCTAAATCGAACATTTATTTATCACTATCTCCCTTCCTAGATAGTAACGGTTTGATAAGAGTGGGCGGGCAAATAAACGCATCAAGTAATAGTTTTGAGAAAAAAAAACGCGACGCAAAGGGCGCCATTTTCACTGACACGATACACGCAACACCACTCACTCACATACACACACACATTCCTACTAACTCTCAAACACACTCTACTCTTCCAAACACATTATTATAAATTAATAGTTGAGATCCTAATTCAATTCAATTCAAATTATTTATTTCAGACCAGTAATCCATAGATACAATAATAATATGTTTAAATTTAATACATGTCACATTAAAATAAAATAAAATATTGTCATTCGAAATATCTAAAACAATTTAGTTTAATTTAATTTAAGTGAAGCTGCACCCAATGACGTAGTAGGGGGGAGTCCCATCTATCTACAAAAACAGTCAGGAGACTGTTGGAGCTGATGTGGAGCCGAGTCAGCATCGAGGCGCACCTTTTTCTGATGATTGCATAGAAATCGTCCGTGTGCGCCTCCGCAAACATACCGGATGCACTGGAACGCCACGACAGCCCCAACAGAATCCTAAATGCATTATTGTACTGGACCCGTAGGTCGCTGTATGTCCGCCGCGTATAACTGGTCCAAAGGCTGCACGTGTAGAATGACTGACAAAAAGCTTTAAAAAGTTGTATTTTAACTGGTTTCGTACAACGTGCAAACCTTCGAGCCAGCATGTTACAGCGGACAGCCAGCGACCTACTACTCTAATGTTTTTGTTTTATTTTTTTTTATTTTTGTAATTGTTCATTGTGTATCGTGTCAGTTAAATAAAGGTTTTATCTATCTATCTAATAATGTGTTTATCAGTCTATGTACGAGTACGTATGTATGTATCTGGGTTTGTACCTTTGTGACACTATTTAGACCAAACGCGTAGGCCTATTTTGATAAATGATACGTCGTTGGATTCGTCATGACGGCGCAAATGTAATAGAAAAAAAACCAGGTACCCGGTTCCGGCTTGAATTTGGAACCGAAAGAACCGGTTCCTAAAATAGGACCGGTTCTCGATGCCCTATTATGACTAGTCTTAGTGCGCACGGTGTATAAAAAGTTCACCCCCCCCCCCTTACACCCAAAATCGGATGATAGAGGCAAACTTCTGGGCGTTTACCACACTAATCCACCTAAGGAACAAGTGTGCCAAGGCTTATCCTTCTATCCAAAAAATATGGGTTCCCATACGACTTCATACGAGAATGAATATAATTACTACTCTAATAAAATTTCTATTATTTTGGGAATAGCTCCTGCCTAAACTACTGAACCGATTTTGATGATTAAGGTGTCATTAGAAAGCAGGTGATGTGTAGATGTGTTTTCACATGTAAATTTCTAATACCCCTCCAAAATGGATTCATAAAAATACATAAAACGGAGTAAAACGTCATCAAAATTACAATTTGACCTCTAAAATGCGATAGGGGTCAAATCCAGCTTGCCTCCACATCTTAAAATAATTGCTATGGTATCCCCTAAGCATGGTAAAAAAATCACACTTTTATCACAATGAGAACAATTTTAACGAAAACGTTCAATTTGCCGCCCCACTATATAGCTCAGTTGGTTAGAGCACCAGGAGATCCAATCCTGACGTCATGTGTTTAAGTCCCATTCGCACCGAAAATTTTTCATTTCCTAAAATTATTTTTCAAAGTGTAAGAAAAATAAATGTAAATTGTAAGGGATGCCGACAATCAAAGGAAGCCTTACCTGCAATCAATACACGTTTCTCCCGCAAGCTCTTCCAGCTAAAGAAGACTCAACTTCGAGCGGTTACGAGCATAATAACAGGGTATCACCGACAGTATGTTCAACAAACACCTATACACTCTAGGTATCACCGACAGTCCTTTATGCAGAGCATGCATGGAGGAGGAAGAGACAGCCGCCCACGTCGTGTTGAACTGCAAGGAGGTGGCCAACTACCGGGCCAAACACCTGGGCACACCCGGGTCCCTCCCGGAGGTTGTGGAGGATCCTAAGGGACTTCTGCAATTTCTGGAGGAGCTAGGGTGGCTAGACTGACAGCCATCCTAATAAATAAAAGTCACGCAAAATAGACGCATGTTGACGTCGAGTTGCGGAAACCAGCCCGTCTTACAATTACAAAATGTAAATTTATCTATGTGGTCGAGGACATAGGCATCTTCTGGGTAAGCCTACGCAGAAGATGCCTATGTCAGCATCCTTACTAATATTATTAACGCGAAAGTTTGTTTGTATGGATGTGTGGATGTTTGTTTCTCTTTCACTTTCAATTTCGATAAAATTCGGTATGGAGGTAGCTGTCAGCTAGTAGGTGTATGAAAATAACCTCTTGTAGCAGCAGTCCGGAAGTTCATATCGCCACCTGAACGGATGAAATGGCGACTATCCATCGACACATAACTGAAGTTATAGAATCGGGGCCATGAACTTTTTCAACATAGGTCGAAATATGAAAAGAGAAAATTTCACCTTTTCACCCTACTAATATCATAAACTAACTTTTCGCCCGGGACTTCGTTCTCGTGGAAATATTTTCGTCAATTTTCCAATGTTTTTGATAGTTATTCTTTATTTGGGACGAGGACTAATAAAGCAAATCAAAAACCACGAAAATCGGTCCAGCAGTTCTCGAGTTATAAGTGTTCGAACAAACACAACTTTGGAAGCGCTCGTACAAAGAGGCAGATAACCTGATGGGTGACCAAAGTGGAAATTTATCACGAGCGTTTCCGTGCTTCGAAGGGCACGTTAAGCTGTCGGTCCCGGCTGTAGTCAATTGATTATAGTCGTTAAAACCAAGTCAGAGGCCATTGTGCGGTTTGAAAACTCTAACACCAGGGTTAGCCAAGTTCGCCACACACTTGACTAAACCTACACGATAAGAAGAATTCAAGACTATCAGACAAATAAAAGTTTTATCTATCTATCTAATAAGATATACCTTAAAGCAAATAAATAGACATTTGTTACGTGATTTTACAAAAATCATCCCCTAGGGGGTCTAAATGGATTTAATAAGATTATATTGCAAGGTCCTGAATAACTTACAGATTCATCAGCGTCCAGACCAAACCCTTAGACCTAGAAAGCTGAAATCTGTCAAAATAGTGTATTTTATAAAGTAGGCAATCACTAAGGGTCAGCTCACACCGCGACGCGACGTGACGCGACGCTGCGCGAATAGGGCCATTCAAAGCTGAACTTTATTTAGTACATGAAAAGATAAAGAGAACGCCGCGGTAAGCGGCGGCGCGGCGCGGCGCTGCGTGTTGCGACGTGTTCTAAATTCTCACTTGTAATAAATAAAGTTCAATTTTGAGTGGCTCTATCCGCAACGTCGCGTCGCGTCGCGTCGCGGTGTGAGCCGACCCTTAGGAATAATTTTTCGAAATTCAATCTCTAATCTAATCTTTGGATCTTTTGACTCGAAACTTTGTAAAAATATGCCTTGAAACAAATAAAATGAAAAATAAAATCGTCCCCTAAGGAGTCGAAATGGGTTAAACAAAATTATAAATGTATATTTTTAATAGAATACAGAACTTTTTCACAATAACAAGTGACACAAGAAAAAAAACACTTTCCAAAAAAAAAAACTCCAACCAAAAAAATCTTGTTGCGTGATTTTGAGGATAAAATAGATGACTAAAAAAGTTCTTTGCGCGAGCGAAGCCGCGGGAAAAAGCTAGTTCATGTATATTTAACTCCGCCAACTATTGGCCAATTTTCAGAATATTTTTTTGTTTGAAAGAGTATGCTCCTAAAGTGATCCCGTATTAATTAAATCAAAAAAAATTCAGAGCTTATTTAAAATAAAACGGGCAAGTGCGAGTCGGACTCTATAAAAACCATTATTTCTATAAAAATGACAAAAAAATCACGTTTGTTGTATGGGAGCCTGCCCCCTTTAATATTTAATTTATTCTACTTTTTAGTATTCGTTGTTATGGGGCACATAGAAATACATCATCTGGTTGAATCAACTATTCTTTGCCCCCGATTATTTATTTTCGTAAAAATTAATAATGCAAAATTTTATATTTCTTTTGCAGTATACCGGTAACGCATAGATTTTATTTTCCTATAGCGCTTACGGCACCGAAGTTTTTACATTTTTTTTTCGGATTTTGGGTTCTAAATAGATATAGGAACAGGAAATATTCCACTGAGTCACAGGAACATTTTTTAATTTTGTGCTAATAAAACAAAATTTAGTAGAAAAATAATGTGCACTTTTATTACCTACTAACAAAATTAAGCAGAAAATACATTTTTTTTTGAAAAAAAAAGATATAATAACGTTTTTCTTATACTTATTGTTTCTCCTGGGTCACTAGTGAAAAGAAACTTACAATTTTTTTATCCGCCAACAATCGATAGTATACAAACATAATAATCAATACTTTCGTGATATGTATCATAAGGTAGTCAACACATTCAAACACAAAACTGCTAAAATTCTATGGAAAATTTCTCAAAAACTAACAAAACAATCTTCTCAATACTGGGGACAAATTGTGACCCAGGAGACAATTTTTGTGACTCCAGAGAAAAATCACACTTGACTACACTACAGTACAATTTAAAGATATTTTTTTTTATAAATATTAACTGAGTTTTTCAACATACAATTAAATTAAATGAAACAGTCTCTTCATTTGAGATCATACCATTATGTAATAGGAACTTTAAGACTTGAGTATTATGAAAATAAAAAATTACTTTTCACATCAATATCTACTGGAAATTCGTAGTATTTTTGACCGCGTTTTATTTTAATTTCGGGTTCGGGAAGAATTTCAACTATGTCTGTGTAGTCAATGTCTTCGTATTTATCTGGATTTTGTTTCAACTTTTCTTTGTACCGCTTCTGTCTTTCTGCCGGAGTAAGCCCCATAATGGCTGGAAAAGCAAACCAACACGTAAGCACCCCAAAAAAGCTATGTTGAGAAAAGGCAATGCATAGGAAATAAAAAAGAAACAATTCAAGGCACAGCATTAAAATGTCTATTTCTGAGGTCCACCATAGCTTCATCAGAAAAAGACTAATGTATCAAAATTTACTAAATATTATTTTCATACTTAATTTATTATGTTTACATAGTTTTAATTCACACGCGTTTTACTATAAAGCATCGACATTCACAATTAATTTAGGCGAATCATCTTAAGAATTCCCCTGGCTAACGGCATGTTTTCTCTCGAGTCACATTTTTGTGACTCAGGGGAATCGTGACCCAAGAGAAAATTAATAGTTAAATCAGTTTTTTAGGAAAAAGCATTAAAATTATTGCAGACCCAGAAGCTTCAACGACATTTTAGTCTTATTTGTTCAACATTTACAATTAAATTTACATTAATAATAAAAATACTTACGAAAAAAACGACGTTACCCAGCAGAGTCACAATAAACACACGCAGCCTCGCTTCGAGTCACGGACAAAATGGCCGAGCAATCGGAGCTCGCCGCGCGATGCGACTCGGATCACCTGATCTCTAGGCAAGATTCCTATTGGTCAAGCTAATCGCTGTCCATCTCTTTCTCACTTATTAAAACATTAACATTGTGACCCAGCGGAAACATATTTTACTGTATTCGTAGGGACATACTCATAAAAATCTAATTTTTATACTACGAACACTTTTTAAAGAGATTCATTTGCATTAAACGATTGACGTAGTGTCCTTTTCCATAAGATTAAGTAAAATTATATCTCGTCTAGGGATATTTTTATACGCAGGCGTAATTTATTTGATCGCCGCGCGAAAGGGACATCGTGAATTTGTATGGAACTTTAAAAACTTCCCCTGGGTCACATACTTTTTTCGCAATTTAGAGTGTTTACAAAGTAACTATAGTTTTTATTTGTCATACAAACATTAATATAAATGAATAAAGTGGTTTTTATGAGCAAAATTATCAAACTTTGCACGGGACAAGTTTTGGCAAGAAAAAGTTGATTCACCCATCTGCGAAAATTTCAACTGTCTAACTATCACGGTTCATGAGATACAGCCTGGTGACAGACGGACGGACGGAAAGCGGAGCCTTAGTAATAGGGTCCCGTTTTTTCCTTTTGGGTCCTTTAAAATAAAAAAAAATAAAAAAAATACCTATCCATTATATTTTTTAGATAATGTTTTTGTTTGTGGTTATATTTACGAACATGCGTTTGTAACGTGGAAAATTATTTCATATTACCTATTTATTCTTTCCACGTGATAAATGAAAAGGTATAAAATGAGACTAAAATGTTACTTTATATACAAGCATTTATTCGATATATAATTATTAATACCAAGATCCGGAAAAAAATGGCGATAACCTGTAAAATAAAAAAATAATTATCTACACTAACTAATCTATATCTATCTATTCTATATTAAATATTTTCTATTCTATATTCTATTCTATATTCTATACATATTATAAAGAGGAAAGATTTGATTGTTTGTTTGCATCGAATAGGCTCCGAAACTACTGGACTGATTTAAAAAATTCTTCCACCATTAGAATCCTACATTGTCATAGGGTACACGATTTTCCCTAATTCCCACGGGAACGAAGTCCCAAGCGGAATGCTAGTAACGAATAAACTTAAAACTACTGGACCGATTTTAAAAATTCTTTCACCATTAGGATGCTACATTATCCCTGAGTAGCATAGGCTACATAATTTTCCTGAATTCCTACGGGAACGAAGTCCCGAGCGGGATTCTAGTATCTATATCTATCTTCTATATCTATATCTATCTATATCTTCTATGCATATTATAAAGAGGGAAGATTTGATTGTTTGTTTGTTTGCATTGAATAGGCTCCGAAACTACTGGACCGATTTGAAAAATTCTTTCACCATTAGAATCCTACGTTATCCGTGATGGACATAGGCTACATAATTTTCCCGAATTCCCACGGGAACGAAGTCCCGGGCAGAATGCTATTATTCTTATATCAGATATAAGATAAAATAAAGTCAGGTGCCAGAATAAAAATAAAGTCATGAAGATAATTATTCTCTCATACATCGACTGATTTCCACGCGAACGAAGCCGCGGGTGAAAAACTAGTGAATGAATAAAGGATTAAATAAAAAACAAAATGTGTACCGTTTCAGTACGTCGCCGGCAATTTGAGGTTCTTCGGGTCAGAAGTTGCATCTTTTACCGTGCAAGTGTAGTCGCCTTCATTAGCTGCTGCAAATGCTGCTATTTCGAGAGTTTTCGCGTCTTTTCCTCTGAAATAGATTAGAGTAATAGTAAATTTAAACCGTATCGTGATCGGTTGAGAATAACATCACCCCATCTCTTTCCGTGGGTGTCGTAAGAGGCGACTAAGGAAACACAAATGAGACCTGCCTCCTAGTAATCCATCCATCAACGACACTTCATTTTTTTCTGGATCTGAGGTGTCGTCCTTTGGTCTCATGCGGTGTGGTAGGCTCTGTAAAGGGCCGTCTTGTTCGCGACCACCCTCCTACTGAAGCCCGACGCCAAACAGCTTGCTGTGTTCCGTCGGTGCGTAGGAGTACCAGTGCCTTTATAGCATTTTCTGGGTTAACTCGCTCCATCGTCGACTTCATCTTTGACCTTATGGTCAAGATTGAGGTCAAGAGTTAACCCATCTTATAATAAAAAATAAAAAAAATTGTTCAAGGGATGAAACTGACCGATTGCGACGGGGGTGCTTTGAGTGAACTCGAGTCAGCGAACGTACTTTTTCCCGAGTAATAATTAATACCTTATACTAAATACGCTGCAAGTTGCTCTTGCAGCAGTAAAATCGAAATTTTACTAAACCTACATATATCTCTAAACTCGACTTTTACTTTTTACGCTTTTGAAACACTGAGGTAAAATTACTAGTATCTCAATGTTTTAAAAGACGTTTATAGTTATTAACGATACTAGTGTCGTAGGTAATGTGTAACGTAAGCCCATTTGAAACACGAGCGAAGCGAGTAAACGTAAACGTACACTCCGTGGCCATGTTACGGGGCCATTTCCGAGCAATTGCATTGTAAAGTTTTAAGGCGACTACAGCACCTAACTTAAGATTTTATGATGCGTAGATAATCATGACGCACTGCATTAAATCGCAGAAAAAAAATACTACGGTAATATTAAGGACATAAACTAGATAAGTAGTTTGCTGAAAACATGATTCAGCACTTTTGGTTCGATAGAAAAAGCTCACAAAGTCACCTCTAAATACCCAATATTGTATATCTTTTAAGCTGTAAAAACGATAGTAAAATGCACACAGGAACTTGAATTTGCTATCAAAATGTTCGTGATTGAACACTCTCGATAAGATTCTAACGCGTTTTTCGATTTAAGCTGTTACCTTTCCATAAATCTCATTTTTCTAACTTTCGAACATGTTTTTACGCACGCACACTTTTATAGTCCATGTGTGCGTGCGTAAACTTCGTGTATCGACACTGTCCGCATTGCCGGCCCAGGCCTGTTGAGAGACGGAGATGGCACTATTCTTATGTGTGCCGCCTTTTGCTCAAGAACGATCGGGTGCTGTAGTCGCATTGCAATACAATATACTTTATTTGCACACAAGTACATACACCACAATCAACAGAACATAAAACATAGTGTACAACAATGCGTTAAATCTCAATAACACGAGAGCAATCTTCCCGATAAAAACATTTTTATCTCCAACGACTAAAATAAATAATAAAAAATTAATAAAAAAATACTTACGGTATGCTAGAAGTAGTAAGTACAATTTTAAATAAATTAATCAGGTTTTGTAAAAAGCAAGAAAAATACTTATATTTAGCGATTTATGAAAAGTTTAGTAAAACACAGGCCTAGCCTAGTGTGGTTATCTCAGTAAAACTATGTTGTATTATTCGGACAGTTTCATAAATTATTTATCATTATCAATATCATTAAATTGTCAGCAAACCGACACGACGGCGAATCATTTTTAACCGACTTCAAAAAAAAATTAGGCTCCCTAGTTTGACCTGTATGTATGTAAGTATGTATGTATGTATGTTTGTCCGCGATTATCTCTCGTTTGGCTAAACATATTTTGATGCGGTTTTCAGAAAAGTATTTGTTACATATAGGAGTAGGTTTCAGTATTTTAACCGACTTAAAGAAAAGGGGGTTCTCAGTTTAAACTGTATGTATTTAAAATTAAAATCAAAAATAATATATTATTATGATTTGTTTAAACTTTTTCAAAGCTAACACTTCGTTTTATTAACTGACTTCAAAAAAGGAAGATGTTATATGTAATTTGCACTAAAAATGGAACAATTAAAAAAATACCTACCTACTGAGCTGTTTGAAGTCGGTGCCAAGAAAATTAAGTTTGATAGGCCACCTTCGCACCTTTTCAAACAGATCAGTAGTTAGGTACTACATAACACAACAAATTATATTGTATTTATTTTTCGCTTTTTTGAAGTTGGTTCTATTTTTTTAAGTTTTTATGTTGATTATATGATTTATAAAATGTTTTGAAACTGTGGATCAAGTACATATTTCATAGACACAATATTTACTATTACGAGTATTTTGATAAACATTACTAAGTTCAAACGATCGTTGTTTCTATATTTTTTACTTTTTAACCGAATTCAAAAAAAAAGAGGAGTTTCTCAATTCGGGTGAATTTTATTTATTTTTATGTTTCTTACCTCAAAACTCCGTTATTTTTTGACCGATTTCAAATTTTTTTTTTACTTCGGAACCTACTTCCAGATTGGTCCCATAAAAAATTATCGAAATCGCTTCAGTATTTTAGGTCAAAAATAAAAAAAAACTGAAATTTACGGTTATATAATGTGGATGATAATAGGTCATCAATTATTAACGTTGTTAAAGGCAAATATCCTCGATTGTTTCTCGCGATCCTGTTATAATGATATCTGTTCAAAGGATCTCCCAAGTCGAGGAAGCTAAGAACTTGGGTATTGTTATTGACTGTGAATTACGATTCGAATCACACGTTCTGAGTATAATACGTAGCTGTTTCTATTGATTAAAAACTTTATACAGGATTCGTAATTTGTTGACGGAAAACGTTCGAGTAGCTTTATAGACCAAGATCCCCTGGCCGCCAGACCTTACTTATTTTCTCATAAAACAAATGTGTGGGAAATAGTAGTGCTAGTACGTACTAGTAATGTATGAATACCAGCTAACCTGGGCCGACGGCCAATTTTCAGCTACTAGGTTCTGAAGGTACTTACAAAAATTTCTCACTTGCCTTGAAGTCTGGCTGCTGATGTCTTATAGAATATAATTAATTAAATATAAAAAAATGTGCACGTGGAATAAGCAACGTGGCGGCGATGCGGTTCCTGAGGCGGCTCCCCCAGAGAGGCAATGGGGTAACTACTAACTACAACACTGCAGCTAATAAATTGGTAAATCATTTGAAATTTTATAACCCGTTCTACTAGAAGTGAAGATTGAAAACAACCCCTCATCGTATATTTGACATTTCAAGATTTCGACAGTCGATGCCCTCAACGTCAAGTGTACTTTATGTGACCGGATTGCGCGTTCACGACGGAAGGTCAACGGACGGTGATCATAGTCAACGGAATCCAGTAAGCTTGGGTGGTGGCTTCGCTGGGAGGCTCTCGACGGAAGGCGTAGTGTGTCTGGTCAACAATACTGAAGCCTATACGAGAATTTTTACAATGAACAAGAGGAGCGAAGAATTTCGAGTTATTTTTAGAACAGAAACAACGTGTTATGGGAATTATCACACACGAGGTCAGATTCGCAGAACCGAAGTAGCAGCACCTATTCACATCGCACGGTCAGCGTAATTGGATAGCGCGTCGCGAGTGAACCGTAGTGCTCAGGCGTGTTATAGCGATCGATTGCCTATGTTTATGTTGTGATATTTAAAGTTGTTGATTTTTTAACTTTCATGAGGTGATATTGTTTTAATTAATGCAGAATTATTTTATCACATACTTAGATAATTTTATGTGTTTAATTTTAAGGCTCCAAAAGAGAAGCCTATGTTGTAATTTTAGAATATTGAAAATTTTTGTCAAAATTTTGGAAAAGGGGGGAATGTTGTAGGGACACATGATTCGTTTTGTAAATTAAGCATTTTTGCCACTTCCAGTAGAGTTGGGCGAGGTGACGTCAGTCGTCTCTCGCCCGCCACGCAGGTCACTCACTTAAAATGTAATTTTATAATTAATCGTAACTCAATAGAAAATGTGCCTCAGAATATTTGGATTCTCTTCATTTTACCCTGCTCCTGCCTACCAACTCAACATATTTATAAACAAACAACAAAATGCGAGAGGATACAAACTTAGCTAAGAGCTTCAGCATCGACACCAAAGTGCTTTTTGAGCCTTAATTTAAAACTTTCAACCGATGGGGACTTACGGACAAACACTGGTATGCTATTCCAGAGCCTCGCCGTGTGCACTGTAAAAGACCTATTGTATGTAAGTACGTGTAGTGTTTGGCGGGATAGTGAGAGCAAGATTAAAACCAGATCGCAGACGTGAGCCACTGATTTCAGACCTATGCTGGAATCTTTCCCGCAGATACACTGGCGAACAGGGAGAATTTAGAATTTTGAAGAGTAAGGAAAGTATGTGGAACTCTCTGCGCTTGCGGACGGGTAACCAGTTTAGCTTCGTACGGAACTCCGATAAGTGGTCAAATTTTCGTAGACCGAAAGCAAAGCGGATGCATACATTCAGGAGTCGTTCCAGTTTGTAGACCAATTCCTCGGTGGCATTGAGATAGACAACGTCAGCGTAGTCGGTCAACGGCAGAAGAAGTGATCTAGCAAGTAAAGCCTTTGTCTCAAGGGGAAGAAAGTTCTGCATGCGTCGCAGACTTCATTATTGAAAATAATTTGACGTATCGCAACAGTCTTAAGCCAGGAGACAAAGGATTGACTGCCAATCACTATAGCCTGCGACTTCGCCGCGTTCACTACTAGTCCAAACTTCCGAGACCACCGAGAAATTCGGGCAAGGTCCGAATTAATTCTAGTGACAGCATTCCCCAGGTCGTTCAAGGGAGCAGATGTGTAAATTTGCAAGTCGTCGGCGTACAAATGAAAGGATGAGGAAAGGGACGCAGATATACTGTCTATGAAGATTGAGAAGAGGATTGGGGATAAAACACCACCCTGTGGGACACCAGAGTTAAGGTCATACCAGTCGGAAAACCGTTCATAGATCCTCACAAGCTGACGCCTATTATAAAGATAGGACCTAAACCAGGACAAGGCCAAAGGAGGGAGATTTAGAGTCTTTAGCATCGCTAAGAGTATGTCGAAGTCGACAGTATTGAAAGCACTGCTAAAATCGAGCAACACCAAGCACGTTAGTTCCTTATTTTCGATATTCCATCGGATATCGTCAGTAACTTTAACCAAGGCAGTAACGGTGCTGTGTCCTGATCGGAAACCTGACTGGTATGGACTTTGGAGGCTATTAGACATCAGATGGTGAGACAATCGATCATGAACTAAACATAGTGCTCAATTATCTTAGAGAGGAGGGGCAGAATTGAGATTGGACGAAATTGGGAAAAGGATTGGGGATTAGAAGTTTTTGGAAGAGGAATGACATGAGCTCGCTTCCACACGGAAGGAAATGTACCTGAGGTCAAGGAGTGATTGATGATATGGGAGAGAAAAGGTGCTATAAAAGAGAAGATTGGCAGTAGCATATTCAACCCAATACCGTCATCACCCACAGCCTTGGTTTTAATTTTGGCAAGGATTTTGATAATCCGGTCGGGAGAAATGGTGCCAAATTGAAAGGAAGGGATATTAGGATTTACTAATGTATTAAGGAATAAAAGGGTATTACGTTTGGTGTCAGGGTCCATGGTATTTGACGACTTGCAAAAATGCGCATTAAGTGCATCAATATCCACATTTCCCGCGTCAGGTACCTGCTTGCCGATCCCTAAGGATTTCAAAAAGTTCCACAGTTTGTTTGGGGGGCAACGATCTATAGAAGAGTGAATGTGTGCTCGCTTAGCATTCCTGCAGAGGCTATTGCATTTGGTGCGTAAAGCAACAAAGATGCATTTGTTATGGTTAGACGGGTTTTTGCGGAAATTGATATGAGCCCTGTCGCGTTTGGTCATCAGGCGCCTGATAAAGATAAAGATATCAGTAAGCCAGGGGGCTGGAAAATGCTTTACTCTGGTTGGTCTCAGAGGAGCATGTTTGTCGTAGATAAGTAGTATAATCCTATTGAAAGCATCTACCTTACTATCAATATCAGGGGCAAGAAGTACCGAGTCCCAGTCAGCTGCAGAAAGGTCTTGATGTAACGCCGCCATGTCAACATCCTTGAAATTACGGAGCCAAAGAATTTTGTGTCTACGTTTAGGTGGCCTGATTTTGTAGGATATATATATCAAGTTATGTCTAGAAAATCCGGGCGCATCAAATTGGCCATGAGTGGCTAAAAAATAAAAAATCAGGGGATGAAATAAGACTAATGTCAAGAAGTGACGGTGGTCCGTTATGGGGGAAATGAATAGAGCCAGAGGGAACGCAGTACAAATCAAGAGAGTTTATCAGTGATAAAAGTTTTTTGGCGCGATGGTCATCTTTGATAAGGCAAGTGTTGAAATCGCCCATCAGAATTGTATGCTCATAGTTTGGGCGTAGGTCGGTAAGTACGGTTTCTAAAGAGTCAAAGTAGTCTATACGAAGATTAAGGCTATAAAAAACACCGAGCAATATTTTTTTTATAATGTAACGTCACTTCAAGGAACAGGTATTCAGGACGGTTAGGATCAGGTGATGATTGAGATACTATCTGACAAGGAATCTCGTTGCGAATATAAATACCTACTTCACCACAGCCAACCGTCCTCGCAACACCAGTCGAATCAGTAGTTTTAAATATAGTAATAAGTCTAAAACCGGGCAGCGGGTAAAGTGTTGAAGGCAGCGATGGTTTAAGAAATGTTTCAGATATTAGCACAGCATGAATAAATGGATTTGAAAAAGCAGTAAGCCTAACAGAGTAACTGGATGCAACGCTTTGCGCGTTTATGTGCACGATGTTGAAATTTTTCTTATGTGACGAGAAAGTGCAGTTAAGATTTTCGGCTAAGGAAGGCATGTCCTCCCCATCACTCTCAGCACTAAGGAGGCTGTCCGAAGATGACGAACAGAACGAGAAATACTCACTGTCAGAGCTACTGTTAAGCACATCAGACATTGTTGTTGTTTATGTATATTTACAAATATAAATAAATAATAATTTAATGCTATAAAGTAAAATGTTTAACTAATTTGTTGGTCTTAGACTCTCAAACACTCGCCGGGGCACATAATCCATACGTATACGGGGCGGCGCATATTTTAGATGTTGTAAGCGAAAAACTAAAAAAAGGCCGAAAATTCCGAGGTTTTTCGAGCACACAGGTCTTTCGAGGTTGCAAATTTGGCTTTACACTATTATTGGATCTATTCTAACAACATCCCAAAAAATCAGGACGTGGCTATTTTTTACGACCTGACGTAAAATGATTGTTCCGTAAATAGGTACTTGTTAAAAAGAGAAATATCTCGGCTACGACTTATCTTTCCATAAGTGAACTATAAACGCTTAATTCATATTTTTAAAACAGTATCGATGTGAGGTATCTGAATGTACTGGCATTATGTATTTACTATCCTTGTCTTGTGTGCATACGTCCGTCGGTGGTGGGCTAGACCTGTCATGGCCGCCGGCTGAAGAAGTTGTGGTGGTTGTGTGGTGGTGCATTGCCGAGTGTAGGTACCCTACAGTATCCATGTTTGTCTTAACTCGTAAATGTAAATCTGCATTAGTAATACTAGAGTGACCGAAAATCCTAACTTACACAACAACTATGTGACAAGGACAAGATAAAAAGACTATACAGTACTTGTTACTATAGGGAACAATATACTCATATTACTCATGCGCCATTTGAGAGCATTACTGAAAAGAGTTATTGTAAGTGTTCTCCTTACCAGCCCATACACGTCCCCACCGAGGGGCACGGGCCTCCCTTCGAAACACGAAGGGGATTGAGGCCATTAAAAATAAAGCGATGAAAGGATACTCACTCTGTGGCTGTCCCACCAGTTGCAGTAAACTTCCAAGTAGCTTTATCTGTGTCAGTGGCTGTGGAACACGTCAGCGTGACTGGTTTTCCTGATTCGATTTTGTCCGGAGCGACCGTTATCTCTGGCTTGGTCCCTCCCCCCCCGTCCGGTTTGTCCCCACCGCCGCCGGCGGGTCCGCTGCCTTTCGTCACCTCTAGTGGTTTAGATTCCTGTTCACCGGTTTTGCATTTGTATTCGCCCTCGTAATCAGCCGCATATGCAGTTATAGTTAATTTTTCTTTATCAACTGTAGCCCTGAAACAAAATAACACAATTTTATTGTTTTGCATACATCCATCGCGCACAGTAAATATCAGAGCACGTCCTGTTTGAACAGTCGACCAAGAACAGTCAAATTAAGAAAAAGGTAAAGAAATACTTTAAGGGTTGTAATACACCAGAACCTTTTCTTTGATAGCAGGGTACACCGCTGGCTACTAGTAGCCCAGTGGCTCTTGCTGATCTTAACCGATCAGTGAGGTTAAGCAACGTATACAGAGGCAGGGAACCTGATGGGTGACCAAAGTGGCAATTTATCACGAGCGTTTCCGTGCTTCGGAGGGCACGTTAAGCTGCCCGTCCCGACTGTTGTCGATTTACTACAGTCGTTAAAACCAAGTCAGAGGCCATTGTGCGGTTTGAAAACTCTGACACCAGGGTTAGCCAAGTTCGCCACATACTTGACAATGCCTACACGATAAAAAGAAGAACCGCTGGCTACTTAGGATGACAATTTTGGAGCCCTAAGATGCTGTTACCTCATACAATCCGGCTTTTGAATATGGGATGTAATGTATATTATATCTTGAGCTATATGTATATACATAATATATTTCATTACGCGATTGCTGTTCACACTGTAAGATATATATTTTGGAACAGTTCAGCTTCGGTCGCCACTGTGTCAAGTGTTATTTTTCGAAACGGTTGAACGTCACCGTTTCGAATGAGGCAAGGAGAGGCGCGGTGTTCAGGGACGTGAGAAAAAATATACACGTTCATAATTTTCCACGTTAAAAACGTAGAGTCACCGACTTCAATCCCAACAACAGTTCGCACAAAGTAGATATCTAGTTTTTTGCGGACTACAATGCCTATTAGCAAATAACTATAAACAGAAATGTCATTCATTTATTTAGATTATGTTCTAGTTTGTAGTATATTTTGTTTTTGTTGATTTTTTTTAAAAGCGCTGAATCATTTTCGATAAAATTTATATGGGACCTCTTCAGGAGTATACTCTTTCGAACAAATAAAGAATTTTGAAAATCGGACAATAGTTGCCGGAGTAATCGCGTAACAAATACACAAAAAAAAAAAAAACATACAGTTGAATTGAGAACCTCCTCCTTTTTTGAAGTCGGTTGAAAAATATCGCTCAGTCGGTCGAAAAAATATTTATAGTTTGGGATGTAATGTATATTAAAGCAGAGTGTGAACGAAATGTATGACCAGCGATAAAATATTATATCTCAAGATGTAATATAGACATATTACATCCCATAGCCGGCGTAAATCTTTTCCTGCTGTTCCGTTGCTTCTTCCGTTGTTTTACTAAAGGCGACTACAGCACCTAAATTATGATTTTATGATGCGTAGATAAGCATGACGCACTGCGTTAAATCGAAGAAAAAATACTACGGTTATATTCAGGACATAAACTAGATAAGTAGTTTGATAAGTACTTTTTCTATCGAACCAAAAGTGCTGAAAACATGATTCAGCACTTTTGGTTCGATAGAAAAAGCTCACAGTCACCTCTAAATACCCAATATTGTGTATCTTTTAAGCTGTAAAAACGATAGTAAAATGCACACAGGAACTTGAATTTGCTATCAAAATGTTCGTGATTGAACACTCTCGATAAGTAATTAACGCATTTTTCGATTTAAGCTGTTACCTTTCCATAAATCTCATTTTTCTAACTTTCGAACATGTTTTTACGCACGCACGCTTTCATAGTCCGTAAACTTCGTGTATCGACACTGTTCGCACTGCCGGCCCAGGCCTGTTGAGAGACGGAGATGGCACTATTCCTATGTGTGCTGCCTTTATCGGGTGCTGTAGTCGCCCTAAAGTCACCCTATGCTACTTGCAGATACATAGCTAAATTTGGAGGCAAGCTGCTCCCACGAGCCAGAGATTGCAAAAAACTAAAAGCAATGGGTCCGCAGATTTACAACAAAATCCTCTCAGACGTAAAGAAGCTCAGCACTCCTTTATTTGGAAACTAAAACTGTTCCTATCCCGTAAGGTATACTATAGCGTGAAGGAATCACTTATTAATTTTTATGTTATAACTTTTTTTTGACATTTAACGTAAAATACCATTATTTCATATTTACACACTTTCATAATATGTTGTTATACTTAATGTATGATAATTACTCAATTTTAATTATTAACAGCCATTGTTAATATGATGGAGTGGTCATTATGAATAAAGACCAAGAGTGTCGACCAAATTTATACATTTATTACTTTGACCGGGCCATATTAATAATGTCCGTGGTCCTTTTAAAAATCAGGGTTTGAGGTCACTTGAATTTATCACTTTGACCGGGCAGTATGAATACTTCCCTACTTCTAGCTGGGTAATATGATAAATTGGGCCCCTGTCGTGCAACATGCGTAGGGCGCGCGCGTGACCATCATGGGCGTACACAAGCGTACCTTCTTTTTTTTACTTGGGGAAATTGGGTCAGTCGGAAGGTCAAACATACCCCCCTATCGCAGGGTCAATGGAAGGATTATGCCAGACTCAAACCGACTAAAACCTCAAGGTGTTCTTTCTCCCGCCAGGGGTAAGGGTCACAGGTAGGTATCGCGCAAGCATTCGTCTGTGACCCTAGGCGGTGATTTATCTCGCGGGGCCCGAAGACCCCTACATCACCAGCCTTTCTGTAAGCATGCACAGAACACATTGAATGAATGAATGAAACTTTATTTTCATTGTACGCCTTTCCATCTTGAGATCTTTGTTGGTGACGGTCGCCCCTGCGGCCTTCCGCCCGCCTCCTACGTCCCGTTATTCTGCGGCAAATGACAGGAGCAGAGAGGCGTCAACCTCACTCCCTTTCCGCTGCCTCCCTCCGAGATATCACATCCTCGCAGGAGCGGACTGCATTCCGTGAGGTCTCGCTGTCGACCATTAATCGAATGGTAGTCGACAGCGAGAGATCTGGTCCTATCTCGTTGACGAAGTTATGGCGCTGCTCCGCCCAGACTTGGCACTCGCCCTAGGTGTATCCTTGTCACAGCTGCAGTGACGACACTGTGCTGTTGATTCTCTTTCGACTGTAGGACTTAGGTACTTTCCGAAACAACAATATCAGGAAAGTACCTGTGTCAGTCGGAAGGTCAAACAACCGTGTCAATACAGTCCTTTACTGGGTGAATTGTTTCCACCGTTCAAAGGCCAGCTCTTGGCTAACCCAGCCTTGCTGTCCATTTCGGCAACAGGAGCTCCTCTCCGCTCCTCTGGCTTTGGACTTCCAAGCCTGTATTTCATCGAAACATGGACCTCGGCATCCAGTTCCCACGTACACAGTAACCTAACCTAACCTAACCTAAGTTTAATTTCATTTTAAACAAAAACACTACAGTTCATATGTTTTATTACTTTGCCCAAGATAAGGTAGGCATTATTCATAATGACCATGAAAAGTGATTAGATTAGTCATGCAGTTTTAATTAGATTGCCCAAATGATACGGGAGTCATGTATACAGACAAGTCATTATTCATAGTGACCGGACTTATCGAATTGCCCGTAACATATATAAAAAATAATATATATTTCCCTTAGTCCTTGCATCACGTTTTTTTGCTGTGTTTATTATTGCCAGGAGACTATTCATATGAAAAAATAAGAAAAATGAGCGGAATATTAGAAAATTTAAGACAGGACAACGTCTGTCGGGTCAACTAGATTAATGTGAAATAACATAGGCAGTAAAAGAGGAAGCAGTTAAATGCAAGTAAGAATACAAAAAAAATTAACACTGATTTAAAAGAAAAACTACGTTCAGCTTGACAGGTGGAGACGTAGTCGAAAGTCTTTTTTTACAAGCCCATATACATACACACACGGTCTAGGGATATTGCACGATTTTTCATACAAAAGAGGTCTGTTTGAGAAGTTAAGCATACTCCAGATACATAGAGGGCTGTCATTTTCAGACGACCAAGTGCTAAACCTGAATTTTCAATTCTAATCAATAATGTCTTTTTTTACTTGAAATGAGAATGGGTAGTTTTGTATGGACACTAGACCCAAAAAAAAATTGACTGTAGCATAATGTTCCGTGTTGTTTTTTATTGACCTAGTGTAGTAGTTATATTCTAAGAAGCAGGTTTGAATTCCATTGGATAAAAAAGATAAACATTATTTTATCTAAGGTACATAGCGCGTTATTTTATCAGTATATTGGCTGTTAATCACTGAATATTGATTTTTAGTAATAAAAAAAATTATGATTAGTGAAAGCGATAGCAACAGAATATATTTATTATACATAATTATTATTGGAGAAAAAAAATTTTTTGCCAAAAAAAAACTTTTTTCTCGAATGGAATTCAGTATGCCGCCTTAGAAAAAATTAAACAAGAGCAATGATTACCAATATAGGTCATAATGCTACAATCAACTTTGTATTTGGGCACGCTGTTACCCATTCTTCTTTATGAAAACCTAGCCCTCCGCTCCATGTATCGCCTTCTCAAACAGACTTCTTTTGTATGAAAAATCGTGCACAATCCCTAGACGGTGTTGATGTGTGTACCTACGTCCCCACCGAGGGGCACAGGCCTCCTTTCGAAACATGAAGGGTATTTGGGCCATATTAAAATATTTATTAATTAAAATGACGCAGAGGAAATTTAGAATAAATATAAATAAACTTTGCAGTAATATGGGTTTTAAAAGTCAGGTGTGTGAGTAGTATGAGGGCCACCTCGCCGGAGAGCTTTGAAAATATGCTTAATTTCCAGTGAAAAATGTAAAAGCTGGAATCAGTCGTGATAGCCAAATAAGAAAGTTACTGGCTGAAAACTCTGACTCCCCGTCTGCATATTGCGAACTGAGGGTCTGTCTGTAACTCATGCACTACGCTACTTATCTGTCCAGTTAGATGCAATAATGTATGTTAAACTAGCTTATTGCCCGGGACTTCATTCCCATGGGATTTTTTTCGTAAATTTTCCAATATTTTTAATAGTTATTCTGCTATTCGGGACGGAGACAAATACAATAAATCAAAAACCATGAAAATCGGTCCAGCTGTTCTCGAGCTGTTCTAAGTGTTCGAAAAAACCCAACTTTTGTTATAAATAATAAGATAAACCACATGATTGTGCCAATCCCATCAGGGATACTTCCACGCTGGACTGGAAGCGAAAGAAAAACTTTAAACATTCCAGCTTCCACCTCTTCCCAGGCATCCTGTAGAAGCTAGTAAGTGGAACGCGAGAGTTTTTTTGTATTGTGAACATAAGGTTGACAACCTATTACCACCAAACTCGTTTCATAATCATGACCTTAAGAATCAATGGCACACAATGGCGTCAAGAGGGTCTACATGAAGTTCTGTCTACCCTGAAAGGGATTATAGGCGTAAGTATATCGATGTATCATTGAATATGTTTGTCGACCTCTGCCTATTTTAATGTATAATGCAAATGGTACTAACTTATCTTTAAAAGGATCTTTTGTCACATCAATTGCTTCGAAATCAGCTGCACCCTTCTTTTTAAAACTCCAAGTATAGGGTTCTGCTCCGGCTTTAGCAGTACACGACAGAGTGACTGGTTTACCGTCGTCGACTGCAGCTGAAAGTTCGACTTTAACGGAATCATCCTCCTTTGGTTTATCAGCTGGTGTGTCAGGTGTTTTTTCAGTTGGTTGGTCTGATGGTTTATCAGATGTTATTTCATCTGGTTTTGAAGTGCCATCTGGTGTCGCCCCCCCCGATGCTCCTACTGCCACTTCACTTGATTCAGCACCCTTAAACGTGCATTTGTAGGCACCTTCGGTATCTGGTCCGACGGCAGGTATTTGTAACTTTTTCCCTTGGTCCAACATTAGATATCTAAAATCAGAATCAGTAAACGTGAAATGACTCTCAATTAGTTAGCAAAATTTTAGAGGGTAATTCTTCACATTAAATTGAACAACCTTCCCAAAAGAACAGATAATTCTTAAAAAAAACAACGGGTTGCACTCCGGGAGTGCCGGCAGAAGTGAAAACTTGAACATACATTACTTCCTTGCGGTCTAAGAAGTTTTCCCCTTTCCCTCCGTCTTATGAATTTTCGATAAGGGTCACGTGACCCTGACGCGAGTTTAACATTTTTTACCCATCCAAAAAGTGCACAACGCCGTCAAGTTTTCACTTCAAAAATTTTGCCTCTCCATAAAAGGCAAATTATTTGATAACACAAGTTGCATAGAGAGATGATTTTAGAGTTCCACCCAAAGGGTAGAAACGGGACCCTAGTACTCATACTCCGCTGTCCGTCCGTCCGTCTGTCTGTCACCAAGCTGTATCTCATGAACCGTGATAGCTAGACAGTTGAAATTTACACAGATGATATATTTCTGTTGCCGCTACAACAACAAATACCAAAAAATAGAATAAAATAAATATAAAAGGGAGTTCCCATACAACTAACGTGATTTTTTGCCGTTTTCATAGATAATGGTACGGAACTCCTCGTGCGCGAGCTCGATTCGCACTTGGCCGGTTTTTAATTTTTTTTTTAATACTTCAGCCCATATTACTTGGGTATACTTGTTGAGTTTCGTGAGTAGTTTTACATTTTTAATTTTTGTAAATAAATTTAAAGTGACGTGATATAAATCCTAGGATGATGGGTCACAGTTACCCGAAATAAACGATTATTATTATTATTTTATTGGAGAAAAACCATTTTCTTCTCCCATTTCTGGGGATTTCGCCTCTATCGCGGGCTTGCAGCCAAAATTATTATTATTATTATTATTATTTATATGTGACACTAGCTTACCGTACGCGCCTTCGTTCATCGGGTCCCCGATTCTGTAACTTAAGTTGTGTGTCGATGGAAAGGTGGCCATTTGATCTGTTCGGGTGGCGAAATTGAGAACTATTTAATTTTCATACAGGGTGTAAAAGACAGCTTAATAAAAACTGAAACCCTGGGCTCAGAAAATTATTATGAATGATTTTCCAGAGGAATTTTTCTCCGAAAACTTTTCATTTTGCTTACATTTTTAATTATTTATTCGAATAAAAACAACATTTTTTTTTATTATTTATTCATTTTCCAATAAAAAACAATCATAACAACGTAAAACACGAAAACCAGCAATGTACGCGTCGCACTCGGGGATCGCGCGCGGGGCGCGGTTTCACGATACGTTGCTTAGCGAAAAAGTAGGTAAATAATGAAAACTCCTTGACATGACGTTTCCGGGAAAAAATGATTACTTAATAGCTGATGATAGTTATGGGTAGATTCCACCATTTAAGTATTTGATAAGCTGTCCTTTACGCATTGCTTCTCAGCTTACACTTTTAAAATTGGTTTTAAAGGACTGTACAAAATGTGTTCCTTTGAATTTGGCTGGTCCGGCTTTCCAATTTGATTTTTAGGTTATACTTATACCGTCACAGCTGCTGGTCGGGGTGGTTGTCAGCAAGTATACAGATACGGTACAACCTATAAATAAAATTGAATGTTATAAATTAGAAAGCCGGACCAGCCAAATTAAAAGGAACACATTTTTTTACTGTCCTTTACAACCAATTTTAAAAGGTGTAATCTGAGAAGCAATGCGTAAATCTTTGAAATACTTAACACCCCAAGGAATGAACATTTTAAGAGGTATTGATGCTCGCCAAATGTTTTTTAAGTTCCAGGTACATAATAGGCAGCGGACACACGTGTTCAACCCCTGGAGCGAGTGTGTGAGAGCGTAGATTAAAGACACTTGCAAGAAGGAGAGAGACAATGTCACGGAATTACCCCTAAAAACTCCACCAATGACGATATGAAACGTGGACATACTTTGAAGCGGGAAGAATCGTTTTACCAATAAGGACTATGTGGGCGGTACCAGGCTGCGCAGGAGCCGAAGATGAAGAGGAGGAGGTGCACACTAGAGTTTTAACTATGGAACTTGCATTTTATAAAATATCTAAGCTTTGCTACATGTACTGAATTCCCCCAATAAATCTCCTGAAAGGTCCTGGTTGGTATAATTTAATAACTTTCATGATCAAGACAAGTCTCATATATAAAATCTTTCAATATCAATCTTATAAAGCTACTTAGTTCTCCTTTTACTGAATCTTAGCATAGTCAGTTATTTTGCTGTAATTATTTTATTGTAAAAGTCAAGCTGGATCCATGGATCACATTCTTGAAATCCTTTTATTCCGTTAAAATTCAACATTAACATATACTGATTTAATTACAACATAAAGTACCTGATTTATTCATTCGATTTCTAGACAAAGTAATTGAGTTCAAGAGACCACGACTTCAATTTTATTGTTATTATTCCGCTTGTTTATGGATAAAACTTTTAATAAACTCAGGATTGAGTCATGTATTTGCCTTCCTGTCTCTATTACGAATTACGAAAAACTAACATCTAAGAGATAAAAAGTATTGACCTAAGTACTCTCTCTGATGGCAACAAATTAATGGTCAAATAAATTTGTCAACAAAAAGACACAAAGATAATTGAGCTAGTTTACTAATGCAATTTTATATACGACCACAGTTAAGAAAGGTAATTGCCTACTAATGAAGTAAAATCATTGGGGTGGGTTGATACTGTTACACAGCGCCACCGCCAACCGAACGTAAAGTTGCAAACTACATTTAGTAGTTGGCGGTGGCGCCACCAATCAAAGCGGCCCGGCCGTCATTAGATGTATGAAAGGATGATTCTCAGCTTCGCCACCTGAATGGATAAAATGGCGACAATTCCATCGACACACAACTTAAGTTACAGAATCGGGGCCCAGTAAAGAGATCTTTGTCACTCATCTTCCTTGAAACTATCCCTGTGCAACATATAGCTGAATTTTCTCGTGTCCATAGATTCATCCGCTCTGTACCAGCCCCATATCTATTACCCCCATGAGCTTCTACTCTTAAATGTATAATTTCATGTGACATATTAAACAAACTACACAATATTACTAACTCTTCTCCTGAATGAACATCTTTGAAAGTTGTTTCGCCGGTCTTCTTAAAAACCCATGAGACTGGGTCAGAATCAGTGACTCCTTCCACCGAGCATTCTAACTCTGCTTTTTTGTCGTCACCTTTTGGCTCTTTAGTGAGCTTAGCTGTCGGCGTTGCACCACCAGAATTGTCAAGCTCAGCTTTTACTTCAATCTCACTTGAATCTGGGCTATGGAATTGGCATTTGTAGGACCCCATGGTTTTTTCATCTAGATGCTTAATCAACATGGTCTGTCCAGCCTCTGTCATTTCATACCTGAAAGTAAATCAATTGTATAAATATTTACAACGTTAATAATTAGGTTTTTAAGGCCCGTATTACTGAAAGAGACTCAAGTCTTGATCTTTAGTTAAGTTTTGATTATCTCCTTCTCTCACTATCTAAATGACAAAGACGACTGCTACTCAAGTACAGATCAGAGTCTGAGTCGCGTTCTATAATATGGACCTAAGTTAACTACAATTCTCTATTTCCGTTTATTATGTTATAATTTTAAATTGTTATTTTTTTTATAAAAAAACCACAAAATCACTGAACATTTGGCTCTTTTACAAAACATTTGATATCATTATTTGAATTATTTTTAGTAGCTTCATGTCTGTTATTTTATTCAGGAGAAAAATAGCCTATGTCACTTTCGACTCCAACCTTTCAGCTCTACAGCCCTTCAACTTCTCGTCAAGAACCGTCTGATTTGTAATCAGCGCTATTCTTCATCTTTTGAATCTCTACCTGCGTCTGTATTTCCGAGCTCATATAACCCGAACCTCTTTAAAGTACGAGTGAATAGGCTTCTTCTGGGACAGCTCACATCTTTGCCTTGAGCAAGATTGCGGTCAAGAGTGAACCCATTCTTGAAATACAATTATCCCTGTACAAACAAACACGTCGATCAGTTGCTTCGTTTTAATATTAACAAAGGACAAACAAACACTCTCTCACTTTAAAATATTGGCGAGGAAATACTCGCCAGAAGAAATCTTCTGACACAATAAACAAAAACACATCTTGGTACTAACTCTGGCCCGTCCTTGATCTCTCTGAAATCTTCCCCGGTCTTTTTGAAGCTCCATTTCACTTGATCCGAGTCAGTGGGATTTCCTTGAGCTACACACTTCAATTCTGCCGGCTTTTTTGCTTCTAGTGGCGTAGTTTCGAGCGTTAACTTAGGTGGACGGTGGTCACTGCTACTGCTGCTGTCACTCGCCTCCAGCTTTACTTCTACTTCATCTGATTCTGTTTTGTGAGAGACACACTTGTACGCACCCACAGTATTTTCATCTACGTTCTTAATCGTCACCTTCCCACCGTTATCTGCTATGTCATATCTGTAATCAAATAAGTAATTTTAATACGACGAGAGAAGCCTTTGCCAAGCATTGTGATAATTCAGGGTACGTCAGACAAGAAGAAGCGATACTTGCAAGGTCTGATGGAAGTATAAGTGGCTTTCCACTCAGGACTTTCTTTCCAAGATAAGTTGGAAAAAAAACCTATATTTTATGCGTTGTGAAAGTACAGAGGCCAGTGCATCAGGTTACTCCATTTTCATTGCAAAACCGGTCTTAACACAACAGCACACAGTGCAAGCGTGTGGTAACCTGAGTTGTGGCCGTATGTACCTAGTCAGGAAAGTCATTGGGACGTACACGCTATAGCACATCAGGCTAACATGTTGACTTCGACGCCACCCTTATCATGCTCGTAATAATACCGGCTTTTGCAGCACAAATGGGTAACCTGACGTGCCGCTGTCTGTACATGGCGGCACTGATCGAACCCAATACCTTTACCAATATAAATTTTAAAAAATTATATGATTGACGTAAAAAGAGCGACTCTCGGAGTTTCTTGCCTATTCTTCTCCTGAGGAAGACTGCACCTTTGCGAATAGGCGCAAAGTCAAAAGTGCTGACTATATCTATACATATAATAAAACTGTAGAGGTCTAATTTCTGTACATAGAAAAAAAAATCTAAAAACCGAGTCAGGGGGATGTAAGAAGAGAAATAAAACAAATCCCGAGGTTTTATGTTCGACTGTATACAGGGTGGAATTTTGTAATGCCACCTTCATCAGCCCATATACGTCCCCACTGCTGGGGCACGGGCCTCCCTCAATAACATGAGGGGTAAATGCCATACTCACCACGCTTGGCAGACGGGTTGGCGAGGGTTTTGATATAATTGCAGAGTTTTCCTTCTCTGTGTGCAGATGAACTTGCTTGCATATTTACCTTAGTCGCCTTGTACGACACCTCGGTAAGAAAGAGGGTGGTCCTATTCTACTCTGCCGGGGACTCACACGGCTATGCCACCTGAAGGGAAAGTACTCTTAATGCGACTAAAGCACCTAAATCACGATTTTATGATGCTTAGATAAGCATGACGCACTGCATTAAATCGGAGAAAAAAATACTACGGTAATATTCAGGACATAAACTAGATAAGATTCTTGCTGAAAACATGATTCAGCACTTTTGGTTCGATAGAAAAAGCTCACAAAGTCACCTCTAAATACCCAATATTGTGTATCTTTCAAGCTGTAAAAACGAAAATAAAATGCACACAGGAACTTGAATTTGCTATCAAAATGTTCGTGATTGAACACTCTCGATAAGTAGTTAACGCATTTTTCGATTTAAGCTGTTACCTTTCCATAAATCTCAGTTTTCTAACTTTCGAACATGTTTTTACGCACGCACGCTTTTATAGTCCATAAACTTCGTGTATCGACACTGTTCGCACTGCCGGCCCAGGCCTGTTGAGAGACGGAGATGGCACTATTCCTATGTGTGCTGCCTTTATCGGGTGCTGTAGTCGCCTTAGGCCCGTGTTCACCAAAAATATAACCAACGGTTAAACCGCGGTTGGAAGCTAATCAGACAAAATGTCAAAAAAAATGTATGAAAGTGACATTGTCAAATCTCTGGTTAGCTGCTAATCGTTGGTTAAATTTTTGGTGAACACTGGCCTTAATACTGTAGATAGAAAATTGTACTCAAAGAAAACATTCCTTTATTTTTGAAAAGAAAGAAAACTGCATTCAAGGATTTTCGAAAATTCGCTTGCCACAACCGAGAATCGAACCAACTAAAATCTGTAAAAATACCCTGTACTTTTATTGCGTCGATCGTTAGGGTTAGGGTCAATTATAAGGATGAAATCTTTCTAACAAACTTGATAAATTAAATGAAAGGAAAACTATGAAATCTTAAATTAAACCATTGTATATCTTTATTTTATGTATGTTCACCGATTTCCCCGCCATTTGTGGACCGATTTTCAAAATTCTTTTTTTGGTTCGAAAGAGTACTCCAGAAATGGTCCTATGTCACCAAGTCAGGATCTGATGAAATCCCATTGAAATCGAGGGCAACCCTTGAATGGAATAGGCAATTACAATGTTTCTCAAGTTCTTTCTATTATTTACGCCAAACAGAAAAATACATACATCAACACTGTCTAGGGATATTGCATGATTTTTCATACAAAAGAGGTCTTTTTGAGAAGCTATAATACCATACCCGAGATAAACGGAGTGATATAATTTTCAGATGAACAAGTGCTAAACTTGAATTTTCAGTTTTAGCAATAAATTTTTTTTTCTTGAAATTTGTGAAAAAGTGACGAAAAAAAAAGTACATTTTTGTTTTCGTTTAGGTACGTCACGTTTTAAAAAAATTCAATTTAAACAAAGTTAATTGACTAGAATTGAAAATTTAGGTTTAACACTTGCTCATCTTGAAATTATATCCCTCCATGTGTCTCGAGTATGTTTTTATAGCTTCTCAACACACCTCTTTTGTATGAAAAAATCAAGCAATATCCCTAGACCAGTGTTTTTCAAACTGTGGGTCGCGACCCCCAGGGGGGTCGTAAAGCCATACTCGGGGGGTCGCAGGTGCCTGTATAGTGATGCCTTCCGCGTCTACCCCGCGGCAAACTCTTTTATTATGTGTTTTAAAATCTCCGAAGTAGTACATAGATTTAGCCTAAAAGGCTCTTAGGGACCTTAGGGGGTCGCCAGAACTTTTTATGATCCAAAGTGGTCGCGAATCCAAAAAGATTGAAAAACACTGCCCTAGACAGTGTTGATGAGTGTCTTAATTCGGCCCTGTCGGAGAAACTAAATGTTTTTTTTTTTAAAGAATGGCTGTCCGCATTGATGCGATTCCGCCAAAATCACGTAGCAAAGAAAATACACCTAATGACATTATTCTATCTTCAGGATGCTTTGAGTATGTAGTCTTTAGTCCTGACTAAAGACTACATACTCAAAGCATCCTGGGCCGTCCACATATTACGTCACACAAAATTTCGACTTTTTGAACCCCTCCCCCCCTATGTCACGCTTTTTTGGTATCCCTTTAACATGTACTGTAACATTTAGTATGAAATGCACGGGGGTTGTCTTAGATACTGACATAGGTGCCCTGTTTTAGAAACTTTAGCTCAGTCTGTAGGTAGTTTTGCATTGCAAAAGGTGGCGTAGAAAATGTTTTGACACAATATTGTTAAGGTATGGCAGGTTAATAAAAATCCAAGTTCTCGACCTTGGAGGACCCAGGCGTTAGCCGCCATCTTGAATTAAAGGTGCCAAAATTAGGTATATTGTAAATAACTTCTCAATTGTTTACTAAATCACAAAAGTGTCTATGAAAGGTTCAAAGAAGACAAAATTGTCTACATTTTTTGCATACATGATTATTCTGTAAGTCTTATAGGTAAAAAGTTACAAGCGAAATTCGGAGTCTCTAGACCCAGCGGTTTGGGTTGTGCATTGATATGTCAGTCAGTTAACCCCCTTAATCCCCTTAGGGGTAGAATTTCCAAAATCGCTGATACACGTGTTCATTATTTTTTAATCATCAGCCTACACACGAAGTTCTAAGATCGTAACTTTAAAATTCACGGACTTTCATACAAACTTCCATCCCCTATTTAACCCCCTTAGGGGTGGAATTTCCAAAAATCGCTCCTTAGTGGATGCCTGCACTACATAAGGTATCTATGTGCAAAATTTCAAGTCCGTAAGTCCAGCGGTTTGGGCTGTGCGTTGTGTATCCCCCAGTCCGTTTATCATTTTATATATTAGATTTTTGTAAATATTATTATTTCCGTCGCTTGTAACTTTTTACCTTTAAGACTTACAGAATAATCATGTATGCAAAAAATGTAGGCAATTTTGTCTTCTTTGAACCCTTTATAGACACTTTTGTGATTTAGTAAACAATTGAGAAGTTATTTACCTAATTTTGGCACCTTTAATTCAAGATGGCGGCTAACGCCTGGGTCCTTCAAGGTCGAGAACTTGGATTTTTGCCTAAACAATATTGTGTCAAAAAAATTTCTACGCCACCTTTTGCAATGCAAAGGCCTTTGCATTTCCCCACAGACTGGGCTACTTCTATTCCATTGTAAATCAAAAATAAGTCCGTAATTAGCTCTTAGGAATTCGTGTGCCATTTATTGTACTTACCTAAGTAATAGGTCTTTCAACATACATGTTGAGGCCACAATTAAACGCCGCTAAAAACTGACTATTTTATTTAACAACACTATTACAATTAACTCGCACTTATTATAATATAACTCACTGTATATAATTAACTGTCGCTTGTTTTTACTCAACCAAAACACTGAAAACTTGCATCCTTATATAGAAGGCCTGTAATATACCAATACCGCGTTTTAGATTACAGACTGCGACATCTAGCGGATATATTTTGTAACTATCCTGAACATACTCCCCCTCCGAAAGAATTGCCGCTCATCTCGTAAAAACTCACTCTGGTAACGGGCATAGTTTAAAACTCCGGTTGAAAGAAAAAAGTTTTAACCAGAGCGGTTAAAACTTATGAAGTTTTAACCGCTCTGGTTAAAACTCCGCCAGAGGTATTGATCTCATATGTTCGGGTATAATTATCTCGCCCTTGTATCTTCTTTAAAACTCTACCAAGTAGCCACTTGCTTGGAGGGTAACGAGGATCTTTAACCAATACCAGGTATTTAATTTTAAACTATCTGTTAGGTGTTTTCCACTTTGGTCTCTGTTGTAGTCTGGACATATACTCTGATTGCCATTTCCTCCAAAAACACTGCATCACTTTTTGTAAAAGTTGCATCTGGAAAAGCTATGGTCTCTGACGTCACTGTAGTCTCTTTCTGGTATAGTGACAAGCGGCTCGCTGACTAAAAAGTGTGCTGGTGTTAGTGGGTCGAAATCATTGGGATGGTCACTCATCGGCGACAAAGGTCTGGAATTGAGACAAGCCTCTATTTGTACCAGTAAAGTTGAAAGCTCGAATGTCAATGTGGGATCTCCTACCGTACGCTTTAGATGAAATTTTATAGACTTGACGCCTGCCTCCCATAAACCTCCAAAGTTAGGTGCACCAGGACCAGGTGGTATAAACTTCCATTTTGTGCCTTCTGATTCTAAAAGAAAGGCGAGCTCATCAGGCATACTGGATTTCCCCTGCTTCCACATTTCTAAAATCTCTTTGCTCGCTGCTACAAACATAGTTCCGTTGTCACTCCACATTTCTCTACAGTTGCCTCTCCTTGAAAAGAATCTTCTGTATGCCGCCAAAAAAGCTTCTGTCGTCATGTCACTGACTAGCTCAATGTATAAAGCCTTAGTGGCAATGCAGATAAATATCGCTATATAGCAGGGGTGGCCAACCGGTCGATCGCGATCGACCGGTCGATCGCGACTGTTAGTCCAGTCGATGGTGGCAAGGCAAAAAAATAAAAAAAACATTTCAGATTTTTGTTTTTTCTCTTAATATAATTTAAAAAATACTACATGAATGTGTACTGAACTACGCTGTTTCATTAAGAATTTCAAGAAGTATGTAATTGGTAGATCGCACAGGGTTTCGTTAGTAAACAGGAGATTTTGGATATAACCAAGTTGGCCACCCCTGCTATATAGGCTTTGTAACCTCGGCCTTTACTCATTCTCACATTTATAGGGCCAGCAAAATCTACTCCACTGTTTGAAAACGGTCTTGACAGTTTAACTCTACAATCAGGTAACTCCCATTATTTGCGTTCTTGTAGTCGCACTTTGTTTAGCACATGTTATGCAGTTTCTCACAAATCTCTTTGTTGTATTGCCGGCGTTAATTAACCAATATCTTTGTCAAAGATAAGTTATCATCATTTGCGGCCCGCCGTGCTTCGTCTTTTTATGAGCCTCAAATAGCAGTAATGGTAATAAAACGTTTTTCTTTAATATTATAATAGGATGTTTGCTTAAAAACTCTAGTTCTGCATGTTTCAAACGACCTCCAACTCGCAGTATTCCATCTTTATCCAAAAAAGGGGTAAGTGACAAAAGTTTACTTTTTTATTCAATTGCTTTCTTTTCTCTAATTGCTCTATCTCTTCGTAATGCTCTAATCTCTGTGAAAGCTTTAAACAAATTGCAAGTGCTTCCTCTCTTTCTTCTTGGATAACATATGAAGGTAATTTATTTTTAATCTCTCTATCCTTTATAAGCTATCTCCGGATCCAAGCCACGACAGCGACCAGCTTTTGTAGCGATGAGTAACGTTTTAATAATTTACTTATATCCTCCGAATCCTCAAATTCGATAGCCCTTGTAGCACATGTTATAGTATCGCACCTCTCCAAGTCAGTCTCTAAACTCACACAATTCGGTATCTCATGGTCTGCGCTACGTAAAAAAGAAGGTCCTTTCCACCACAACTCAGTGTTTTTTAGTTTCTCAGGTGCAATTCCTCGTAACGCTGGATCGGCTGGATTATCTTTGGTTCCTACATAATACCAAGTAATGTCAATAGTATTTCTAATTTCAAGAACTCTGTTTCTGACGTAGGTCTTCCATTTCGATGGGCCTCCTTTTATCCAAGCCAGTGCTATCTCTGAATCTGACCAAGCGTTAGTGTGTTTAGCGTCAACTCTCATTGCTGTGAAAACATGTAATAATAGTTTGCTGAGTAGTACAGCAGTACATAATTCCAAGCGTGGTAAAGTCATTGATTTGATCGGAGCCACCTTAGTCTTGGCCATCAATAATGCCGTTTTGATCTGTCCATCCTCTTGAATCATCTTTGCATATACAACCGCCGCATAAAATCCATGTATCTCTAATTTTGTAAGATCATTAGTGGTGCCAAGCCATCTCGGAATTCTTATATCGGCTAGTTTCTCAATTTGTGTTCGGAATCGAATCCACTCATCTCGTATCTCACTAGGCAGTTCGTCATCCCAGTCCGTACCCAAAGGGAAAATACATCACCCTATTACTAAGGCTCCGCTGTCCGTCCATCCGTCCGTCCGTCCGTCCGTCCGTCCGTCCGTCCGTCCGTCCGTCCGTCCGTCCGTCCGTCTATCCGTCCGTCTGCATCTCATGAGACGTAATAGTTAGTTGAAATTTTCGCAGATGATGTATTTCTATGTGCCCTATAACAACAAATACTAAAAACCAGAATAAAATAAATATTTAAGGGGGCTCCCATACAAAAAACGTGACTTTTTTGCTCGCTTTTATAGAAAGTCTTTCCGAGGCCGTATCTCATGAACCGTGATAGTTAGACAGTTGACAGTTTCACAGATGATTTATTTCTATTGGTCCTCAACACTAAAAATCTGAATAAAATAAATATTTAAGGGGGCTCCCATACAAAAAACGTAATTTTATTGCTCGTTTTTATAGATAAGTCTGTCCGAGGCTCATGAACCGTGATAGTTAGACGGTTGAAATTTTCAAAAATGATGTATTTATATGTGCCCTATAACAACAAATACTAAAAAGTAGAATAAATAAAAATTTTAAGGGTGCTCCCATACAACAAACGTGATTTTTTGCCGTTTTTTTAGAGATAATGGTTTTTATATAGTCCGACTCGCACTTGACTGGTTTTATAGGTAATGGTATGGAACCCTTCGTAAGCGAGTCCGACTCGCACTTGCACGTTTTATTTCCTTCTGTTGATTCGGAAGTCTATGCTCTCATGAGGGAGAGGTCTCGTTGTATAATAATATGAGGGCAGCTGGGAATGTTCACAGCCTGGACTTCTGGCCTGAGAGGATAATGATCTAACGCTAGAGAAGCGAACAGAAATAGAGTCGAATATAAAAATCATTATTTTATAAGACATTCAGGATGCCACTTAAAACAAGTCAAGATTACATGAAATACATACAAACATACATTAAAGGATACAAATACATACATACGCATTCGTTCTTTTGACCCTACTGACTCTACGCCTATTCGCAAAGGTGCAGTCTTCCCCAGAGAAGAACAAGCAAGAAACTCTGAGGTTGCTCTTTTTAATCGCATTACAAATTTTCTTATTTACTATTTATAACTAAATCTGAAATAACTCTAGAGCTGAGCACAAAAACGAAGCCCCAACGTAGCTGGTAATTTTCTTACATTTTGTTTAATTATACTTGTCCACCAACCCGCATTGGGCCAGCGTGGTGGACTATGGCCTAAATCCCTTTCGTGTTTTGAAGGGAGGCCCGTGCCCCTCGGTGGGGTCATATATGGGCTGGTAAAAAATACTTTTCCTTTTTTATTCATTATTAATGTATTGGTTTCCGTCTTATCGCAGTCACTTTCCTAATTTTTATGAAGCCTCATTTTTATCGCCAAGTCAATAGTCGCAAGTTTATTTTTATCACTGCCAGATTTATATTTTTACGCAACTGCAATGATTTTTTTAAATTTCGTTTATGTGCATCAAAATTATATGTCAAAATAAAATGTGTAACAGACTACTTACAAAGAATTGTCTAGATCGAGAAACTTGTCCTCTCCAGCCCTCTTGAATAGCCAAGTAAATTTGTGATCTGTCCTCATGGGAACCTCGCATGTTAAGTCTGCGGACTGACCTTGCGTCACAGGACTCGTGACAAGCTTAGCGGTAGGCTTTGCTTTACCTTCTAAAACATAAAAATAGTATTGAATTTGACAATCAAACTTTGAAATAAGCTTTTCAAAACATGATTGTCGATTTACACAAAAATATTTTTTTATAAAAATAGCTTACGTACTGTTGAGTATGTAAGCCATGTATTGCTTATGACTTGGTCAAGGATTGGTCAAAACCATGCCATAAACAATTTCTGAGTTTCGAATCTTTAAACAGACGACGAAAGAAAATATCACAATAAATGTACCTACTATCGATAATTAGTGACCCATTTGAGAACCCGCGTTACTGCTTATGATATAGTCAAGGATTGGTCAAAACCATACCAGAAACAATTCAAAACAATTCAAATATTTAAATGGACAACGAAAAATCTATCAGAAAATTATCACAGATATTGTGATATCATCCGAAATTTATGACTCGATTGGCGCTAATAATCTGGGTTATTGCTTATGACATAGTCAAGGATTGGTCAAAACCATGCCATAAACAATTTTCGCCTTTAAACAGACTGTAATCACACATATTATGACATATTTAGAAATATGTGACCATATTTCACACTAAGAACCCTAGCTATTGCTTATGATATGGTCATGGATTGGTCAAAACCATACCAGAAACAATATCAGAGTTCCAAATCTTTAGACTGACAAAGTAATAAAATGTCACAATAAATATAATCACAGTGCTACATAAACGAAAATAAATTTTAATATCTGGGGGAGGCCTATGTCCAGTAGTGGACGTCTTGCGGCTGATATGATAATTTTGCGTTAAAAACCCTAATCATTGCTTATGACATGGTCAAGGATTGGTCAAAACCATGTTATAAACAATTTCAAATAATTTAAAACTTGTGAAAATATTCCGCGTTAAGAACCCGAACTATTGTTTATGACAAGGTTTAGGATTGGTCAAAACCGTACCATAAACAATTCAGAGTTTCAAAAAGTGAAACAATATTTAAACGGATGTGGAAATAAAATGTTAAAATATATGTAATCACTGACGCTTCATCTTAATCAAAAATTAATGACTGGACTGCGTGTAAATAACCTGATTATTGCTTATGACTTAGTCAAGGATTGGTCAAAACCATGCCATAAACAATTTCAACTTTTAAACAGACTACTAAAAACTTACCAGCACGTAATCACACATATTATGACATATTGAGAAATATGTGACCATATTTCACACAAAGAACCCTAGTTATTGCTTATGATATGGTCATGGATTGGTCAAAACCATACCAGAAACAATTCAAAACAATTCAAATCTTTCAATGGACAACGAAAAATCTATCAGAAAATTGACACAGATATTGTGATATCATCTGAAATTTATGACTGGACTGGCGCTAATAATCTGGGTTATTGCTTATGACATAGTCAAGGATTGGTCAAAACCATGCCATAAACAATTTTCAACTTTAAACAGACTGCTAAAAATCTACCAGCATGTAATCACACATATTATGACATATTTAGAAATATGTGACCATATTTCACACTAAGAACCCTAGCTATTGCTTATGATATGGTCATGGATTGGTCAAAACCATACCAGAAACAATGTCAGAGTTCCAAATCTTTAGACTGACAAAGTAATAAAATGTCACAGTAAATATAATCACAGTGCTACATAAACGAAAATAAATTTTAGTATCTGGGGGAGGCCTATGTCCAGTAGTGGACGTCTTGCGGCTGATATGATAATTTTGCGTTAAAAACCCTAATCATTGCTTATTACATGGTCAAGGATTGGTCAAAACCATGTTATAAACAATTATAGAAATACTTTAACATTCTTAAGCACTTCCTGACTGAATGTCCAATGTACGCGCTGGTAAGATGGGAGAAAATAGGCATGGATGAGGTAAAAGAAGAAGGAACAAATACAAGAGATAAGTATAAAGGAGATAATTGGGGTTGCAAAAGCTTCTGGGAAGTTTAAAGAGGTGGAACTGTCAGTGCAGAGGTAAACCTCATGCACTGTTATGGGGGATTGGGTGAAATGGTCCCAAATAAGTGGACTGATCACCCGCCTGTGCCTGACGGGCGTCCCCTCCATAGATAGCTAGATAGATAGAAGCTGATGTTGAAAGTAATGAGTCTACTAATTCGTAAATGTCGGTACACCTTAACAGACCACAGTAGTAAAGGTGTGACCTGAATACTCCAGTTAAAAGAATGGAGAATCGTAGGCAGCGGCAGCGACGGCTGCACCGCTAACCTACATATATCGTTATGGCACTGGAAAGAAGATGGCGCCCATTGTGACCATCCAGGTAGTGAAATTGAGAATCAATCTAAACACCTACATGAAAATTAAGGTAAAGCCCAAATTCTTAAAAGCTGAATTTTAAACTTTACTTTAACGGTGTAGACAAAGATTAAGGAACGATTTAACGAAATTCTCATGGGAACGAAGTCCCGGGCATCTATTTGTAAAATATACAAAATTCGTAGTCAAACGTCAAAAATAGCTTATTTCATAGAACATTCACAATGTCACTTTAAAAAATCTAAGTACCTAGTGAATTATATTAGCATTTTTTTACTTTTACTTTAGCATTGCATTACCAATTTAACTTTTTTCTTTCTTTCTTTTTACTTTATTAAAGTAGTGAATTACATAAGTTAAATTCATAAGTCAATTTTTTTTTTTTTAATAGAACATGACTGTCACTTAAAATAAGTCAAAGAAGTAAATTACATTAACGTTTTTAACTTTTACATTAGCATTAACTACATTAGCATTTAAACTTTATCAAAGTAGTGAATTACATTAGCATTTTTAATTTTTACATTAGCATTAACTACATTAGCATTTAAACTTTATCAAAGTAGTGAATTACATTAGCATTTTTAATTTTTACATTAGCATTAACTACATTAGCATTTAAACTTTATCAAAGTAGTGAATTACATTAGCATTTTTAATTTTTACATTAGCATTATATACATTAGCATTTTAACTTTATCAAAGTAGTGAATTACATTAGCATTTTTATTTTTTACATTAGCAGCATTAAATACATTAGCATTTTAACTTTATCAAAGTAGTTAACTACATTAGCATTTTTAACTCTTACATTAGCATTAATTATTTTAGCAATTTAACTTTATCAAAGTCAAGACTTAGTCAAAGTCAAAAGTCAAGAATAGCTTTTTTTCATAGAACATTCAGAATATTACATAAAAAAAGTCAAAGTAGTGAATTACATTAGCATTTATACATTTGATGCAGGGGTTCCCAACCTTTTTTTGTCTACTGCCCACTTTAAGAATAAATTATTTTTTAACGCCCCCCTTTTTAAACATACTTAAAAACCGCTAAGTACTTATAACTGATTATTGAAACGCAACTTTATAGTATTCGGACAGAGTATCTTTTATTGAAAATAAAACAAACATAATCAATTCTTATATAAAAACTAATGTGAAGGTTGAATCTGATGCTGTTCAATAAGTTTGTTGATATCAGGTTCCAATTTACTCAAAAACAGCCGCAAGTCGCCACGTTCGGTAACACGCAAACGATTTCTCTTTTTAGTAAGCAGCGTTGCCACAGCACTAAAACCACGTTCACACAAATATGACGATGGGAATGCTATCAAGAATCGTTGAACAATTGACCACAATCCAGGGTACAATTGCAGGATCGGTTTTTGAAGCCAAAATTCTTGATATCCATTTTTGAACTTGATTTTTATTTCTTCGTTTGTTGTCAATTCTATAAGTTCTTCTTCCAGCTGAGGTGACATTGCTATGTTGACATTTGAAAACGGATCTAACACCCAGTCTGGTATTTCCAAGTTTAAAATGACCTGGTATCGTTCGGTGAAGTCAATGTGGAGGTTTTCCAAATGTTGGCAGTAGGCAAACAAGTCGTCGTTACTGCAGGATACTGATAAATTCGGAAAATTGTGAAACTCACGTCTGCCCATATTCTTTTTGTGCAGAAGCAGTTTGGCTGCGAAAGCAGCAACGACATTTTTTGTTTTAATTAAATTTAGTTCATCGCCTTGCAGTTGGAGGTTCATGTCGTTGAACAATTTATACAGGTCTGTCATGTAAGCTATATCATTCTTTGATGTTATGAGCTTGTTGCGCAGTTCTGTATCTTTAGTTTCCAAGAACTCTATCACAGAGTCAAACAGGTTGTAAAATCGAATCAGACAATTGCCTCTTGACAGCCAACGAACTTCAGTATGAAGCAATAAACGGTAGAAATCTTCGTCATTAGTAACACAAAGCTGATGAAATAATCTATCATTCAAAGAGCTGCTACGGATTTTATTGACTGCTTTGATGACATATTGCAGTGATTGAAATAGTCGTTCACTTAAGTTTCTAGCAACCAAATGTTGTCTATGAATAACGCAATGTATAGCAAGGACATCTGGAATTTTATTTTTTAAGTACGCTATGAAGCCTTTATGGCGCCCTGTTATAGCCGGAGCGCCATCCGTAGCAACTGATATAATATTTTTCAAAGGAATCTCTTTCTCTTCACAAAACTTTTACAATGTATTGAATATGGTTTCGCCTTTTGTATCTGTCTCCAAATTTCTGGCAAACAATAGTTCTTCACGTATTTTCTCATCTTTAATAAACCTCACGTAAGATAGCAACAACGCTTCATTAGTTGGTAAAGTGGACTCATCGAGCTGAATTGAGAATTGACTAGTCCTCAGATGATTGCACAATGATTCTTCAATGTTTTCAGCCATTTCATCAATTCGTCTTTGCACAGAATTATTACTCAAAGGAATTTTTCGGATAATATCTGCGGCCGGTTTATGAAGCACAGTAGTTATTACTTCCTTTATTGCTGGCAAAATTAACTCTTCTCCGATGTTGTGTGGTTTGCCTTTTTGAGCAATTAACAAAGAGATATTGTACGAAGCTCGAAGTCCGTCGTCATCTTGCTTAGCAGCCGCCGAAAATAGTTTTGATACACTTGGCTGAGTATTATGCTTCTTCTCTAGGTCTTGAAAATATGCTACATTCTTGTCTTTCTTATCTGGATGCATTTTATTCAAATGATCTTGCAGTCTTGAAGGCTTCATTGCTTCGTTCGAAAATGTTTTTAGACATAGAAGACACAAAGGCGACGACGGGTTTGTGGGATTTTCAATAAATCCGAATTTAATATATTCCGCAGAGTATTGCCGTCTCTTCTTTTTTACTTCCGACATTGTTTTGTTTTGAGAAATACGTAAGTGTTATAATGAAGTACTGCTTATCTATTATGCGCGAAACCGCAAATGAAAATAAAATAAATTTACGTCGTTTATATAGGATTGCATAAGCAGCACGCACCAACAGGAATAAGACAAACGTGCATAAACTCGTTTATCTCATTCGACGCCCAATCGTACTCGACAAGCAAGAACAAGTATTATAGAACCAGCCGATTGATACAGGAATGTACAAATCGGATTATTTAACAAAAACTTGTTAAAACATCATTGCCCGCGGTCTATTATATAGAACCGAGTTTGAGCTATATCTTAATTAATATTAGTTGATGTTCACAAGATGTAGTCGAGAGTCGAGAGCTCAGTCGGTGTCTAAGAGTCTTCCTAGCTAGGTAGATGAAATTATAAATCGACCCCAAAGCCCTACACAACGCCCCCTTTTTTTTCTGGGTCTCTTACCGCCCCCCTTTAGGCCTGCAGCGCCCACAAGGGGGCGTTATCGCCCACGTTGGGAAAGACTGATTTGATGAGTAGCAGCGCCAACGGCAACTGTACGTCAACTACAGTTGCCGTGTCGATGGAATGGAGTCCATTTTATCTATTCAGGTGGCGAAATTGAGAATTATTTAATTTTCTTAAATTAGCTGACAACCTTCTCGACCAGCAGCGCCACCGCCAACCGAACGTAAAGTTGCAAACTACCTAGCAACTGAAAATTCAGTTGTCGGTGGCGCGACCAGTCAAAGCAGCCATCATTAGATGTACAAAATTTGGATAGTTCTCAATTTTTCCACCTGAAAGGATAAAATGGCGACCATTCCATCGATACACCACTTGTAAGTTACAGAATCGGGTCCCAGACCACCTAGCAACTTAGCATTCAATTGGCTTAAACACCGTTGTTGATCAACGCAGCCATCACTAAATGTGTAAAAATAATAATTAACTCAATGAGTCATCGACGACTAGCTTAAACTCTTGGACCTAGAAATTAAAAACCCGTGTATTTCTTATATAACTGCTTTTATAAAATTAAGTAACTATGTAACGTACTTCTTTATGAGTACTTCTTTAGTAAACCAGACAGTGTATAAGACTGTTAAAATCGATCGAGATGGAGATAGGGATCTATGTCCAGCAGTGGACGTCTTACGGCTGACATGATGATGATGAACTCTTTTCTTTAGTCGCCTCTTACGACACCCAAGAAAGGGATGGGGTGGTTTTATTTTCAACCGATCACCACATGTAATGTTTATAGCAATTCAATGTATTAATGAAGCGCTTGTAGCCCAGTGGCGCTCACTAATCTCAACCGGTCAGTGAGGTCAAGCAAAGAACACATAGGCAGGGAACCTGATGGGTGACCAAAGTGGCAATTTATCACAAGCGTTTCCGTGTTTCGGAGGGCACGTTAAGCTCCGGCTGTTGTCGATTCACTACAGTCGTTAAAACCAAGTCAGAGGCCATTGTGCGATTTGAAATTTCTGACACCAGGTTTAGTCAAGTTCGCCACACACTTGACTATACCTACACGATAAGATGAAGAATGTATTAATTAATTATTCGTAATAGAAAATGAAAACATGTGTATAATTTCAAAATTTGTAAATTGTACCTACTAACAATTATCTTAAACAGCAACTTAGGTGTTTAACATACACTTATGTATAAAATTTCGATAGTTCTCAATTTCACCACCTGACGATAAAATAGTCACCATTTTCATTCAATCGCCATTAAGACGTCATTGGTTTATAATGCATTAGACGCTCAGGTGAAATCGATTACTATTGATCTCTTTGTTATACTTCGCTTGTTTATAAAGTGATCTTCAAAGGAGGTTAGTGAAGACGTAAGCAAACCATGGCCATCTATAAAAAACGAACATGGTTAAGGCGACTACAGCACCTAAATTACGATTTTATGATGCGTAGATAAGCATGACGCACTGCATTAAATCGAAGAAAAAAAATACTACGGTAATATTCAGGACATAAACTAGATAAGATTCTTGCTGAAAACATGATTCAGCACTTTTGGTTCGGTAGAAAAAGCTCACAAAAACACCTCTAAATACACAATATTGTGTATCTTTCAAGCTGTAAAAACGATAGTAAAATGCACACAGGAACTTGAATTTGCTATCAAAATGTTCGTGATTGAACACTCTCGATAAGATACTAACGCGTTTTTCGATTTAAGCTGTTACCTTTCCGTAAATCTCATTTTTATAACTTTCGAACATGTTTTTATGCACGCACGCTTTCATAGTCCGTAAACTTCGTGTATCGACACTGTTCGCACTGCCGGCCCAGGCCTGTTGAGAGACGGAGATGGCACTATTCCTATGTGTGCTTCCTTTATCGGGTGTTGTAGTCGCCTTAACTCGTAATCGATTTCATCTGCAGAAACCTCTCCCCTCTCCTCCCCGCCGCTGCCGGTTTGTGGCACTGCAGCTTCGACGAACCCGCCGCGCCGACTTCCATCCAGCGGTAGCCAAATAAGAACAATACTACTTCAGATTAAACATTTTTAGACCAAATCTAAAAAATCGATGAACATACTTATATAGTGTAATATCGTCTTCTCCACACCCAAAAGTTACCGATAAGATATTGCTTCTTAGCAATAGGGCCGCCTTTTGTACCCTAAATTTACTGTTCATAATGTAACTTTTACTCTGTATCACGTTCTGTAATGTTGGTGTGCAATAAAGTATATTTGTATAAAGGTACATGCAGTCGAACATAGAACCTCCTCATTTTTTGAAGTCGGTTTGAAAACTCTGACACCAGGGTTAGCCAAGTTCGCCACATACTTGACTATACCTACACAATTAGAAGAGGAAGATGGAAAATTGTCTGGTATTTTTGATCTGGTGTAAAAATACATAATTTCATTTTAAATCGTTCTTATTTGGCCATCCTGAACTTATCACATATTTTCCTTTTATAGGATTTCTCTCCCTATAGATTTATTCCCATTATTTAGAGTTGGCTCTCCTAGTAATTTTTCTTCAAGATGTTCTATCCTGAGTGGTCTTGGCTAGTAGAATTAACTTCTTTGAGTCCCGTCTGATGGTGGTCGTCCGCGTTTGCCAGGGTCTTCCTGTTGGTTTCGACAGTGGGTACATCTTCAACACTATTTGTGTCATATGGTCTTTCTTCTATAAAGTTTCGGCTTAAAATGTGGCTATATCACGTCACATTGGCTTGCTTTCTATCGCATGGAACGTAACTGAGAAACAAACAATTTATACATTACAAAACTATATCATGCATGTAACAGGCGTGTTAGTCTTCGAAAAGTGTTTGACGGCGGGTTTGGTCCAGTGGTAGTGACGCTGCTTCTGGATCAAAGGGGTTTGAATCCCGGTCGAGGCAGATATTTGTGTAAAAAGAAGATGTTTGTTTGTTAATGGGTGTTGGTGGCTGTCTTCGTGTATGTTCCAAGGGAAAACCTTAGTGTGGGTCTTTGAGTGTGTATCGTTTCCGTTAGTGTAATTAGGCGCTCAGAAAGTCGCTGCCACTAGTCTTCTGGGGTACTCTGAGTTGACTTTTATTACGCCTCTAGGAAGAGACGGGGTGGTGCCACTTCTTAAGGATTCCAGGAAGTCAAGAGTGCAAAGATTATATTCAACGTTCAAAAACGTATAAATCAGCGACTTCAATACCGATTAAAAGCCCGCGAAAAATGGAAAAATTGAGGAAATAAATCGTGTAGACTTTTTTTTTATTCTGAGATGCGTTAACTCTTGACCCCAATCTTGAACAAGGTCATAGATGAGGTCGACGATGGAGCGAGTTAACCCAGAAAATCCCAATTAAGGCACTGGTACTCCCACGCACCGACGGAACACAGCAAGCTGTTTGACGTCGGACTTCGGTAGGAGGGTGGTCGCGAACCAGACGGCCCTTTACAGAGCCTACCACACCGCATGAGACCATAGGACGACACCTCAGATTCAGAAAAAAATGCAGTGTCGTTGCCTGGGATGGATTACTAGAAGGCAGGTCTCATTTGTGTTTCCTTAGTCGCCTCTTACGACACCCACGGAAAGAGATGGGGTGGTGTTATTCTCAACTGATCACCACGCAGTAAAAGAGTGAGTATGCTGTGCACCTTACCACTCACTCTCACCAATCGCCCTAAGGTAGACTGGTAGATACTTCCATTGGGCATTAAGTCCGCCCTTATACTTTCAGTGCATTCAATTAAATAAATAAATACTTAACACAAAACATTACAGACAAAATAGGAAAGGAACACTAAATATGGCAGCCTTATTAAATAGAAAAAAATAAATTAAAGAAACAAAAGAAAATTGAATTCTTCCACGATAGACGAAAAAAAATCTAAAAATATATGCCAGCTGCCAACTCTTCCCAAGTGTACTGTAGGAGCCAGTAACTGGGACGCGAGGGTTTTGCTGTATCGTGGGTGGAAGGTTGACAACCTATTACCACTTATAGACCAAGATCCCAGGGCCGCCAGACCTTACTTCTTTTCTTATTAACCAAAAGTGTGGGAAAGAGTAGTGCTAATATGTACTATTAACATATAAATACCTCCTAGCCTGGGCCGACGGCCAATTTTCAGCTACCAGGTTCTGAAGGTACTTCCAAAAATTACTTACTTGTCCTAAAGTCTGGGTACTGTAAAAAGTATTGTTATAGTTCCCTGAACATCATATTAAAAAATCACGGCTCGGATTGTAGGAAATCGCATAATTTACTTGCGAGCTACAGCGCTACAAAGCGTCTGGCAGAAATTACAGCCGACGACGGAAAGTGTCTGGCGGTGTTGATCATTAATTTTTATATTAAATTAATTATATTCTGTAGGACATCAGCACCCAGACTTAAGACAAGTGAGTAATTTTTGGAAGTACCTTCAGAACCTGGTAGCTGAAAATTGACCGTCGGCCCAGGCTAGCAGGTATTCATATCAATTCAAAAATTCAAAAAAATCAAAAAGTTTATTAATTTCTCCCACAAAGTATGTTAAATAATTTTGGTACAAAAACTGTTTTTACAAATAATTATTATTTTAAGTGGGAGACGGTGCCCTAACTAGGTTTCCCTGTAGTAAGGGATCACCAGGCCCCTCCCTCGGTACCTATTACAGATTTCAACATAAAAAAACATACAGTTTAATATTAACAAATAACATACGTTGATTTAATAGTTTGTCTAACCTTTCTCGTTTATAGTAAAAAAATAGCGTATTAATTAATCGTGTATTTTAGGTGTGTGTGTGTGTGTGAGTGAGGGTATGTGTAGTGAAATTGTAATATGTAAGTTTAATATAACTATTGTAAGCGTTCAAAGAGTCTCTCCGTCTCATCTTAATCTAATATTTGTAGCCAATTTGTTACTTTAGTTTTAGTTTCACTTTTAATCAATGGATAAATATTAAGTTCTTTGTTTGCTATATTGTATAACAATGCACCATTGTAGTTTAAAAATTTGCGAATAAAGAATGTATTAGTTATAGGCATACTAAAAACTTTATGAGACCTTCGTAGTGATAACATCATAACACAGGATTATCTTTTACAGGATATGTTAGTAGTACGTACTAGCACTACTCTTTCCCACACTTTTTGTTACTGAGAAAATAGGTAAGGTCTGGCGGCCCTGGGATCTCAGTCTATTACATCATATTTCATCTAATAATTCTCTGAATTTATATCGAACGTGGCATCAAGTGGATTTAAAACCACTGATGCTTTGCCTATCCCGATAGAGATTTGAGGCGTGATATTTTTTAGGAAAAAAAAAGTTTCGGCACGAATAGGACCTAGAGTTTACGACCCCAGGATTAAACCTCCTTGGGCACTATTTTTGAATCACTCGCCTCGTTTCGAGCGATATTTTTTAATTTTTTAACTACTAAATTTCATGAGTACTAAGACCTTTTCGCTGAAGTGTATTGATAAAAAAGTTCGGAAATCAATAGAATCCGCGAAAATCAATAAAAGATATCGCTCGAAACGAGGCGAGTGATTCAAAAATAGTGCCCCTGGTAATCTAGCCGAATGAGCTATCTAAGCCTTTAAGTCAAACGGCGAAATGAAAATAAAATACAGCGGGTGTATTGTGGAATCTACCTATATCTTTGATCAACCACAAGTTATTATTTTTCCCGAAAACATCAATTTAAAAAATTTTCGTTAGTTATCTACTTTGGCGCTACGCAATGTACAGGGACAACAGCACATCATGCTATCCAAAACTGACAAATTTCTTCAATAGATTTTCAATTTTATCTCCAAGCATTAGAGTTTACTATCCATTGGGGAAATTTGACAGTTTGTGGTAACCTGATGTGCCGTTGACTGTACAAGATATCGCGCTCCGCGCAAGATCCCCCATTGTTGCCGCGTCGCTGTCAGAATGGGATTTACATTGCTGGTTTTCGTGTTTTACGCTGATACCAGTGTTTCTTACTAGAAAATGGAGTTTATTAGAATAATAATAAACGCTATTTATATCTTTTAAGTTCAAGTGAATAGGCATCTTCTGGGTGAGCTTGCTACATCTTCGACCACATCTCCGCCCCTGGGCTAGATTGTGGTCAAGATTATCTATAAAAACAGCATTTTGAAAACAGAAAATGTTAAAAAAATGAAAAGAAAATCCTGAGGAACATTCCCCTAGGAAATTATTCAGAATGACGGTCTATGAGTATACGTAAAAAAAAACTTACCTGTGAAAAGGCACTTTACACTCAGAAAAAAAAACAACAACTATAAAAGGTAGGTTGTATTGGTGCACCCGTATACTAGTTTCACTACTATAGATTTACTCAGAAACACACGGGCGGGAGCTTCTTTTTATAACATTTATCAACCAATATAAAAGTGTTTGCGTAAATTGATTGTTGAAAAATAAAAACCAATTAAGGATGTTAGGTTGTAACCAAATAATTGGATTGATTTTTTTCTAGATTATTCTATGCGCACTGTGAAAAACGTGCTATAGTAGATTACCCAACAAGTGAAAAAAAGGTGAATTCTTTTCGAGGCATTGAGTTGTATCGAGGGATACAAAAGCCGAGATGATTTTTTTTTCACGTGTTAAGTACTCTACTTTTTACGATTGACTACGAGAAAAAGAAAATAATTACTCTGTGACAGTAAATCATCAATAATAGCTGCTGCATTAACGCGAAATTACTCTGGAACGAGAGGTTTACTTTCATCACTGGATGTCGAACTCATTTTATGATTTGGAGACAAAAACTTTTAACAGAAACTTTTAATTGCATGAAAATTGCACAGAAAATTGGCTGAATTCCATATTCTAAATTTAAAATTTTTAACTGAGCCATATTCCATACAGCCAGTTATTACATACAGCCAAGTTTTAGTACGTTTTTATAGCGAGAGTATGCAACCTCTTTGCTCATTTTCTTTTGTTTTCTTACTAAAATCCGTATATTCGCGTATGTTTCAAATTCAAAATGTTTTATTCACTCAGAGAAATAAACAGCGTTTTATTCACTATTTTTGAAGAATAACGGACCCTTTTTCGAGGGGCAGTGGTAAAAAGTAGATTTTTTATAAAAACTAGTTTAACCCTCCGAATCCAAAACGTACCAACCAACGAGAACCATTTTTTTTATTTAGTATCAGATTCTAATCCGAATTTTATATAAATTTTCAGCTTCAATATCCTTGGTGTCATAAGCTGAAACCTACAACAAAATAAATCTAACCCATTTACATACATACATACTTACATGCTCACAAACACATACATACACATACACACACACACACACACACACACAAACACGCACACACGCACTCAAGCACACACACACACCCTATACCCTTTCTTCCTTTATGCACTCGCACTATTTCCACACAATCACTTCTTTCATCTTAATCCTAAGCAGTACCTGCCTGGTGCACTTGGTCCGGAGTCGGAGAAGCGGTAATCCGTCACACAGGTCTTCCTAGTACGGGTACCAGTCTCTCGCATAGATACCTTAGAGGACAATACACTTAGATTAAGCTACCCCTTGTTAATTTTATCTCTGTGAGAGAAGAAATAAAGATAGTAATAATTATTATTACATAAAAAACTATGACCACAGGACTAAATTTCCAGGCTGTCTATTCCACTAATCAATAGCGTTTGAGTAGCAGTTAAGTCATTATGGTAAGCATTTTACCTATTCAGAAACCTTAACATTTGATTATAGCCATCCCGACTTGAAGCTCGAGCACGATGGCGACAGACAGACAAATCATTGGCGACAAACTCGCGTGACGCACAACTCAGCTGACGCTGAAACTTCACTTTGATTGCGCGAGGGCCCCGCGCAAAGGCTTGCTCATCCTCTGGCGTTGTCAATGTTGACATTTTGACATAGGACCGCGACGCATTACGCGCGCTATTGCCATCGTACTTGAGCTGCAGCAAGCATTAATTTCCGATCCATTAATTACGTGAGGTGTTTTTGGCGATTTTTCGACCCCCCCACCCCCTCTGGTGAGATGTCGTGAGATTTGGCTCGACACCCCCCACCCCCTTTTATCTCACGTGAGTTTTATGAAAATGCATAGTTTTAGTATAACTACGTTAATTGGTAATTTATTTAGAAAACTTACATAATTTGCCTAATTATTTTCGAAAAATAAAAATCAGCTATGATTTACGATTTACCTCAATTATACACATACATCCTTGGACGTGGACGTACAGTTTTATTAAGCACTAGCATTCCGCTCGGGACTTTATTCACGTGGGAATTCGACGAAATTATGTAGCCTATCAATCACGGACTTCAATCCCAACAATAGTTCGCACAATACTTTGTGCGATACTTGGTGATAACTAGTATTTTTTGCAGACTACAATGCATATTAGCAGATACTTAACCACAAACGAAAATGTCACTCATTTATTTAGATGATGTTCTGGTTTGTGGCCCTCGTTGAGCCCTCGCCTCTAATGTAATATCCAACTTAGCACACTTGTAGCATAATGTACTATTATTATTATCATTTATTATTTTTATCAACATTTTAATGGTAGTTATATACCTTAAACTAATTGAAACGACTTTAATAATGGTAGTTATATAAAACAAAATACGACTTAAAAAAATGTTATGTAAAATTCGTTAGGAAGTTCTAGAAATATTTTATTATTTTATTCATTATTTTTATCAACATTTTAGTGGTATAGTTATAATAAAACGAAAAAGATTAATTTTTTTATACAAAATACAAAATCTACACTAATATTATAAAGAGGAAAGATTTGTACCTATTTTGTATGTTTGTATGTTTGTAATGAATAGGCTCCGAAATTACTGGACCGATTTGAACAAATCTTTCCTCTTTATAATATTAGTATAGATTAGTATATAAGGTCCTAATTTATTAGTGACTTTCCTTCAAAGACGTTATTGTATAGGTTAATAGTATTCCAAAAAACAACATAAAATTTAATTATCTTAAAATAAAATTTAGCAAAAAAAATAAAAAATAAAATTTCCATTTAAAGATAAAGGAATGGTTCTCTATCACTTGAAGCCGGCCACTCCCCGCTCGCCCGCTCTACTACTGCCATTATTATTTACGTTTGAATGGATGGGTTTATTCATCATAGTAATGAAAAAATATCATAACAAAATTTTTCAAGACCTTTTCAATTTAATATTATGCCTTTGTTTTTTGACTCAAATTATATATTTTGACCTACACAATAAGGTGTTAAAAGGAAAGTCACTAATAAATTAGGACCTTATAGAATAGAAGTATAGATACAGATAACATTTACAATATGTAATAACATGTCACTCCATATTATGATCGTCATGGTTAAGATAACTTTAACCAATTTAGGCCCGTGTTCACCAAAAATATAACCAACTGTTAAACCGCGGTTAGAAGCTAATCAGACAAAATGTCAAAAAAAATGTATGAAAATGACATTGTCAAATCTCTGGTTAGCTGCTAATCGTTGGTTATATTTTTGGTGAACACGGGCCTTAGGTCCATATTACAGATCGCGACTCAGACTCTGATTTATACTTAAGGCGACTACAGCACCCGGTAAAGGCAGCACACATAGGAATAGTGCCATCTCCGTCTCTCAACAGGCCTGGGCCGGCAGTGCGAACAGTGTCGATACACGAAGTTTACGGACTATGAAAGCGTGCGTGCGTAAAAACATGTTCGAAAGTTAGAAAAATGAGATTTATGGAAAGGTAACAGCTTAAATCGCAAAATGCGTTAACTACTTATCGAGAGTGTTCAATCACGAACATTTTGATAGCAAATTCAAGTTCCTGTGTGCATTTTACTATCGTTTTTACAGCTTAAAAGATACACAATATTGGGTATTTAGAGGTGACTTTGTGAGCTTTTTCTATCGAACCAAAAGTGCTGAATCATGTTTTAAGCAAACTACTTATCTAGTTTATGTCCTGAATATTACCGTAGTATTTTTTTTCTTCGATTTAACGCAGTGCGTCATGCTTATCTACGCATCATAAAATCGTAATTTAGGTGCTGTAGTCGCCTTAAGTAGCAGTGGTCTTTGTCATTTTGATAGTGAGCGAAAAAGACAATCAATATTTAAGTATAGATCAAGACTTGAGTCTCCTGTAATACGGGCCTTAGTCTATTGAAAGCAGCAAGTGTAACAAATATTAATAAATATAAATAAGTTATGTAACAAATATCGGTGTAGATGAATTATTATTTTATTTTTTTATTATAAGATGGGTTAACCCTTAACCTCAATCTTGACCATAAAGTTCAAAGATGAGGTCGACGATGGAGCAAGTTAACCCAGAAAATGCCTATAAAGGCACTGGTACTCCCACGCACCGACGGAACACAGCAAGCTGTTTGGCGTCGGACTTCGGTAGGAGGGTGGTCGCGAACCAGACGGCCCTTTACAGAGCCTACCACACCGCATGAGACCATAGGACGACACCTCAGATTCAGAAAAAAAATTAAGTGTCGTTGCCTGGGATGGATTACTAGGAGGCAGGTCTCATTTGTGTTTCCTTAGACACCCACGGAAAGAGATGGGGTGATGTGATTCTCAACCGATCACCACACGGCAAAATATTATTAGCATTAAAATAAGCCATGTTGGACTGGGAGTAAAAGAAAAACCATAGAATGTACCAGCTGCCTACTCTTCCCAGGCATACTGTAAAAGTCAGTAAGGAGACGCGAGGGTTTTGTTGATGAAAGGCTGACAACCTGTCACCATTTACATCATATTTCATCCCTCTCTGAATTTATGTCTAACGTGGGATCAACTGGTTTTGACGGTCGGTTTGGTCAAGTGGTAGTGGCCCTGCCTCTCGATCGACGGGTCCTGGGTTCGAATCTCAGTCGGGGCAAATATTAGTGTAAAAAGCAGATGTTTGTTCTCGGGTCATGGGTGTTTGTGTCTGTCTTTATGTGTGTTCCAAGGGACCCACGACACAAGGGAAAACCGTAGTGTGGGCCTTTAAGTGTGTGACGTTTTTTTTTTAAAAGCACTGATGCTCTGCCTACACCGATAGAGATTATATGGATTTTGACAGTGTTTGATTTTATGAATTATTGTATGTGAAACAATAAATAATGCTAGAAATATATTAATATCCGAAAACAACATTAAAATTGGTTTATAAATGAACAAGTTATTGGCATTTATATTATCGTAAGGACTAGCTATCTCGTTTTGGGGGGAGAGCTAGCTATCTCGTTTTTACCTACGCAAATAAATGTTGGTGACGTCACATGCCTGTGAGTGCATCTCTTTTTTGTTGTTTGACAGTTTCCCCCTCTATTGAAGTTTAATAGCTTGTAACTTTTTTATTTCTCAATAGTTTTCAAAAATTATTTCGGTTTTGGGTTTTGGATTCAGTTCCTTTTCAAGATAAACAATAAAAAAAAATTTGTCAACATCCCTATTGGCGTGAGCGTATATATGTGTATGTATGAAACACCTATGTTTGTCTTCAGATGCAATGTAATATGATATGGTCAAGTTTTCAAATTAAAAATCATTTTTAGAAATCAACGAAAATATGAGTAAATGGTGCTTGAAGAAAAAACGTCAATTTCATGCAGAGTTCTGTAAATGTAGTGTACTCTGTTTTATCAAAAAAATTAATAAACGCTACACACTCAAAGGCCCGCACTAAGGTTTTCCCTTGTGTCGTGGGTCCCTCGGAACACACATAAAGACAAACACAAACACCCATGACCCGAGAACAAACATCTGCTTTTCACATAAATGTTTGCCCCGACTGGGGACCAAACCCAGGACCCGCCGATCAAGAGGCAGCGTCACTACCACTCGACCAAACCGGCCGTCACGCAACGAAGCAAACGAAGTTGCGGGCATCAGCTAGTGAAAAATATGTTCGTTCTTGAATCTAGCCCAAGTTTGGAATCTGGTCCTATCCTGGACTCTAGGATAGGGATCATTCAACAATTACGTGATCACCGGAAGTGGGGGGGGGGGTCGGGTGCTTGTATATACATCGGATTATTTGTGGGGGGGGGGGGAAGAAGCCATGATTACGTCATCATTTTATAACTTTAATTAACGTATAGCGAAATGAAAAACTATCTATTTTATTGATTTAACTTTATAGTTCTTACCTTTTTGCATTTTGACAAATGACACACCCTCTTCCCTAAGACCCATAGAAACATAACATAGGAGTCAGTGCTAATACAGCAAAAATTTTAAACACGGACGGATTACGTAATCAAGGCGAGGGGGGGGGGGTTAAAAACAAAAGATTACGTTGTGATTACATAAGGGGGGGGTTAAAAATACGGCCAAAAATGATCACGTAATTGTTGAACGATCCCATAGCAAAAATCTAATGATCAGTTTGGTCCAATGGCTAGTAACGCTTGCCTCTGAATCGACGGCACCTGGGTTCGATTCCCGGTGATTCCCGGTCTGGCCAAATATTTTTTTAAGTAGCAAAAGTTAGTTTTTGGGTAGTGTACGTTTCTACGTATCCCAAAGGACTCGCGCTACAAGAAAAATGCAGACCTTAGAGTGTGTGGCGTTTATAAAATCTAGCTTTCGCATGGGAAAGCAAAGATCTTTACATCTATAGAGATATCTAAGGCCCGTATTAACCGATCAGTGAGGTTAAGCAACGTACACAGAGGCAGGGAATCTGATGGGTGACCTAAGTGGAAATTTACCACGAGCGTTTCCGTGCTTCGGAGGGCACGTTAAGCTGTTGTCGATTGACTATAGTCGTTAAAACCAAGTCAGAGGCCATTGTGCGGTTTGAAAACTTTGACACCACGGTTAGTCAAGTTCGTCACATACTCGACTATACCTACACGATAAGAAGAAGAAGAATTACAGAAGGAGACTCGAGGCTTGATCTATACTTAAATATTGATTGTCCCTTTCTTTCACTATCAAAATGACAAAGACGACTGCTACCTTAATATAGATCAGAGAGGCACGTTTTGCACGTTTACAACCAGAATCTCTTAACTTTTGCCTCAACTCATACATATCTGTACTAATTAACCGACTTCAAACAAGGAGGAGGTTCTATGTTCGACTGTATGTACTTTTTTTAATGTATGTTCACCGATTTCTCCGCCAATTATGGACAGATTTTCAAAATACTTTTTTGTTTGAAAGAGTATTCCAGAGGTGGTCCCATATAAATTTTATCGAAAATGATTCAGCGCTTTTAAAAAAATCACCAAAAACAAAACAATACTACGAACCAGAACATCATCTAAATAAATGAGTGACATTTTTGTTTGTTTATTTGCTAATAGGCACTGTAGTCTGCAAAAAATACCAGTTATATTAGTGTGAACTGTTGTCGGGATTGAAGTCGGTGACTCATACGTTTTTAACGTGGAAAATTATTTTTATACGTTCCTAAAGTGCAGAGGCCTGCATTACAACAAATATCTTTGACCGTTATGGTCAAGATTGAGGTCAAGAGTTAACCCATCTTATTTTATTTATTGTACAAAACCAACAGCTTAATTACAAGACATGTAAAATTAGTAGCTAGCTTAGGTAAAATTAAAAATAAAATTAGCGTATCTAAAAGCTTATCTTAAGCTTAGCTTATCTTAAAATTAAAAATAAAATTTAAAAAAGATATTATGGAACATTATCCCATCTGCAGCTTCAGGGCAAAAAAAAAATCCATATGGAACCAAATAATAAGTCTTCCACGATAGACTGGGAGTGAAAGAAAAACTTAGAATGTGCCAGCTGCCTACTCTTCCCAGGCATACTGTAAAAGTCAGTAAGTGGGACGAGAGGGTTTTGCTGTATTGTGGGCGTAAGGCTGACAACCTCTCACCACTATACTTCATGTTTCATCTATTAACCCTCTGGATTTATGTCAAACGTGGCATCAAGCAGTTTTAAAACCACTGATGTTCTGCCTACCCGTTAGGGATACAAGCCGTGAGCGTATGATGTTAGTATGTATATTTTTCGGTTTTCAGTATTCTATGACTTAACTATTCATAAAAAAAACCGGTCAACACTCATAAGTTTACTCGTATAGTAAGCATCGTCGTTACATTTTGTACAAACGCCTAGTCAAAATACTTGAGCAATTTTTCTTTCCTGCACAGTCACTCCGCAATTAATGATAGTTAATAGTTGATGAAACATTTTATAAACGATGTTAATTGATGTTGACTTTGCTTCTGCTATTACTTTTCGGTGTAAGCGCTAAAAACAGTGTCATAAAATCCTGGAAGCCGATAAAATCGACGCAAATCGGTTCATAACACCGTTTCATGGACTTTCCTAGTGAAAAACAGTTCGCGCAACTGATTTCATTGCCACTAAGTTATGCTCCAATATTCTTTTCCTGTGATAAATGATTTTTTGACATTATTTAGAAACTTAAACTCATTTACTTCACGTTGTGTAATTTCTGAAAGTCCAATGAATGGTTTCGAACGTGGAAGTAGATTGAAGAAAGAAAAGGTCTTTACGACCTTAACCGAAGCTAATCGTAACCAACTCGATACCGAGTATCTCAACTATTAATTTAAAGCACCCTTGTTCCGTTGTAACAAGAGCGAAATTTCAATCATATTATGCATGAGACTAGACCTGATGTTTATGTTCAACTGCAAAATGTTTTTCTTAAAAAGTAACCGTTTTCCTGTTAAAAATTGGAACAGAATAGTCCGTACTAAAACTCAAGTGAAGAAAAAAGGAATCTTGACTGTAAGGGAAGCAATTTGCATCGCAATTGATGAAGAAATCGAACGAGATGATAAGGTCTTCCTATTAGGAGAAGAGGTGGCACAATTCGATGGCGCGTACAAAACCACGAGGTGAGTTTCTTTCTTTCTTATCGTGTAGTATCATCAGCTATGTAGGTACCTATGTGGCGAACTTCATACTGGATCTTTCAAAGATATAAAATTCATAGGTACTCAAAGGGTAGGCGAATACACAACTCATAGTATAAACACAGGAAGAGCAGGGCTAGAGCAGACTTTGTGGCGTTCTGTCCGGGAGGCCTGTATAGTGAGCGTCTGATGACTGAAAAGATATAATTAAGGCGAGTACAGCACTTATATTACGATTTTATGATGCGTAGATAAGCATGAGGCACTGCATTAAATCGAAGAAAAAAATACTACGGGAATATTCAGGACATAAACTACTTATAGATAAGTAGTTTGCTGAAAACATGATTCAGCACTTCTGGTTCGATAGAAAAAGCTCACAAAGTCACCTCTAAATACCAATATTTTGTATCTTTTAAGCTGTAAAAACGATAGTAAAATGCACACAGGAACTTGAATTTGCTATCAAAATGTTCGTGATTGAACACTCTCGACAAGTAGTTGACACATTTTTCGATTTAAGCTGTTACCTTTCCATAAATCTCATTTTTCTAACATTCGAACATGTTTTTACGCACGCACGCTTTCATAGTCCGTAAACTTCGTGTATCGACACTGTTCGCACTGCCGGCCCAGGCCTGTTGAGAGACAGAGATGGCACTATTCCCATGTGTGCTGCCTTTATCGGGTGCTGTAGTCGCCTTAAGGGACCGGCATTTTTCAGTTTTGCCCCGCCTCGAAAAAATATAAGATCCGGTACTGCTGCCTGTTATTAGTTTTCAAAACAGCCAAATGGTCTCCGACTTAATTTAATGACTATACATATAGGGTGTCCCAAAAAATAGTGTCAAGTGGAAGTCCTGAGATAGAACACCCCTTGGAGCATCCGAAACACCCCCATCTGAACAACTTAAAAAAAAATTACAAGGGCCTTTTTTGAGATATTTTTTTCTCAACTCAATTTTTATGAACGGCCGGCCGGCCGGACGGCCGGTTTGGTCGAGTGGGAGTGACACGCTGCCTCTTGATCGGCGGGTCCTGGGTTCGATTCCCAGTCGGGGCAAATATTTGTGTAAAAAGCAAATGTTTGTTCTCGGGTCATGGGTGTTTGTGTCTGTCTTTGTGTGTTCCAAGGGACCCACGACACAAGGGAAAACCTTAATGTGGGCCTTTGAGTGTGAAGCGTTTATTTATTTATTTATTTATTTATGAATGTACTTTATGCTTTTAATATTCGTCTTCGTAACTTTGATGGAAGTTTTAATAAAATATTTTTAACAAAAAATTGACCCGCCTTCAAAAAGGGTGAAATATTTTTTTAAAGCTATGTTCACGAGTAAGTAGTGGTTACGGGTAAAACAGCAAATAGGTGAATTTATTGAGGAATATGGTAAAAAATAGAGAGGAATATTTTTTTTGTCGTCGGCGCCGAACAATTACTCGCATGGCATAATTATCTTAGTATTTATATTGCCAAAAAAGCTTGTACGAATACTTATTTCATTAAGGCGACTACAGCACCCGATAAAGGCAGCACACATAGGAATAGTGCCATCTCCTTGACCAGCGTTTCACATCACGATTCCCCTTGATGTTTTTTCTTTTTATTTTTGTGTATTGTGTGAAGTTGTTTGTTTTATGTAAGTTGCTGGTCATTGAATAAACGTATTATCTATCTATCTATCTATCATCTCCGTCTCTCAACAGGCCTGGGCCGGCAGTACGAACAGTGTCAATACACGAAGTTTACGGACTATGAAAGCGTGCGTGCGTAAAAACATGTTCGAAAGTTAGAAAAATGAGATTTATGGAACGGTAACAGCTTAAATCGAAAAATGCGTTAACTACTTATCGAGAGTGTTCAATCACGAACATTTTGATAGCAAATTCAAGTTCCTGTGTGCATTTTACTGTCGTTTTTACAGCTTAAAAGATCCCTACTTCCCTACTAATATTATAAATGCGAAAGTAACTCTGTCTGTCTGTCTGTCTGTCTGTTACCTTTTCACGCCTAAACCGCTGAACCGATTTTGATGAATTTTGGTACAGAGATAGATTAGAGCCTGGGAAAGGACATAGGCTACATTTTATCCCACAGTTGGGCACGATATAACCTGTAGTCCACGCGGGCGGAGCCGCGGGCGGAAAGCTAGTACACAATATTGGTATTTAGAGGTGACTTTGTGAGCTTTTTCTATCGAATCAAAAGTGCTGAATCATGTTTTCAGCAAACTATTTATCTAGTTCATGTCCTGAATATTACCGTAGTATTTTTTTCTCCGATTTAATGCAGTGCGTCATGCTTATCTAAGCATCATAAAATCGTAATTTAGGTGCTGTACAGTCATGAAGAAGAGCTTTTGGCCGGAGGGCGTGGTGTTCCGCCGTTTCTGAGGGAGATTCCCGGTTGCAGACACCCCCGGAAAAACACCCGGGAAATAGTGTTAGTTAGTTTTATTTTATTTTGTTTTTTTTCATATGTAAGTATGTTAGTTAAGGTATTTTATCTATGGGCCCTAGATGCCTGACAATAAACGATTTTATTATTATATTATTAAACTAGGTCCTGTTCAAACCGGCGCCGATGTCAAAAAAAACATTCCTCTCTATTTACCATATTCCGCTATGAATTCACCTATTTGCTGTTCACCCGTAACCACTACTTACTCGTGAACATAGCTTTAAAAAATTATTTCACCCTTTTTGAAGGCGGGTCAATTTTTTGTTAAAAATATTTTATTTTATTCTTTTTAAGGCTATCATTTATCTATAAGTACTAATATTTTATAGAGGAAAGATTTGTATGTTTGTATTTTTGTATGTAACGCCTCCGAAACTACCCTGAGTAACATAGGCTACATAAATTTCCCGAATTCCCACGGGAACGAAGTCCCGAGCGGGATGCTAGTCATTCATATAAATCCACCGTAGATTTATTATAAATCACTCGAGATTAAAGAGCGATATAGTGATCAGTTACTTTCATCCCACGGAAAGATAAGAGGTGGTGAGGTGGTGGTGATGGCAAGAAAGATACGAGGTAGTACAATTCTCAAACCAATCGCCAGATGGCATGAAATATATGGGGTGGTGGACGATATTATCAACCGATCACCAGACGGCAGGAAAGATGTGTGGTGGTAATATACTCTACCGGTCACTAAACGGTGACCGGTAGAGTAGGTAGCTCGAGGATACAAAGGAGCCCCAAAAAACAACTTAAAAGTCTCAGGGAACAACTTCGTTTTTGCTTCGTTAACATTGATGACCTATTATCATCCACATAATGACCGTACATTTTAGTTTTTTTTTTTTTACCTTAACTACTGAACTACTGAATTTCGATAAAAAAATTATGGAACCAATCTGGAAGTAGATGCTCGGGTTAAATACTCAAAGTTCCGAACTAAAAAAAAATTTTGAAATCGGTCTACAAATGACGGAGTTTTGAGGTAACAAACAAAAAAAAATTAAAAAAATCATCCGAATTGAGAACCTCCTCCTTTTTTTTGAAGTCGGTTAAAAGTGATGGTCCATGATGGTAAAAATTACGGTCAACATTATTTTCAAAATTTCAGTAAAAAATTCATAACTTAAAAACTATTAAAAATCGCTGGGCTACGAGTGCTTCCATTACTCGTTACAAAACTGTTCGTATCGTAACCACAAAGCTGTTAGGTATAGCTCAGCCAAGTTAAATATTATTAGGGAGTCGTGCTTGCAAAAGGTCGGGTCATTCTGAATTTTTTATATGTTGTTAAGACCTAAACCAATATTAAAAAACCAGATTTGCAATTTCCAAAGTGCTGTGCGAGCGGCGATGTGACCAAAAAACGAAGAAATTTTCGGATTTTTTTCAGTTTTTGCTCAATATCTTAGTGAAGGAAGGGTCTGATTAGTATAGTCACTTTAGATACTTTTAAAGTATAGTAAATTTGCTACAATTTGAGACCAAGGCGAACTCTCTGCAGCTATTGGTTCCCAAGATACAGTTCTTCGAAAACATTATTTTTTTTGCAAAAAGTGAATTTTTTTCGGAATGTTCACATATTTTGTGAAATATCTTCTAAAATATGCATCCCATATCAAATGTCATTTAAAATAAAGTTGTAGTAAATTTAATTAGCTTTCATTTGATACCAAACTGGTATCTGTAGACCCATTGATTTTAAAACAACAGCTACCTAAAGTAACATAAGCTGGGAGTACCTCCACGCGGTGAAGGCGGTAACAATATTTTATGTTGGCTAAAACTCCCAAACTTATTAATAAAATTAATCAAAGTGTTTAATTTACATGCCTTCGGGCTTATGTTGTAGTTGTTTGAATTGATGCGGTGTATGTGTGGCTGTGTATCCGGTAACGCAGGGGAGCAGTCACCAATAAAAGTGTGTTTTTGTTTAAAACAAATTAGGGACCTCGTGGCAATAATATTTTTTTGATCGTGAAGATCTGTTAATTTTGCAAGGAAGAATATTCTAGGACGTGTAATATACCTATATTAGTAGTATCAGTGTGTTGCGATATGTCTATCCGTGAAGGCATGTGTTTTGTGTGTCGTAAGGACCTCGACACAGGTCCTGTTGTGATTATCAAAGAACGAGGAATTCGAACACTAATTGAAGTGAGCCAAAAACGTGGTCTCAATGAAAACAAAAATTTCTTTCAAAATTGCAACCAAGTCAGCGTTCATGATGCATGCAGGAAAAGATATACAGCGGTGTGTAATGTTGAAGCCTCAATTCGTCGAGGAGAGGATTCTGCTTCCCAAGACAAGACAAGATTATCGAGTAAATTGGCTTCTAACTTGAGAGGGATTTGCTTTTTGTGTGGTGATGCTATCACTGAAGAATTTCTTCAGCAAGAAAGCAAACTGCCTTTGACAAGAGGGAATGTAATCCATAGAGTTGAGAAGTTAGGCATAAGGCAAACTATATTAGAAGCAGCAAAACGTCGAAATGACGATTGGGGAAGGGCGATTGAGGAGCGCCTTCTCGCCATTGACGACCTGGTTGCTGCAGATGCAACGTACCACAGATTGTGCTACAAGAGCCTGTTTAAACTACCACCTGCTACTGGGAATAAGAGGGGGTATCGTCCAGCCAGTAATATTGAAGAAGCGATGGAGTTTGTGTACGATTACCTATTGGAAAACGGTGATGAATGCCAGTTTTCTTTATCATACCTTCTGCAGCAAATTAAAGGTGATTGTATCCCTGATGTCAGAACAGCGAAAACTCACCTCCAAAAACGTTTTGGCGATGACATAGTCCTAGTGGAGATGGGCTCCAACAAAGGGACTCACGTCTATTTCAAAAACACCGGCCATAAAATTTTGTATGATCATTGGTACAAGGAACAAAAAGGTGATGCGCATCAAGAGCGGTTGAGAGTTGTGAAGGCAGCAGCAGAAATCATCGTGGAAGATATCCGAACACAAGTTTATGACACCAGTCAGTATCCCCCCTCAGACGATTTCTTCAACAATGTCAATTCTGTCATACCTGAGTCAGTAAAGCTATTTTTTGAGACTGTTGTTCTCAAAAACAAGTGTGGCCTCCTTGAAGCATGGAAGAAGAAGTGTGTGTCATTTTCTCATGCTCTAATAGCTGCTGTACGACCTCGGTCTTTTGTTTCCTCCCTTCTAATTGGAATCGGTACTTACTTTTACCGAAAATATGGATCTAAACATCTGGTAAATTTGTGCGCTACACTGGGATTTTCCTGCTCTTATTCAGCAGCTGTACAGCTTGAAACTTCAGCGATCTTACGAGCTGAATCTTCACCACCAATAGAAAAAGGAGCTTTTATCCAATTTGTCTATGACAATGCGGACGTGAACGTTAACACGCTGGATGGTGATAACACATTTCATGAGATGGGAGGCATTATGTGCGTGACCCCCTCGAGAGCAGTAATGCAAGACAAAAACATCCCACGTATACAAAACTATGTCTCTGCTCAAAATGTGACCTCCAGCAATGAAGTTCAAATCAAAGAATGCATTGTTAAAAAAAACAGTGGATTGGCAGCAATCATGGTTGAGGGTTTGCAAGGAACCTATGAAATTGATGGTGAAATTTTGCCATCAGCTCCTGACCTAATATGGTTGTTTGGGATGTCTCTCAACAAGCAGTCGTTGCCAGGGTGGAATGGATTTATGGAGCAAGCCACAGACGGGCTTCAGTTTTCACGCTCTAAAATCCTTATCCTTCCATTTATCCGTGGCCCTCCTACTGACTAATGGAAGCCAGCTACCGGAGCAAAGCTTATGGCCAGAAAATCACGTTCGTCACTTTTGACCAGCCATCCCTACTAATATTATAAATGCGAAAGTAACTCTGTCTGTCTGTCTGTCTGTCTGTTACCTTTTCACGCCTAAACCGCTGAACCGATTTTGATGAATTTTGGTACAGAGATAGATTAGAGCCTGGGAAAGGACATAGGCTACATTTTATCCCACAGTTGGGCACGATATAACCTGTAGTCCACGCGGGCGGAGCCGCGGGCGGAAAGCTAGTTATTCATAAAAGCAAGAGATATTGTCGCGAGTGGACTTCACCCGGAGTTGAACAGTGTAGTTGTACGGCTTGGTGGATTTCACCTCTTACTGTCCTTTATGGGATGCATTGGCACAATAATGGGCGGGAGTGGTCTAAAAGAGCTACTAACCACCATCTACGCATGCCACAGTGTTGACAAAATGTTGGATGGGCACGCATATTCACGAGCTGTTCGAGCCCATATTTTGACAAACCTCACACTGGCCGGCATTATTTTTGATGAGGTAGAGATGACTTCTGAGGAGCGAGACGAGACTGAAAAATTGCTGAGAGACACTGAAAGGTCTCTCACTATGTCAGCAGAAGAAATTGATTCTTACCAAATACTAAAGGCAAAATTTAAAAGTGCCCTGGAGAAAATTGAAGCAAATGGTCCAACATCAGAGTTGTGGGTCCAATACTTTCGTATGACCACTTTAATCAAACTATTCATACAGGCAGAGCGTGCTGGTGATTGGAACCTTCATTTGTACACTGTCCACAAGATGCTCCCTTTTTTTCACGCAGCTGGTCATTTTTTGTACGCCAAGAGCGCGCACCTCTACCTTCAGGATATGATTGCTCTACAAGATCGGATGGATAAAAGTGAATACGACATGTTCACAAAAGGATCTTTCACCATTCGCCGGTCTGATAAGTTTTGGTCTGGGTTGTGGTCAGACCTAACAATTGAACAGAAGCTGATGCGATCCATGAAGACCTACGGCGGGCTGACCCAAGGAAGGGGAATCTCCGACAGTGTGTTGGCAAGGTGGACAACAGGAATGGTGTTTATGGTGAACATATGTGAAGAACTTGAAAGTTTTTGCAGCATCTCATGTCCTACTGGAGAGCAGCATGTAGACATGAGACCTTCTCGAATCATCCGAGATAACAGTGATGTGGAAAAGCTCAAAAACTGGTTTGTTCTCCACCCCCCATTTCCCAAAACTGACAGTTTGTTTTCTATCTGTAGTGGTTTACTAGCAGGTCCTGGGATTAATTGCCACACGGCTCAGAGACTTGGAACGGAGGGAGTGATGCAAATTGTCGGGCAAATGTACGACAAGGTAGTAATAAAACGGAAAAACATAGTTACCACGCTGGCGTCGATCACTTCATCCGTTAAATTGCCGGACAAAAACAAAAGAGTAACTGTAGACCCGCTCACAATTTTCCAGCGAGTGTGTATTTCAAAACAATCTGAAAAAGATTTACAGAATGCCTTTAAGTATGAGTTGGCCCCGTTCCCAATGTCTCTGTTCAATGAACAGGGAATGCGCAAGGGTACAAAATCTACTCTGTACTCTGCCTTCACTCCTCTTTCTAGCCACAGGGCAATAGATACCAGCACTCACGTCGTTGTGGATGGTGGCTACCTCTTGCATAAGGTCGTGTGGCAGCGGAAGAGCACAGTTCAAGCAATTTTGGCGCGTTATACCACCTACGTCCGTAACCACTTTGGGAAAAATGTCTCCATCGTTTTTGACGGCTACCCCGAAGATGCTACCAAAAAAAACACCAAAACAGCGGAACGACTCCGGCGCTACGCAGCACATTCCAGCTACGAATTGACTTTCGATGAGTCCACAGTTATTCAAATTTCTCAGGAGCATGTATTGGGCAATGAGAACAACAAGAGACGCCTAATAACTCTTCTTTGTGATGCCTTTCAGAAGGAGGGAGTAGAAGTGGCTGTTGCAGAAGAAGATGCGGATCGTGAGATCGTCATCACGGCGCTTTCGAAAGGAGCAGTAACCGATCGGGTCGTCATAGTGGGAGAAGACGTCGACCTACTCGTTCTTCTGAATGGTTTAGGCGCTGAAGAGACTAACGTCTACCTTCAGAAGAACACGAAAGGCGAAGCTAGTTGCTATCACTACTCTACGACCTCCTACAACCACCAAGACTCCCAGCGAACAACAGGGACGGTACTGTTCACTCACGCCTTTACCGGGTGCGATACCACCTCAGCACCGTTTGGCCAAGGAAAGACCAAAATCACCACACTCCTGAGTAAGAATGAACCACTTGCTGAGCAAGTGGAGGTCTTCCTTCGGCCAGACTCCACCCCACAAGCCGTGAAAGAAGCAGGCATCAAGTGTTTTGTGGCTCTATATGGGGGTGACATCGCGAGGGACACTTTGAATTTCCTGAGGTATAAGACGTTTGTCACTTCAACGAGCATAAACCTAGCCCGTTTGCCACCGACAGAAGATGCCGCAGGCCACCATGCAGCAAGGTGCTACCTCCAAGTGCAGAAGTGGCGGGGAGTCAACTTGAATCCCACTGATTGGGGGTGGAAGATGTCTTCTCAGGGACTAATCCCCATCCCCACCACCATGGATCCCGCACCTCCTGCCCTTCTGCGAAAAATTTCCTGTAAATGCAAGAAAGGGTGCTCTGGGAGCTGCTCGTGCAGAAAGGCTGGACTTCGCTGCTCAGTCCTTTGCCAGTCATGCGGTGGCAAATTGTGCACTAACGTCCCGGAAGTGGAGCTGAAATGCTCGGATGATGAAGATGACCCGACTACAGACTGGGCGCCTCTTCCAGCGTCCATCACTGTCGACGAGGAACCATATTCATACGAACCCAAGCCTGGACCATCTAAGATGAAAAGAAAGGCATAATTTGGCAACCAAAACACATTACCTATATGATTTAATATTACTTTTCTTAGAGGTACTGTCAGATTATGTTACTTTAGGTAGTTGTTGTTTTAAACCCGCTGGGTATACAGATACCAGTTTGATTTCAAATGAAAGCTAATTAAATTTACTATAACTTTATCTCTGATAACATTTGATGTGGGATGCATATTTTAGAAGATATTTCACAAAATATGTGAACATTCCGAAAAAAATTCACTTTTTGCAAAAAAAATCATGTTTTCGAAGAACTGTATCTTGGGAACCAATAGCTGTAGAAAGCTCGCCTTAGTTTCAAATTGTAGCAAATTTACTATACTTTAAAAGTATCTAAAGTGACTATACTAATCAGACCCTTCCTTCACTAAGATATTGAGCAAAAACTTAAAAAAATCCGAAAATTTCTTAGTTTTTTGGTCACACCGCCGCTCGCACAGCACTTTGGAAATTGCAAATCTGGTTTTTTAATATTGGTTTAGGTCTTAACAACATATAAAAAATTCAGAATGACCCGACCTTTTGCAAGCACGGATTTACATCTAGACTGAACTAGTAGGTAAGCTCCTTGATTGTGTAAAAATTTAAACTTTCTGTAAGGATTTTTTTGTCTGTTTGGGGCTGTTTGGGGTCAGAAAGGGCAACCAAACTAAAATGACATGATTTGTCATTGGATAAATGCAATGATGTTAAAATACAGGAAAATATGCTAATGAAATGCAAAGCTAGCTACTTAAAGTATTTAACTTATTTTTTCTATGTCTATGTACTTAAAAAATGTTTTTTTAAATTAAGTTCTTGCTTTACAAGCCGATGGCCTAGTCGTCAATGCTTAGACGAACCAAAAAAAACATTTAATGACATTGACACGTGAATCGCACATCGCACGAACTTCACTTCGATTTATTACGACCTCCATTCATCCTTCCTCGCACGCTCGTCGCGATTTTAGCACCATTTTCAATTCAAAAAGTTCCATTTAATCATTAGGAAGGCCTAAGATAGGCCGTTAAGTGCAACCTGATTAATTTATAAGTGTAACAGTAGAGTTTCTAAGTGAAAATGGCATTGAAATCGTCGCCGGTGGTGTTTGGTTTGCTGGCTAGATTGTCTCGTCGTAGTTTTTCCACTTCAAAGGCTTTAGCTTCTAAAAATGTGACTGTACGAGATGCTCTGAACCAGGCTATTGATGAGGAGATGGAGAGAGACGAGAAAGTGTTCGTTTTAGGCGAGGAAGTAGCACAATATGACGGCGCTTATAAAGTAACCAGGTATCTTTTCATCCCAATTTTACAACATTTTAGACTCTTTAAAACAGATTTTTGACATAAACAATAGGTTTTCGAACTAATTGTGATATTGCCTAGTAGAGGTTACCAGGAATTCATGGTCAGGGTAAAGTGGAGTGAGCATTAGAAAAAATAAAAAGTTACATAACCAAAAAGTTTGTTGACAGAAATAAGATGCTGCTGTTTTCTCAATACTTCCTTATTTTGAAGAGCTCAATGTTACAAGCTTATACATTTAGCTTATGTGGAGTGCATGTTATTGGAAATTTGTTTAATATGAACAGGAAAATCAAAAACCATGTTTTTAAAACATTTCTTAACAGTACCACAAGATTGGTATTAAAACTTTTGAAAGTTTTATTCTATAGTTTTAAATGAATTTGAATCGTAGCTTCCTGATAGCTCTCAATGGTAATTTCATTGAACGCCTGACTATTCACCTCGCGCTGGTAAGACGGAAGACAGTAGGCATGGATGAGGCAAAAGAAGACAAGAGATTAGCATAAAGGAAATTTTCTCCTTGTTGGCTAAGCTTTTGGGAGGTTTACAGAGGTGGAACTGTCAGTGCAGAGGTAAAATTCATGTGCTGTTATGGGGAATTGGGTGAAATCGTCTCAAATAAGTGGACACCTGGTTCACCTGGTCGGTATATAGTTTCATAATTTTTGCATTTTGGACATAGAAAATATACAGTACAGTTTATGATTTATGAAAACTTGCTCTGTTTCCACTAGTTCCATTGGTTGTTCCATTGATAGAACTAGTTGGACTTTTTTGTCCAAAAAGTTCCATTGCTTTCTGTTTCTTGAAAAATGTACCTAACTAACTGGACCATTTTATCCAACTAGTTCTATTGCTATATATGTGATTAATATGTATGTACCTTCCATTGCTAGTATATTCTTAGATTTAAAATGCTACTTAAACACAAATTGAACTGTTCAAACGACGTTATTGGGAATAAACAAAAAAAAAATGAAATTTTAAGAACTCTAAAATTATGATCTAGCTGGTATAAGGTAACATTTTATCAGGAAAATGTGGAACAGTTATTTGCCCTGTCACCAACTGCATACAAAAAATTGTCACCAACGCAACCACAGTAGTAGATTGTTATTTAGGAAATGTATAGATTTCCTAGGAAATGTATCAAATATAATTCAAAAACGTAGCATACATTATCCCTGAGTAACATAGGTAACATAATTTTCCCAAATTCCCACGGGAACGAAGTCCTGAGCGGAACGCTAGTAATTACCTAAAATAACTGCTTAACGTTGTTGAACGACACCTGGACAACATAAACCAGTTTTATGGAACTTTCTGACTCCTCATTACTCTCTGGGATCCCGGATAATCCTCAGTAGATTAATTATACCAGCGGTTCTCAAACTTTTTTTGAAAATGGAACCCTTTTGGAAAATGAAATGTTCGACAGAGCCCTTAAATCAATAATTGTAAAAATGGGTTGGGTTGAAATGAAAGTTCGAGCGGTTTTTCAAGATCTATTTTTAGATAGATATAACAAAAAATTCTTCAGGACATGCATTCCAATAGGTGTCTGAAAAAGAATGCGCTTTGCAGGTGCACTTACATAGAGTATGATAACCGGACTCTTTGTTACACTGTACTATTATTAAGTCTAATCACTATTCTATTCATTTTTGGAGTCCCTGCAATAGCTTTGCGGAGCCCTAGGGTTTACAGAGCAATATTGAAGATCAGACTTATTTTCTTATTTTTCAGAGGCCTCTGGAAGAAATATGGTGATGAACGAGTTATCGATACCCCTATCACGGAGATAGGGTTCGCGGGCATCGCCGTGGGGGCTGCCTTCGGAGGCCTCAAACCCATCTGCGAGTTCATGACCTTCAATTTCGCTATGCAGGCTATTGACCATGTGAGTCCTCTTCTTCCTATTTATTAATTTACTAGCTTTCCGCGCGGGATTTCGTTCCCGTGGAAATTTGGGAAAATTATGTAGGCTAGTACATCGGGGATAATGTAGGATTCTAGCCACATTGTGCCAGCGTGATGGACTGTGGCCTAAATCCCCTTCGTGTTTCGAAGGGAGGCCTGTGCCTCTCGGTGGGGACGTATATGGGCTGTTAAAAAAAAATTGATAGCACGTCTATGGTCTTATTACTTACACGTTTCTTTTAAAAAATGCCACGTTTATCCATTAAAGTACGCCATCCCTATCCTAGTGCTTGGTCCCGTTTCTCATTTGGGATACGCTTCACAAAATTTAAATTATTCTTCTCTATTTACCATATTCCGCTATGAATTCACCTATTTACTGTTTTACCCGTAAAAACAGTTACTTACTCGTGAATATTTTTTTTTATTTTTATAAGATGGGTAAACTCTCGACCTCAATCTTGACCATAAGGTCAAAGATGAGGTCGACGATTCAATTCAATTCAATTCAATCATTTATTGCTATTCATATGTACAGAGTATAAAAGATCTTATCTACAATATGTTCTTCTATATACATATGAACCGAGCGAATAAACTCAGAAAATGCCTATTAAGGCACTGGTACTCCCATGCACAGACGGAACACAGCAAGCTGTTTGGCGTTGGACTTCGGTAGGAGGGTGGTCGCGAACCAGATGGCCCTTTACAGAGCCTACCACACCGCATGAGGCCATCATAGGACGACATCTCAGATTCGGAAAAAAAATGAAGTGTCGTTGCCTGGGATGGATTACTAGGAGGCAGGTCTCATTTTTGTTTCCTTAGTCGCCTCTTACGACACCCACGGGAAGAGAAGGGGTGGTGGTGTTATCCTCAACCGATCACCAATGTGTCAATAGTGGAATCTAACCAGATTGGATGGTTACACATCCAGTCTCCTGAAAGTGCAGGTTTCCTCACAATGTTTTCCCTCACTGTAAGAGCATCTGTTAATGTGCAATTAATGTAGTTATCTTGGAAAACGATTCATTGGGTCATGGCTGCACTGAGAATCAAACTCTGTACCTCTCGCTTATGAGTCCAAACCGCTAGCCGTTAGACCACTGACGCTATTAACCATGTGAGTGTCTCCACTTTATATTCCTCTATTATACGACCTGTTCCTTTTGGCTGTCCCATAACTCTAAAGGCATATTCTATGAATAAAAATAATTTAAAAAGTCCAAGGAACATATGTCCTTAAATTGGTGTTTTCCGAGAAATCAAAATCCAAAATTTCAAAATCTTCCTGCCATAAAACAAGTCCTAAGTTGTTACACTTTCATTGATAATTAGTTTTAATCATTCATAATTTAGAATACGATAATACGTTGACATTTCTTACGTAAAAGTGTTTTTTATAGAAATTCACATTTTTACCTAATTATTTTGTATGAAAAATAAAAATTTGAAAATTGAAATTTGAAATAATTGAGAAATAATGTATATGCTATTTGATTCATATATATATATATATATATATATATATATATACGTGGTCTCATTGATGCCCTGGAGTTATGGGATATCAAAAGGAACAGTGTGGTGATCGGTTGCCGTGTGGTGATCGGTTGAGAATAACACCACCCCATCTCTTTCCGTGGGTGTCGTAAGAGGCGACTAAGGAAACACAAATGAGACCTGCCTCCTAGTAATCCATCCCAGGCAACGACACTTCATTTTTTTCTGAATCTGAGGTGTCGTCCTATGGTCTCATGCGGTGTGGTAGGCTCTGTAAAGGGCCGTCTGGTTCGCGACCACCCTCCTACCGAAGTCCGACGCCAAACAGCCTACTGTGTTCCGTCGGTGCGTGGGAGTACCAGTGCCTTTATAGGCATTTATGGACATATAGGCCTTTATAGGCCTTTATAGGCATTTATGCATTTATGGACCTTTATGGTCAAGATTGAGGTCAAGAGTTAACCCATCTTATAATTAAAAAAAAAAAAAAAACAGGTTGTATATTTATATTCAGTTTCTGTGTGTGAAATGGCAATACTATGCGCCAAGTATTTCATCAAGTATCGTAAGATTACTTTCTGGGAAGCCCCTGCAACTTAATTGTAAAAATCTTTTTTTGAAATAAAACATTTTTATTTTTTTAAAGTAAATCTATACTGAAAAGAAGCTCCAGCCAACAATGAATATTGTCGTGTCTAATTTATTGGTAAATAAATGTATTTTTAATTTTTACATATCGACAATTGAACCAAAAAACTGAAATAGGGAAAGTGGTGGGAAATAAAAACATTTTAAAAAACAAGCTTTTATTAACATATCTATTTTGTCGGATCTTCTCGGCAAACCCTTTCATTTGACACCCATATCCTGATAGTGCAAAATAAAATTAAAAGGTCTGCCATGTTGGGCGGTCCACCATATTGCATTTAAAATTACGTCACTTGGCTAACCATGCATTTTTATCCAAACTAAAGTATCCAAAATTACAGCTTTGAAGGTTTTTAATACCTACCTTGCAAGACTCGAACAAACAAACTAACATTCACACATTACAATAAAAAGCTTGTAAAATAAGAACATGTAGTTTTGCGTGCTTCGGAGGGCACGTTAAGCTGTTGTCGATTGACTACAGTCGTTAAAACCAAGTCAGAGGCCATTGTGCGGTTTGAAAACTCTGATACCAGGGTTAGCCAAGTTCGCCACACACTTGACTATACCTACACGATAAGAAGAAGATAGCAAAACTTAATTGAAAAGAGACTCAATAGGTACCAATTTTAGTTTTAATTTCGAATACGTTAAAATTTTTTAATAAATGAGCTTCAAGCGTGAATAATAGGGTCGTAATCAAATATTTCGAAGACCAATCTCTACACTGTAGCAATAGTAATTAAAATGAAAATAACCGAGAAAAGTGGCAGTTACCTCATTACCTCAAAAATCACTTCTTACATTGTTACCAGTATCAAGTTTTATCTTATCGTCTCAGATTTATCTCTCATGTATTCATGACTGCTTTTATTTAAAATCTTACTGATAGACTTTGTGTGAACAGTTGTGAATAAATGATCTTTTTAAATGACCTTAGATTAAATTGCCACAGCAGGTTTTGATTGACTACAGTTGTAGTATTTTTGAGCTAAATTAAGTGAACATTTGGTGGATTGAAAACTAAACTTTTGAGAGAGTTAATTATTTTTTGAAAAGGTTCCTTTTTTTCAACTAAGGGGCCATCCATAAATTATGTCACACGAATTTCATGATTGACCCCTCCCCCCTCCTTGTCACAGCTGTTCACATTCGTAAGACTCCCTCCTCCCTAGCGTGACGTCACATATTTTGCATATTTTCCATTTTTTGGAATTTTCCAATAAAAGCAGTACTTAATAGAGTTGTTTTTTTTTTTGGGAGCTCAAAATTGATTGTCTCAACCAAAGTAAAGTCGTTAAAAGAGTGCTTGGGACTGAGGACGTTAAGTTTGCCGTTAATAGTTAACGCGTTTTGATACTCATAACACATTTTGAAATGTGACGTCACGAAACTTATGACCCCTCCCACCCCCTTGTCACACAATGTCACACTTTGTCGACCCCCTCCCCACCCCTTAACGTGTGACGTAATTTATGGATGGTCCCTAATACGATAGCTCAGTTGGTTAGAGCACCAGGAGATCTAATCCTGAGGTCGTGGGTTAAGTCCTATTTGCGCCGAAAATTTTTCTTTCCCTAAAAAAATATTTGTAAACTAACACAGGTAGCCTAATAATATAGGGGGCTTACTCGTACCACCAATGATGGGAGTCCTCCTTCCTCAAACTTACTCGTACCACCAATGATGAGAGTCCTCCTTCCTCAAACTTACTCGTACCACCAATGATGAGAGTCCTCCTTCCTCAAACTTACTCGTACCACCAATGATGAGAGTCCTCCTTCCTCAAACTTACTCGTACCACCAATGATGAGAGTCCTCCTTCCTCAAACTTACTCGTACCACCAATGATGGGAGTCCTCCTTCCTCAAACTTACTCGTACCACCAATGATGAGAGTCCTCCTTCCTCAAACTTACTCGTACCACCAATGATAGAGTCCTCCTTCCTCAAACTTACTCGTACCACCAATGATGAGAGTCCTCCTTCCTCAAACTTACTCGTACCACCAATGATGAGAGTCCTCCTTCCTCAAACTTACTCGTACCACCAATGATGAGAGTCCTCCTTCCTCAAACTTACTCGTACCACCAATGATGAGAGTCCTCCTTCCTCAAACTTACTCGTACCACCAATGATGAGAGTCCTCCTTCCTCAAACTTACTCGTACCACCAATGATGAGAGTCCTCCTTCCTCAAACTTACTCGTACCACCAATGATGAGAGTCCTCCTTCCTCAAACTTACTCGTACCACCAATGATGAGAGTCCTCCTTCCTCAAACTTACTCGTACCACCAATGATGGGAGTCCTCCTTCCTCAAACTTACTCGTACCACCAATGATGAGAGTCCTCCTTCCTCAAACTTACTCGTACCACCAATGATAGAGTCCTCCTTCCTCAAACTTACTCGTACCACCAATGATGAGAGTCCTCCTTCCTCAAACTTACTCGTACCACCAATGATGAGAGTCCTCCTTCCTCAAACTTACTCGTACCACCAATGATGAGAGTCCTCCTTCCTCAAACTTACTCGTACCACCAATGATGAGAGTCCTCCTTCCTCAAACTTACTCGTACCACCAATGATGAGAGTCCTCCTTCCTCAAACTTACTCGTACCACCAATGATGAGAGTCCTCCTTCCTCAAACTTACTCGTACCACCAATGATGAGAGTCCTCCTTCCTCAAACTTACTCGTACCACCAATGATGAGAGTCCTCCTTCCTCAAACTTACTCGTACCACCAATGATGAGAGTCCTCCTTCCTCAAACTTACTCGTACCACCAATGATGAGAGTCCTCCTTCCTCAAACTTACTCGTACCACCAATGATGAGAGTCCTCCTTCCTCAAACTTACTCGTACCACCAATGATGAGAGTCCTCCTTCCTCAAACCCAATATTTGTTGTCCTGTCTCCCCAAATCCAATATGGCCGATATTAATTTTTTTCTAAAATACAGGTTGATAAAAAACTTCCTAGAGCTATATTCAAATTTTCAAAATCCTGAACCAGTATCACTTACAAAACACGTTTGATTTTAAAAAAAAAAAATTCGGTAGGATTTTTTTTTCTAATCTTAGACACCACTCGGGTGCCCCCCCAAGCGCTCCCCGCACCCCTCGCGTGCCTGGTGTAGGAGTAATGTCTACGTTTAGGCAAAAAATGAACTATACCCATTGAAAAAATATTTTTAAAAATGTTTCATAAATGTGTTCTTTGAGTGATACTGAATATAGCTAGGAGGTTTTTTTTTAGCTTGTATATGGTTTAACGCTCGTAGCCAGTGGCTCTCGCTGATCTCATCAGTGAAATTAAGCAACCTACACATAATCAGGGTACCTGATGGGTGACCGAAGTGGCAATTTATCACGAGCGTTTCCGTACTTCGGAGGGCACGTTAAGCTGTCGGTCCCGGCTGTTGTCGATTTATTACAGTCGTTGAAACCAATTAGAGGCCATTGTGCGGTCTAAAAACTCTGACATCAGGAGTTAGCCAAGTTCGCCACATACGTGACTATACCTACGCGATAAGAAGAAGATTTATTAGTACACGAGACTGAACAAATTTTCTCAAAGAACATAGGCCAAATTCAGGAAATCTGTGGCCAAAACATATTTTTTGCAAGTTTTTTATTAATGTGTTTGTATTTAAGGATGTTTGTTCTCGTCAAATGTTGCAACTTAATTCGGCACTCTAAATCCGATATGGCGGCCACGAACTACAGGCCGCCATTTTTTTTTCACCAGTATGTGATAATTAGAAATCCGTACATAAATCCGAAAAGACGAATTTAGTGGTACAGGCCCGCACCAGGATTTGAACCCACGACCTTCGAATTACAAGTCTGGCTCATTACCAACTGGGCTATCACCACTTTTGATATTGGATTGAAATTCAAAACATTTGACAATCTTGGAGGGATGAATCTACCCATGATTACGAACAACTATTTCTATGGGACTAACTTTCCTACTAAAAATAAAAATCAGTTATTCCATACATTTTGGTTGAGGTATTGAACTTTTGTATGGAACAGCAAATTTTTATTTTTTAGTAGGAAAGTGGGTCCCATAGAAAAAGTTGTTCGTAATCATGGGTAGATTCATCCCTCAAAGTTTGTCGAATGAATGAATGATCTTTATTGCAGTAAATGTGGTTTTACAGATGTTTCATGTAGAAAAAAAATGTACGTTCAACACATTTAGTCATAAAGGTGACATGCAAATATAGCAAAATATATATTATTTAAATAAGTACTACGAATGTTTTCAATTTCGAACGTTGTTTAAATTTAGTATCTCTAACTTAAAAGCCTATTTGATTAATCAAGCTGTACGTCCACGCCCAAGGTTCACAATTTAGAACTATGACAGACATATGTTATGTATGTTTTATTTGTTTATATAATTCTGTACTGTTTGAACGTCTTAATAAATAAAATAAAATAAAATTTCACCCTGTAGATGATTTGTTTTGCTCCCATGATGTAATACTCCTAAGTCTTAACTCCTACGCCTTTTCCATCCATATTTTCTTGTACAGAGGGATCTGTGGGGGAAAGGGAGGGAGCAATTTGTCCAGCAGTGGGACAAATTAGGCTAAATCTATACTAATATTATAAAGAAGAAATATTTGATTGTTTCTTTGCATTGAATAGGCTCCGAAACTACTGGATTTATTAGAAAAAAAAATTCAGAATTAAAATGCTACATTAGGTATCCCTGAGTAACATAGGCTACATAATTTTCCCGAATTCCCACAGGAACAAAGTACCGGGCGGAATGCTAGTAATTAATCATGTGAGGCTCGAAAGGGGGGAGGGGGGGGGGGTTGTTTAGCATAAATCACGAAATATCACAAGGGGGGATTATTTTTTCGTCAAACGCGCGATTTCAAAACCGAAAAGCGGCGTGTAGTGTGGCTTGATGAAACCGACGCCGATCTTCAACATAGCACAGTGCCAACCTCACCACGTATTACCAAGGGGGAGGGGGGGTTGAAAAATGCTAAAAAAACATCACATGATTAATGGACGTCCCCTATTATAATTATCAAATGAAAGGGTTTGCTGAGAAGGATACAAAAAAAATAGACATTTAAATAAAAGCTTGTACGGACGGCCGCAACTAAGACTCCTACACGCGTGCACTCTGTGTTGTTGTGGTAAGAGCGGTTTTGCAATGAAAATGGAGTAACCTGATGCACTGGCCTCTGTACTTTGACTTATTAACAACAAGCTTTCCGCCCGCGTGGACTACAGGTTATATCGTGCCCAGCTGTGGAATAAAATGTAGCCTATGTCCTTTCCCAAGGTCTAATCTATCTCTGTACCAAATTTCATCAATTCGGTTCAGTAGTTTAGGCGTGAAAGACGGACAGAGAGACAGAGTTACTTTCGCATTTATAATATTAGTAAAGATGAAGAGAAGCGCTCTGTACAGAATAGTACGGATCCGAAGAATCTCGACAAGATAAGGGTGGTACCCTGGGATAGAACGTTAGGATTGAGGAGCCAAAGAAAATTCGTTCATCTACAAAATGTACTCTTGTTTTACTATTTTATTCGTATACTGCAAAATAAAACACCACCTGCTAAATGATCATTATGTCGAATATATTAATTGAATGGAAATTCACCTCTTGAGTATAGATTGAGGTGCCATACTAAAAGTATTATATTTTATGTAATTTCCGCGCTACAGAAGCCAAATTTTTAGAAGATACTATTCATAATTATTATTGCTGCTAAATGATGCCAAATTTTCAATAACATTCATCTATTACTCAACGAGTTCCAGGTGGCTCCTCAATTCAGATGTTTAGATTGAGGTGCCACTTTTGAATTAATATAACTAATGATATATTTTGCTGCTAAATCCAGAATTCGTATTGCAAAATCAACTATTTTGCTGCTAAATAATGGTGAGATCATCTTTTAAAAATCTGATTTAAGATCTTTTAAAAATCTGACGGACATCCCTGCGATGCGTCTAGACGTCCGCTAGAAGAAAGGGGCAGGCGGAATGAACTCGTGCGGCTCATGGGCACACTCCCCGAAGACATCTTCTCAAGTTATTATATAAGTCTTCGAACATACCCGACTTTCTTTTATATAAAGATTGTCTTATTAAAAATTCCAGATAATAAACTCAGCAGCGAAAACGTACTACATGTCAGCGGGCCAGAAGCCGGTGCCCATAGTGTTCCGCGGGCCCAACGGCGCCGCGGCGGGCGTGGCCGCGCAGCACTCGCAGTGCTTCGGGGCGTGGTACTCGCACTGCCCGGGGCTCAAGGTCCTCATGCCTTGGTCTTCGGAGGATGCTAAGGGTGAGGCTTTATTTACCTTTGGACAATTTTTGAAGTGAAAACTTCTTTAGCGGCGTTGAGCACTTTTAGTATGGGGAAAAAATGTTAAACTCGCGATGAACTCGCGTCAGATGTCACGTGACCGTGACCGTCAGATGTGATCGAAAATGCGTAGGATAGGGTTGCCACCTTTTTTGAAGAATTCTATAGGTGAGACGAGGCCGAAGGCCGAGGCGAGCTGCGTATAGGGCGAGGCCGAAGGCCGAGGTCCGCGTAGGGAAAAGCCCGAAGCGTCACCAAGCATCTTACCCGCCGACCGCCATCCGAAAATTTTGGAACTAAACTAAAATCCAAGATGGCGGATATGAAATTTTCGGGCATACCGACATGGGTGTCGTTTCATAGGTTTTCGGGGGTGCTGATTCCGAAAATGACATCCATTTTGAAATCCAAGATGGCGGACATGCATTTTTGGTTAAAATCCGTCATGGGTGTCATTTGTTGGTTTTCGGGGGTGCTTATTCCAAAAATGACATCCATTTTGAAATCCAAGATGGCGGACATGCATTTTTGGTTAAAATCCGTCATGGGTCATTTCTTAAGTTTTCGGGGGTGCTTATTCCAAAAATGACATCTATTTTGAAATCCAAGATGGCGGCCGTGAAAAACAAAAAAGGCAAATTTTTTGAAACTTATAAAATAAGGGCACAACCGCCTCGCGACCTCGCGAATGTTCAAGTTTTCACTTCTGCCAGCACTCCCGGAGTGCAACCCGTTGTTTTTTTTAAATTTATTATAAGATAGATAGATAAACTTTATTGCTTCTTAACATTTTGTTTTGACCTCAATCTTGACCAAGATGGGTTAACAGAGGCAGGGAACCTGATGGGTGACCAAAGTGGCAACTTATCACGAGTGTTTCCGTGCTTCGGAGGGCACGTTAAGCTGTCGGTCCCGGTTGTTCTCAATTAACTACCGTCGTTAACACCAAGTCAGAGGCCATTGTGCGGTTTGAAGACTCTGACACCAGGGCTAGCCAAGTTCGCCACACACTTGACTATACCTACACGATAAGAAGAAGATGGGTTAACTTTTGACCTCTATCTTGACCAAGGTCGTAGATGAGGTCGACGGTGGAGAGAGTTAACTCCTGACTGGTACTCCTACGCACCGTCGAAACTTCGGTAGGAGGGTGGTCGCGAACCAGACGGCCCTTTACAGAGCCTACCACACCGCATGAGACCATAGGACGACACCTCAGATTCAGAACAAATAAATGTGTTGTTACCTGGGGTGTATTAATAGGAGGCAGGTCTCATTTGTATTTCCTTAGTCGCCTCTTACGACACCCACGGAAAGGAATGGGGTGGTGTTATTCTCAACCAATCATCACACGGCTAAAAACCTTTGGACCAATTTAAGACAGTCCACAGTGTTCCCAAAGACCTTCGGACCCGACATTTTTAGCTGATCCCGTAGATCGACGTAGTTAGGTGTATGAAACAAATCTCTCATACAAACTACCTACCAATTATCCATAGCTTCCTTGAAAAAAAAAAGTTTTTTCGCTATTTTTGAGGGCATCGAAAAATGAAAAAAAAAATTTCCTTTGTTATTGAAATCTTAATGCAGGTTGATTTATTTTTTAATTACTAATAGAGTCCTTCATTTTATAAGTTATATTTCAAGTGTCTATGTATACCTCATGTGAAGAAATAACGTAAAAGTCGTTTTTTAGTTTTGGTTTTTTTTTTATGTGCACTGTTTGCGCATCTACTTTTTTATGGTAATAATATTTTTTATGGTATCAATTCACAGAAAAAAAATCACATCCGTATCTCGCGTCTAACTCGAGATATTTGTGATTAAATATTTTGATAAAGTGCCTGCTTCAATGTTCATAGCAAAGTCCTTCTTTGTTTATTTGCTTTGCTAAAATTTTGCAAATAGTCATACCTTGTGTTTATTTGTATTAATCTAGCTTTTCATTTGCGACTTCGTTTGCGAGTAAAAGTAGACTATGTAGTGGAGTCGGGGGGGGCGGGGGGGAGGGCGCGCGCGCCCCGGTGGCAGCGGCCGCCTCGCACGCCGCCATCGATAAGCGCTTGCGGCGGCGGCGACGCCTGGCGGAGCGGCCATCACCCTGTGTCACGGTCACAGCAACGCATGCAGTACTGGGGTCAGACTGCATGGGCGTTGGTGCCTCCACTGTCTGTTTATTCGTATTTTTCTTATCACTAAAATTACATCCTAGTTTTGAATCGGGTACATTTACAATAGTCGTGTTCCCGTGACGGTTTAGCTGTAAACTCTTAGATTCACCAGTTTCATTAGTATACGAATTTACACTGTAGTTCGATAACGAGAAGGAAGCACACATATCGTCGACTTTGTCACACGACTGCGCAGGTGGTGCGAGTGAGGCCGCGGTGTTACACACAGGCAACAAGGACGGCAGAGAATTCTGATTGCAACTACACGAGTGATTGCTGGTCAGAAACTCGAATGTGCTAGCATTATATTTTGATAACTCTAATAGTTCATCCATCGCCACCACATGCTTATCTATAGTTTTTAAAGAGGTTGCATAATTGGCAGAAATATTAGTCACAGATTGAGTTAATCGTTCAACCTCCGACTGTAACAGCTGTGTGTCAACGTCATATGATTTCATCTTGTAATATAATCTTTGGTTGTTTCCGTATAGCTTAACATTATCATGGAAAAGTTTTTTATTTTTCTTAACTAGTGTTCTTGACCGTCTAATCAGTTTACCTACTTTGACATACTTAAATGTGTTAAATTTACCTTGCCTAACGTTAAACAGTTTAATACCAATGTACAGGTTAAAAATGAAAAACTGGAAGTTGTAGAATCTACTGTATTCTTAGGTATCACTATTGACACAAAGCTTCAATGGGGTCCTCATATTGATAAGTTAGCGAACAGACTCAGTTCAGCAGCTTACGCGGTTAAAAAAATCCGTCAATTATCGGACGTAGAAACCGCGAGAACCGTATATTTCAGTTACTTCCACAGCTTAATGTCATATGGCAGTTTGCTGTGGGGTAATGCTGCCGACATTAATAAGATATTTGTCCTGCAGAAAAGGGCTGTTCGCGCGATTTATCAAATGAGACCTAGAATGTCTCTTAGAAATAGATTTAAGGAAATAGATATTTTGACATTTGCGTCCCAGTATATATTTAATAATCTTTTGTATGTAAAGAAAAATGAACAATTGTTTAAGAAAAATTGTGATAGGCACAATGTAAACACTAGAAGCAAACATAACTTGGATATACTAGACAGCCGTCTCTACAAAGTAACAAACTCTTTTATGGGTCAATGTATACGCTTCTACAATAAGATTCCCATGTGTATTCAAAACCTACCTTTAGAAAAATTTAAGACGATAATTAAACAAAAACTTTGTAAAAAGGGCTATTATAGAATTTCGGATTATCTGTTAGACAAGCAACCATGGGAATAAATTGCTCAGCTCCAGAGTTATTCAGATATTAAGTCAATTAAAATTAACAGTAAGAAAATTTATATGATTGACTTAAAAAGAGCGACCCTCGGAGTTTCTTGCCTATTCTTCTCCTGAGGAAGACTGCACCTTTGCGAATAGGCGCAAAGCCAAAAGTGCTAATGTAATTCATAATATTGACGTGTTCAAGTATCATTTTATATGTTCAATGAAATAAACACTTTTGACTTTGACTTTGACTTGACATAAATTATGTTCGCAAAATACTAGGTACGTTGTTGTTAAAATACTTTAAAAAACGAGCAATTAATTATTGTTACATTTTCGTCTCTAACTCCGCTAGAATGGGCTATGTGCAAGATTTTTAAAATAATTTGTTTTTTTTTATTTTAAGCAGGTTTAAGGTCCCATATTCAAATAAAAAATATATCAAATAATTTTGATCATAGATATAAAAATAATTAATTTTAAAATTTTGGTTACGATTTGTTGCTTATTACAGCATTCTACAGATTAACTCCTTTGCCAAAGTAAAAAAAAAACAATTGACAGTTGGTTGACATATAACCTATACCGTTGCGTTTTTGAGTTTAACTTCAACATTTAAGTTTCAATCACAGACTAACTAGAGATACGTTTCAATGTACTTACGTTTAAATGATCCTCACAGACAATTCCTGTCAACCATTTTACACCAACTTTCTTTCAATTCCTTTGGAATGGTAACAAACGTCAAATCTGGTGAGTTAATGTCAGTGTTTGAACAGAGGTATAAAACATTTTTTGGTTCTCTCCACCGCTGTAACTCGTCAGATGCCATGTTGAGTAGCAAAGCCTGCTGCGCTGTCGTTATTAGTGTTATTCCACAAATCCGAAGAGTATTAATCACTATCGTTGAAGCAGTTCTCGGAGTCCGGTATGAATAAGGTGTAGTCGTGAGAAAATCAGTCAAAATCTAGCACTACAAGTCCGTGCAAAGTTAAATCGTAATCCGGTATGCGGTAGCAGTAAAAGACTTCAGAAAAAAATAACCAAAAGCAAAAATAAAACTCAAAAATAAACAACCAAATACAAAATGAAATAGGTTATGTTTTTTTTTATTGGCATGACAGCTCGGCAAAGACACGATTGTATAATGCCGTATTTATGATTAGTTTACCCTACTGAGAAACTTTTAATTATTATATTTTTATTTCAAAAGATAGATTTTTTATATATTTTTTTTAGGAAACGGGACCTTATTCCTTTATGTTAAATAAAAAATTAAACGAAATTAAAAATATTTTTAAAATGTCGTACATAGCCCATTGTCACGGGGAACGAGCGAGACAACTCCAACACAAGTATTTTATTACTTACTGGGAGTGTCTCATTTTTGTTTATATAAATTAAGGAGTAATAAAAGTTTATTTTATTTTATTTATTTTATTTTTATAATGATAAATGACATGTAGTCTCTAATTTCAATATTGTCTACATTTAAATAAATATTTTATTATTATTATTATTAATTATTGTTGTCTGTTTGTTTGCAGGTCTGCTGAAGGCCGCCATCCGAGACCCCGACCCGGTGGTGGTGCTAGAAGACGAGATCATGTACGGCACCGCATTCCCCATGTCCGATGAAGCACTTTCCAAAGACTTTGTACTGCCTATTGGTAAGTGCTTTTGTCTTCGTCTTCTTATCGTGTATTAAATAGCAGATCAAACGGCCGGTTTGGTCGAGTGGTAGTGACGCTCCTGGTTCGATTCCCAGTCGGGGCAAATATTTGTGTAAAAGCAGATGTTTGTTCTCGGGTCGTGGGTGTTTGTGTCTGTCTTTGTGTGTTCCGAGGGACCCACGACACAAGGGAAAACCTTAATGTGGACCTTTGAGTGTGAAGTCTTTATTTTTATTTTTTTAAAGTCAGATGTTGGTCTCTGCCACGGTCAGAGTGGTCAGAAAATAAAATTATTCTACAAAAATTATTAATTATTTACGTATTTATTTTATACTGAATATAAAATAATTAAGTAATTAATAGGTATATAAAATTATTTTATACTGCGCACCGTTAAGGAATGGAATTCTCTGCCTGCGTCTTTATTTCTGGGCTCATATAACCCGAGTCTCTTTAAGTTCGAGCAGGGAGGTGTCACTCCTTTGTTTGGGCACGTTCTCCCGTCGGCATACTGAGTATGTAGCGAGCGCGGGCTGACACTCAGCGCGTGAGCCGCTACGTGAGCGTGTTGAACTAAATAATAAGTGTACCTACTTATTAACAATATTAAAACCAGACAGAAACACGTTTTGCCATCACAATAGGCTGTAGGTGTCTGTAGTTAATAAGTATTTAGGCTAGGTATCAAATAACATGATTGGTTATGTTAACTTGTGTTTTAACTTACTACACTTCCTAACTAAAGTTACTCTTGATTTTATAAGCATTGTTATCTTACTTAATTAACTTCAATAATAATTTTACCTCTAAATAGGCGGCGAGAGTTAACCCTGAGCTCTCATCGCGAACGCGGCATCGAGTCGGCGGTGCACAATAGAATATAAACGCTAGCGGCCGACTATAAGTTTCAATTTCCCTTGCAAGCCTGTGCCGCTTGCAATAGTAGGCAAATTTTGATGCCTAAAGTTGACTTTTGTTAGGGAGTGAGACTTCTGTACGTTAATACTATTATTTATTCTGTGGTTCGAGTGAATAGGCATCTTCTGGGTGAGCTTGCTTCATCCTCGACCACATCTTCGCCCCTAAGCTAGATTCTGGTCAAGAGCAAACCCGTTCGTTATAAAAAAAATCATATTCTAACCTACACGCACGACGTAATGTGCTTAGTAAGGGAATAAACCACTCCTCACGACAGTCAACACAACACTTACACAAACACGCGCACACACACAGCCACACATTTACTCGCTAGCTCAACACAACAATACACTACACTGGTGCGAAGACAATTGTTTGGCTTTCATATTGTATACCTACTGGATTACTTCTGGTTTTAATTAGTTTGCTGTTTTCATTTAATTTCACAATATTTCATTAAAAATTTACCCACTAAAATTCATGTATGTAAAGATAACAAATTATAAGTCTGTAATTGGCAAATGTTTAGATAAATTAATTAGTATTATAAGTTTTGATAATGCTGTAGACTTAAGAATAAAAAATAAAAAAAATAAAAAATATGAAAAATTTCGCCGCTTGACTTGAAGATATGATAAGCTCAGTCGGTTAGAGCACCAGGAGGTCTCATCCTCGGAGCGGCATATCGCACAGTGGTAATAGATAAGCTGAACATTGTTTTCTACCTATTGACATGTGTGTAAATATTAAAAATGAATAATGACTTTTTTGAATATTGGATCTTATCTCCGTACACCAAAGTACAATTTGCATTGTATGGAAGTAACAAAACTCTGTAGAAATTAAAAATCGTTTAAAAGAAAAGTTTAAAAGTTCTGTCGAAATAGAATAAACAAACAAGATCGAGTTCAGCAAATTTGATTTTAGCGTTATATTGAATAAGAAAAATATATTTTTATTTTTACAGAGTCAATGGAAATTGTACTTTGGTGTACAGAGATAAGATCTAATGTTCAAAAAGTAATTTTTCATTTTTTTATTAATAATACTCTGGCCCGGAATCTTTTACGCAACCCATTCGCGATGTTTTTTAACATAATCCATACTAATATTATAAATGCGAAAGTAACTCTGTCTGTCTTTCTGTCCGTCTTTCACGCCTAAACTACTGGGAGTACCAGTGCCTTCTGGTATAGGTATAGGTATTTTCTGGGTTAACTCGCTCCATCGTCGACCTCATCTTTGACCTTTATGGTCAAGATTGAGGTCAAGAGTTAACCCATCTTATAATAATAATAAAAAAACGATTTTGATGAAATTTGGTACAGAGATAGATTAGAGCCTGGAAAAGTACATAGGCTACATTTTATTCCACAGTTGGGTACGATATAACCTGTAGTCCACGCGGGCGGAAAGCTAGTAATGGTATAAAATACATTTCATCCATTACACAAATGAGTGAAGGACGTTTAAAGTTTTGATCTTAGGTTCCTATTACAGAACGCAAATCAGACTGATCTATACTTGAGTAGCAGTCGTCTTTGTCATTTTGATAGTCATATCAGCCTATTGCAGTCCACTGCTGAACATAGGCCTCCCCCAAGGTGCGCCACTCTGCACGATCCTCCGCTGTTTGCATCCAGCCACTACCCGCTGTCTACTTTAGGTCATCTGACCATCTGGCTGGGGGGCGTCCTACACTACGTTTGCCAAGACGTGGTCTCCATTCGAGAACCTGTCTACTCCAACGCTCGTCGGTTCTGCGACAGACATGGCCAGCCCACTGCCACTTCAGCTTGCTACACTTTTGGATAATATCCATCACTTCGGTTTTCTGTCGGATGACCTCGTTTCGGATTCTATCCCTTAGCGAGATCCCGAGCATGGAGCGTTCCATTGCTCGCTGAGCGACGTGCAATCGGTGGGCCAACCTCACTGTCATGTTCCACGTTTCGGCTCCGTAGGTCATGACTGGTAGGACGCATTGATTAAAGACCTTGGTCTTTCGACACTGCGGGAGTCTAAAGACCAAAGTCTTTTGATAGTGAGAGAAAGAAACAATCAATACCTAAGTATAGATCAAGACTTGAGTCTCCTTCTGTAATATGGGCATAAGTTTTTTTTATTTTTTTATTTGACAAAGCATTGGTAACGAGACCATCAGCTTAAAAGTAACAATAACACATGAAGTAAGTATTCTCAGGTCAGGTCAATAAAACATGAAGTAGGCTTCTCAGGTCCTTCGTAAACCGATAGTGTTTTTACGAAAAACTATGGCGGCAAGAAGCACTGCCGCGGGATCTTTGTCGGAACCAAACGGAGCAGATACACTGTATCACTTGAATTCCTTTATCACCACACTGTTTAAAGTTAGTTTACTGCACAATACACTATCACTATTACACATTAAACCACTTTTTAATGTAATAAACAAAAATTCAATCGGCACAACAACCCCTCACGCCGAGTTCCCGCCAAAAATCCATGGGCATAAGATTTACATGTCGTAACTATTTGCTGTAATATTATAGGTAAAGCTAAGATAGAGCGAGAGGGAAAACACTGCACGCTCGTGTGTGCGGGACGGAGCACGCAGCACGCACTCGACGCCGCCAAGGAGCTCGCCTCGCGAGGTATGTACATATTTTTAACCCTCGACAAAAAAAGGGGCAATACAAGTTTACAGGTAAGCAAAACCTGTAAACCTGTTTGTTTACCTTAGTGATAAATAAATTCTTACCTTTTTATCTGTTTATTTAAGAGGATCGTCTCAGTGTTTTTTTCCCATACAAACGGCGTCAATGGATTCCATCCCCTAAAAGTCAACGGATCCCTGTTAAATTTTGGTATTATATCAAAATCACCAAAAACTAGGTCCGTACGTTTTGATTTTTGTGATATTTTTAGTAGACAAAAAGATATTTTAAACTAAAAGTCAACATTTTTCGCCAAAAAAATTCTCAACATTTAAGAGGTGACTGTTGAAAAACTAAGAACAATTTTGGAAAAAATAAAACGTACGAACCTCGTTTATACGCTTACAAATCGACAGAGACCAAAAACGTACTTTTAAGTTTTTGGGGTAGGAATTTATTGACGCCTAAACACATAATTTTGAAAATAAAACTCGGCATTTCGCCGGAAAGCTGCAATTATCCCTTTCGCACAAGTCTGAGGCGGATGATCGACATCGAGACAGCGTGAAAAACAACTGAGCCGCTAGTCCAAACTGAGACGCTCCTCTTAAAAGGAGAATGCTCATCTACACACACCGGCACATTTCGCGGAACAACTTCTGTTTTCCATACAATCGACTTAGCTTGGGAGTTCTAAAGATGTAGGTACGTTTTACGTGCATAACTGCACTGTTCTTTATGCAAATAAATTTTATAAATGGTCGTAAAAACTAACGAAAAACCTACAATCTCTCATGTAGTCAATAGAAAAAAAAACTCTTTAAAATAATCATACGAAGTTGTATGATAAGGATTTTGCAATGTTCTCTTTTGGCCATGCGGCACATCGTTGAAAACTTCTTGTAATGTTTTATATTTGGTTTTAACAGACAAACATTTTGGCCTAAACTAAGTGTAAAATTTTAATAACTGCATGAAATAAAAATCTTCATTTATAAACTCCAAAGTTGACTTAATTGTATGAAAAACATAAGTCGTTCCGCTGATTGTGCCGGTGTGTGTAGTATGAAAAAAAAAGAAAAGTAACTCTAATTGTTGACAGCCACAGAACATAGGTCATAATACGAAAAAAATTTTTTAACTGCGCTATATGCTAATGAAGTTTGTATGGGAGATCAAATTTTTTTTTCGTATTTTGACCTATGTTCCTTGGGGAAAGTTGTTCAGTTTCATGGATTGCTTAGGGGGCGTCCATTAATTACGTGAGGTGTTTTTGGCGATTTTTCGACCCCCCCACCCCCTCTGATGAGATGTCGTGAGATTTGGCTAGATACCCCCCCTCCCCCTTTTATCTCACGTGAGTTTTATGAAAATGATTAGTTTATGCAATACGTTAATTGGTATTTTATTTAGAAAACTTACATAATTTGCCTAATTATTTTTAAACTTTTAATATTCGAACAATAAAAAACAGGTATGATTTACCAACTTTTTGAAAAAAAAAAGATTGTTCTAATTCAATCCACGGGAACTCAGAGTGGCTACTGGAACAACATGGTTTAGTTGGTTTAACTTAGCTTTCCCACAATTTAACACTATTTCTTTTGGGGGAAAATATTACGTGATATTTGTAGAGACCCCTCTCCCCCACGTGAGATTGAGTGAGATCCGGCCTGACCCCCTCCCCCCCCAAAACGCCTCACGTAATTAATGGACACCCCCTTAATCACCCGAGAGGTTGAAAGAGATTTACCTTAAGCCCTGTATATGTATATCACTAAATCCGCTGGGGTGGTGTCGTCAGGCATCGAGTGCGAGGTGATAAACCTGCGCTCGCTCCGTCCGCTGGACTTCGACTGCATCGCGCAGTCTGTGGCCAAGACGCACCATCTAGTCACTGTGGAACAAGGCTGGCCTCAGAGCGGTGAGTTATATACTTTTTACTACACCCTCAGACATATAGATAAATAGATAACATTGGTTGTTTAATTTTTGAAGTGAAAAATTCTTTAGCGGCGTTGAGCACTTTTAGTATGGGGAAAAAATAAACAAATACTACATACTCAAAGGGAAAAAATGTTAAATTCGCGATGAACTCGCGTCAGATGTCACGTGACCGTGATCGAAAATGCGTAGGATAGGGTTGCCACCTTTTTTGAAGTGAAAACTTCTTTAGCAGCGTTGTGTACTTTGAAGTATGGGTGGCAGCCCTATGGTAAAATTATCTCTGTGACAGATGTCAACGATTATTTGCACATAGTGCGCAAATACCGATATACTATTTTACTGAATTGAAAGTAAACAGTTTGGTCGAGTGGAAGAGTTGCCAGATTGTAAGTGACAGGTCGAGGGTTCGGATCCTGAGAGAATAACGGACTCTTTTTGTGTATTTTGTTTTATTTCCATATTAATGCACAACGTAAATGGCAGAATGAATACTGACGCGATGAATATCAATTAGAGACTAGACGCTCGATATCTATCAAAGATACTTGATGCAGATCGTCGAGTTTTGGATTTCTGGAAATCCAGCGATCCGTATCACGGTACGTGATACGCTATACCACACATTCGATAAATATCGTGATACTGGATTACGATCCAGATATCACGATAAATATCGAGCGTGTAGCACTATCACCGTTACTAATGAAATTATTATTTGAGTTCGCTGTCACCCTGGATGCTTCCAAATTTAAAACTGCCGTAGTATTCGGTGAAATATAATCTATTGAGCAAACTATTTATATAACAATTATTAATTATTTATTAAAATGCTACAGTTTACTAGGTTTAACTTCTATGACCGTCGCGTAAAGAATGATGCAAAAATGGCCACCTCTCGAATTTCATATTAGACATTTAAGCGGTAAAATACCGAGCTCCGATCGGTTTAAGTCTCCTGCGGCGTCGGCCAATAATCTTCTCGTTCACAACGTCGGAGGGAAAATAAATAAGAGGCGCCAACCGATCGCATCCAATTTTTTTTTGTTAAATTTATCTCTTTCGGGAAAGGCAAAGGAAACTATGACCATACAGCCATGTCTTCAGTGAAAAATCTTCTTTCTTGAACTTAACCTAAGCCCTAAGCTCCTCATGTTCTGCGTAAAACCGGATAGCGTCTGTTTTACGAAAACTGGCGGCGAGAAGCACAACCGCGAGGATCTTTGTCGGTACCAAACGGAGTAGAAACACTGTTATCACTTGAATTTTTCATCACTACACGGATTTTAGCCAATTTACTATATAATACACTATCACTATTACACATTAAACAACTTTTTCACGCCGAAAACGAAAATTCAATTGACAAAGCAACCGCTCACGCCGAGTTCCCGCCAAAGACCCGATCGCATCCAAACGAGGCGGCAGTCCTGAACGGAGTTGCCATTTCATAAAAACGAAATGTTGCCTAAACTTCTAAGTTACTAACCCTAACAATTATCTCGTATTCACTCAGGTATCGGCGCAGAAATCTGCGCTCGCGTGATGGAGTCCCCCGCCTTCTTCGAGCTGGACGCGCCCGTGTGGCGCGTGGCGGGCGCCGACGTGCCCATGCCCTACGCGCGCGCGCTCGAGGCGCTGGCGCTGCCCGCGCCCCACACCGTGGTCGAGGCCGTCGGCGCCGTGCTCAACAACAGGTGACGAGTCTAGAGTGAGCGGTGACGTGTAACTATAGCTGCCGTGAGCGGTGATAACGAAATCTCGTTATCACCGCTCACGGCAGCTATAGCACATTTGTGAGACTCCCCCCTCCCTAGTGTGACGTCACATATTTTGCAATTTTACATCTAATAATTAATGAAATTAGTTTTATTTCCATTTAAATTATATTAGTCGCAAACGTTTTTGAGTTTTTCCTTAATAGTTTAAAGTTCGTGTTTAAACACTTCGATTTCATAGATTTTGAAATGTGACGTCACGAAATGTAGGACCCCTCCCACCCCCTTGTCACACAATGTCACACTTCGTCGACCCCCTCCCTCCCCCTTAACGTGTGACGTAATTACGTCACACGTCACACGTTAAAGGGAAGGGAGGGGGTCGACGAAGTGTGATATTGTGTGACAAGGGGGTGGGAGGGGTCCTTCGTTTCGTGACGTCACATTTCAAAATCTATTTTAATCTAAGTGTTAAAACACGAACTTTGAACTATTAACGAAAAACTCAAATACATTTGCAACTCTATGATTATAAATATAAGGTTCAAATTGTTAATTTTATTAAAAAATAATTTAAATGGAAACATAACTTATTTAGGAACTGCTTTTTTTATTCAATAATTACCTACTAGAAGTAAAATTGCAAAATGTGTAACGTCACACTAGGGAGGGGGGAGTCTCACAAATGTGACAAGGACGGGGGGGGAAAAATCATGAAATTCGTGTGACGTAATTTATGGATGGCCCCTAAGTAGGTGTTCGAAATAATTTATATTTTTTGTTTTATTGTACTACTATACTGCATGTTTCTGTGATAGATAAATGAAAAGGTAAATTGTAAACGAGCGCATCCTCGCCAGTAAACTTCACAGTTTGACGAGCACAATAGTGTAACCAATGTATTCACTTATCTGTTAATTTTTTTTAAAAGCTACCGTAACGGGTAATAATAATAAAAGATAATTATAGCTACCGTAAGCGGTGATAACAGCAAACTATAGCTACCGTAAACGGTGACAGGCCAGCAAGCCAATCGCGCTAAAAAATATAAATTGAAACACTATCAAATCGCGGCCGCTTCACAATGTTTTCACAATAATTTTATTGCGATATACTATTTGTGTCAAAAAGTTGTTAAGCATTATCGGCCCTCTTGATCGGCGGGTCCTGGGTTCGATCCCTAGTCGGGGCAAACATTTGTGTAAAAAGCAGATGTTTGTTCTCGGGTCATGGGTGTTTGTGTTTGTCTTTATGTGTGTTCCAAGGGACCCACGACGCAAGGGAAAACCTTAGTGTGGGCCAGTGGCGTGCATAGACATTTTAGGCAGGGTAGGCAGTGAACTTGTCTAGTTTTAATTGACCGCTCAAACTCGTTTCTATGCGACTTTTGCCAAACGAGTAAACTTTCAACGTAGCTTTGAGATGTTTTTCAGAAAGCTCATGCTTTTTAATCGCTGTATTGGTTATTCAAATCAAAATAACCCTGCGCTGTTCCATACTTTTTTATAACAGTTTGAAAACAAAATGCACGGAAAACAAAATACTTAAGCGGTTAGTATGCACACAACCCGTGAACTAATTATGAATATTGTATTTTTTAGTATTAAAATGTCTTACTGCGGTACCTTTTTTGCGTCAAATCCATGCATCGGCCTTTTGCGATATAATAAGTAATGTTTACTTTTTCTTGAAAAGGTAAACTTGAAAAATTACGGAGTTTAGGCAAACAAACATCATCACCACACTTTTCACAACTACGCCAGTAAAACTACAGTCGGCTAGTATGGCGAAAGTGAAATAAATTGCAATAGCAGCAATTCTTTTTTTTATTGATAGATTAAATTCCCGGCTATCATTTAACGTAAGAATCCAACTAAAAAAGATACAACATACATTTATTTTTATGAGTTAAGTTTTGATATTTTTTGTAAATTTGTACAAAAATGTTAATAAATAACTTTCTGCACTATTAATCTGATATCATCCAGTTGTTTGAAAGTAAATCGAAATCCAACAATATTTATGATTGATTATGCTATTTTTATTAACTTCAATGTTGTGATATTAAAATAATAAGTAACTGTTGCAATAAAAAATATAATAGGCTAATTTTTTTATAGTATAGCTTGAACGATGTTGATAACTCAATTATTTTGAAAATCCAACTAGAAACGTAAAAAAAAATGACTTTTGCTATTTCTGTAGTCATTTTGCGGACAAAATAGAAATAGCGATAATTTTGGGTAGACTTTGTAATTTATGTTTTAAATAATACAATATTTTCGAAATCCAACAAAAAATTTTACATTTACCATTTTATTTCCAAAAATATAAATTGTAAGAGTTGCGCGGGTGGCGGAAGGGTGCGCGGGCAGCGGGCGCGCCATCCTGTCAATCTTATGGATGCTTCCATAATTTAGAATGTAATGATTTATTCGCCACGTATTGTTTACGTAATGTCGTTACGTAATTAAATGTCGGTTTTTCGTGTGTTAGATCCTTACTTCCTTACTAATATCATAAATGCGAAAGTAACTCTTTCTGTCTGTCTGTCTGTCCGTATTTCACGCCTTAACTACTAAACCGATTTTGATGAAATTTGGTACAGAGATAGATTAGAACCTGGGAAAGGACATAGGCTACATTTTACCCCACAGTTGGGTACGATATAACATGTAGTCCACGCGGGCGGAGCCGCGGGTGGAAAGCTAGTTTAATATAAAGTGAAAGTTGTTTATTAATATAAGGGTAAGGCCGCCAAAACTGTCAAATATAACACAACAGATTTTGTGTTATCGTTACACAAATGTAACCCAAAAGTAACACATTTTTTGGTAAGTTTCATATCGATAGTTAAAATAATTACATAAATATAAGCATTATAAAATTGTACCGACTGCAGTGATTGTTAAGGGGGAAGTTAGAAATTAATAAACAGCATTTTTTCAGGGTTAACAACGGTGAGTAGAAGTTGCTTAGAATGTTTTTGGGCGTGCTGCTAAGATGTTGACGGCGCATTTTCTTTTAATTTGCGATCCTTTTTCAATTTTCTCTTTACTTATTCTTTTTTTTTCTTCGTTATAGTTTTCTACTTTGTGTCTATACTGTAGTAGTTATTTTTTCTATGTCTATGAGTAGTGTTGTTTCATTATTCTTTTTCTTCTGCTCTCTAAACTGTTCAGGATTCGTAGTTTTTAATTTTCTGGGTGCCTGCTACATTAACATATTTAAGCTCACAAGCAAAAATTACGAAATATGTCTACTGCAAGATACTATAAAAAAACGACAAAATGCCACGCTAAACAATTGACAATTTCGACGGCCTTGCCCATAAATCAATATGTCTGAAATAGATAGGTGCAAAATATGTAATTTAAATTTATATTTTGATATCGTGCAAGTTGGTAAAAAGGGACTTGAAAGCTTTTTCTTGGCTAGTGAAACAAGGCAAGACGGAATCTTTCTACGATCTGCTGAACAACAGTCTTTTCGGCTACATAAAAGATGCAGAAAGGCATACATTAATCAAAAATGTATTGATGCTGCTGCAAAGCGACTTTGTGCCGGCGGCGAGCCGCTACCGCCACCGCAATTTTTTGATTTTGCGAAGACATGTTTTTTCTGCAACGGGGATGCCTCCGACGAATTCATCAAGGCTCAGTCGCAAAAACAAACATCTACAAAAGTATCGCGAGTTACTAGTGAGATGACTAAAACAAATATAATAATAAAGGCAACTAATCGCGGTAATGAATGGTGTGCAGAAGTAAGTACTTACTACTTATCTACTACCTATCTAATTTACTTAACCAACTCTTTTCTAATTTATTTGTCAAAAGAAAATCTTTGGTCAATAGCCAAATGGCAACATGTAGGTAGGTACCTACCCTTTAGGTTCAGTTACCTAAAGAATGCGAAAATAGTTACCTACCTAATGTCTAACTAGCATTGTTCCCTAGGGCATGAATTAGTTATTCCTATAGGTAAGTACGTACCTAATTTCTATGTTGTCCATGTCACTGTGATGATAATATACAAGATGTTGTTAAATCGATAATTTTGGTAAATTAGGTAGGTATAATTTGAACAACAAGTTTTTAGTAGGTACACTTAACAGTACACCAGGTTAAAAAAACAGTTGCACTACGAAAATGGTCCCTATTGCGAGTGCACGAGTGCAGTAAGGGAGAGCTCAAGGTCAAAGTGGGGTAATCTGATGCGCTGTCGTGTGTGCCTAAATGATTACTAGGTAGGTACTTACCTATTCAATATATATACAACACCTACGTATTGTTATTTTTACGTAATATCTACCTGATATTTGGATTAAACTCACCCAACCAGCAACCTACCTACCTACCTATTTGATATTAGATCTGACTTTTAAACTAAAATTATTTAGCTTTGCGAACAAGTGCAAGTAGAATGAATGTCTGAGTGACCGTTTGAACGAATGGATGTATGAATGATGAATGATTGGTGTGCGATGCAGATATGCAGCGTAGACAGTTACTTTAATGAACTTTTCGTTACGTACATTTATAGCATACAATTGCACGTTTCAAAGAGAGAGTAAAGTAGTTACTTACCGATTTTCTTACACTTAGCCATGTTTTGTGGATTGTCGGATGCCTGATGAGATATTGCAAAGTTACAGACGACCCAATCAGTATTACAATAAAAATCGTTAGGTTTAATGTGGAATTCATTTTTAAACGTTTTTGGTTACCAAATACTAAAGAATCGTTAGATGAAAACGATATTCACCGCGCGATGTCGAAGAGCGTATCTTAACGAATTTCAGACAAATATGATATCTGATTATTAATACCAAGTGTGATGTATGTCGAATACATTAAAATTAAAACCATAAGAAATAAGCTACACTTTTTTATTTTATTAAAACTAAAATGCCGTTAACTGTCGCATAACGACAAAGAAAATATCGAGGAAAAATTTAAAACTATGAATCCTGAAAAGTTTAGAGAGTGGAAGAAAAATAATAATGAAATAACACTACTACAGTATAGACGTAAAGTAGAAAATTATAACGAAGAAAAATAAAACGGGCAAGTGCAAGTTGGACTCGTGCACGAAGGGTTCCGTATCTTTACCTATAAAACCGGCCAAGTGCGAGTCGGACTCTATAAAAACCATTATCTCTATGAAAATGGCAAAAAAATCACGTTTGTTGTATATTTAACTTAAATAATTAATTTATTCTACTTTTTAGTATTTGTTGTTATAGCAGCAACCGAAATACTTCATCTGTGAAAATTTCAACAGTCTAACTATCACGGTTCATGAGATACAGCCTCGGACAGACTTATCTATACAAACGAGCAAAAAAATCACGTTTTTTGTATGGGAGCCCATTTAAAAAAAAATTTATTGTGGTTTTTAGTATTCTTGTTATAGGGCACATAGAAATACATCATCTGCGAAAATTTGAACTGTCTAACTACCACGGTTCATGAGATACAGCCTGGTGACGGACGGACGGACAGCAGAGCCTTAGTAATAGGGTCCCATTTTTATCCTTTGGGTACGGAACCCTAAACAGAATAACTAAGTAGAAAATGGAAAAGGATCGCAAAAAAAAAAGAAAATGCGCTGTCAACATCTCAGCAGCACGCCCAAAAACATTCTAAGCAACTTCTACTCACCGTTAACCCTAAAAAAATGCTGTTTCATTATTACTTATTTTCCCCTTAACAATCACTGCAGTCGGTACAATTTCATAATGATTATAAATATGAAACACGCTTTACCCAAAAAATGTGTTACTTTTGGGTTACATTTGTGTAACGATAACACAAAATCTGTTGTGTTACATTTGACAATTTTGGCGGCCTAACCCTTATATTAATATACAAAAATCAAATCAAACGAGCCCAAATTCAAAGGGTTTAATAGTTACCGTTGAAGAGTTCCACCATCTATCTTCTCGTGTCATCATCAGATCAGCTCGATGGAACCAAATTATTGTATAATTGTATTGTCATCGATATTACATACATCTGCAAAATTTCAAGTCATCGCAGCTGCCAGGCTGGACCACGCCACGCGCCGTCAAACTATTTTAGACCGTAACACCGCTACACTACGCTCAGTTTGGAATGGGCGATTTTGTTATTTTTTTTTTCTTGAATTTTTCACGAAAAATGTTGGATTTTGGTATTATTGTCTTTTTTTCAGTATTGTCAGAGAAGTCTACCATTTTTTATACCTATTACTTTTTTGCCATGCGTTTATAGCTATATTTTATAAAAATGTACAAAAGTTAAATAAATATAATTGGATTTTCATAAGTATGCAATCATAAACTATATCCAAATCGATTATAAACCAGTTCAGCTAACTATTATTTTTTTCGCATGAAACCATAAATCCTAATCAATTAAATTTAAATTTTTTGAAAAACAAAAATAAGGTGATGTTTTTTGGTTGGATTCTGTTACTTTTATATTTGTTACAGGTACCTCTATCATGAAAACTGTTCACTTAGTTATTACTATTTTTGCTGAAAATTCTAGGCCTTTATTCGCATTTTTCTTTTTTGAGGTATTTCTATATAATTTTTTAGTTGGATTCGAAAATATAGTCATTTTAAATAGGATGAAAGGCTGATTTACAAAAATACAGCCTATTGCGAATTAATGTTTTGCCAAACCGTAGTTTTACTGGTCTAAACTTATTGCACTCATTTTGTTTTAAACAAATATCTAACAATCACTATAAACTGATAAAACAATAATTTGCAAAAGTTACTTATTTGCAAAACAAAAACAAACCAATATGGCTGAATGCATCCAATAAGACAAAAGGCCGCAAAATTAAAAATCTATAACAGCCCTTTCAAACTTACCGAATATTGACACTTCTCAATTTGGTAGCATCGCTTTATAGGCAGAGCTTTTTTCTCCATACAATCAGTTTATTAATTTTTGGCGGGGGAGGCGAAACAGCCAATCAGAAGCCCCCATTGAAACACAAAACATCAACAAAAAAGGCATTTCAAACGAGTGCTTTTAACGAATAATTAGAAAGGCAAATCCGCGCTCCTACGAGGGCTCTTACTAGTTCAGTATTAGATGTTTAGATGGCGCGGTTTTGAAAAGTTAAAGGTTAGAGAAATGTAGATGGCGTCATTTCGGAAAACGTTTATTCGTTTCACAAAGATCTGTGATCGTTGGTGTACATTAAGATATTTAATTTTTGTATTTTTTTGCCTTGAAAAGCCTAGGGTAGGCACTGCTTTTCTGCTTGTATGGAATGCACGCCACTGGTGTGGGCCTTTGAGTGTGTAGCGTTTATTTATTTTATTTATTTATTTATTATATCAATAGGATGCTGTCAATCCATATTTTTAACAAAAATGGTTTTGCATTATACAGTTTTTTCGTCAAAAAGTGATGAAACAACCGCGTTTGAATTGCGTTTCAATCCACATATTTTAGCGCGATTGGCCTGCTGTTGATTTAAGAACCAGTCTTGTACCCGAGAAGTTGCAAACTCAAATCCAGGTTCGAACCTGGGGAGCTGCCACCTAAGCGAATCAGATGCTGACTGAACGAGTGATGAAAAAATGGAATGATGTACACACGGTCGCCCTTATCTCGCTCGTAATAGCGCCGGCTTTCTCAGTACAAATGGGTAACCTGACGTGCTGCTGTCTGCACATTGTTGTGTTTGGTTCTTTTTTTTATAAAATTTTGAATAGAAAACAGCTGTGTACAGAAGTTGATATAAGACAGTCTTACAATTAAAGGCTAAATTATACACAACCAACAACACTATTCACATGTTAAGTAAAAAAAAAGGAAGTAGATGCTAACAGAAACAGATGTGGATGTTTACAAATAAATAAACAAGTATACTCAGTGCTACTAAGTAATTAACTAACTAAGCAATCAGTCATCGCTATCACTACAGTAGTAGTATGTACATGTGTAAACTCTTTATTGCAAAATCCTACTTATTAGAAAGAAAACATAGCTCAGTAACTAAAGAACTACTTAAAGTTAAACATTTATTTGTTCTAACATTATCAAGTCCCTGCGGATTGACCTCTTAAATTTGTTGATAGATGAAGAGATAATATCAACGTGTGTGAATTTGTCGTTATAGCTAGAAGTAATACGTCTAAACGGAGAACGTACACCGGCATTAGTTTGGTTCATGCCATTAATCAAGGTCTCCTTATGAAGGAACAATCGACAAGATTCCATTTGTACACCCAGCATCAGCTTCGCTTAGGTGGTAGCCCCCTGTACTACTAAATTCGTCTTTTCAGATTTTTCATCAATTATCACTTGCTCGGCAAAAGTCAAAAAGTCAAGTCAAAAGTGTTTATTTCATTGAACATATAAAATGATACTTGAACACGTCAATATTATGAATTACATTAGCACTTTTGACTTGGCGCCTATTCGCAAAGGTGCAGTCTTCCTCAGGAGAAGAATAGGCAAGAAACTCCGAGGGTCGCTCTTTTTAAGTCAATCATATAAATTTTCTTACTTTTAATTTTAACCGGCGGTGAAGGAAAACCGTGCTTATGCCGTGTGGTGATAGGTTGGGAATAACACCACTCCATTTCTTTCCGTGGGTGTCGTAAGAGGCGACTAAGGAAACACAACTGAGACCTGCTTCCTATTAATCCACCCCAGGCAACACCTCAATTTGTTCTGAATCTGAGGTGTCGTCCTATGGTCTCATGCGGTGTGGTAGGCTCTGTAAAGGGCCGTCTGGTTCGCGATCACCCTCCTACTGAAGTCCGACGCCAAACAGCTTGCTGTGTTCCGTCGGTGCGTGGGAGTAGCATTGCCGTTTCTGGGTGAACTCGCTCCATCGTCGACCTCATCTATGACCTTGGTCAAGATTGAGGTCGGAGTTAACCCATCTTATAATGAAAAAAAAATTAAACATAGTAATAAAACCGTGTTTTTCTTGTTCTAGAATAAGCCAGTCATCAGCGCAGTAACACAGGGAATCTCGCCAGTCAGCATTGTAAATATTACATTTATTTATTTATTTTTATGCGGAATTCGATGTATCTAATTACAGAGATTATAGTGAATCGTTATTATTCTATTACATAAAATAATAAAATTGTTAGGGATACATTTGCTATATTTTATTTTGTGTTTTTTATGTAGTAACCCTAGAGTCTGGCCAACGAAAGTTGTCCACGAGAAACGATGGCAGATTTAAAATTCGTCCTTTGAAAACACTGAATATACACTGAATAAACGGAGTTAATACTATTTTATTAATCCCCGACGCAAAAAGAGAGGGGTGTTATAAGTTTAACGTGTCTTTCTGTGTATCTGTCTGTGGTATCGAAACTCCCAAACCGATGAACCGATTTTCGTTTAGTTTTTTTTTTGTGTCATAGAAAATTTTATCTCGAGTGTTCTTAGCCATGTTTCATGAAAATCTGTTCAGCCGTTTGAAAGTTATAAGCAATCGAATGTCGGGGTGATTCAACATTTTTAATTTTAGTGTTGTTTTTAACCGACTTCAAAAAACAGGAGTTTACAGTTTAACCTATATGTATGTATGTTTGTCCGCGATTATCTCGCGTTTGGCTGAACCGATGAAAAGTATTTGTTACATTTAGGAGAAGGTTTTCGTATTTTAACCGACTTCAAAAAAAAGGTTCTCAGTTAAAACTGTATTTTTATGTAATCTACTAAGTGATTTGATTTGATTTTTTTTTCTTTTTGTTCGGTTCATAGAAGTGTGGATTTATATGTAACTAGCTTCCCGCGCGGGACTTCGTTCCCGTGGGAATTGGGGAAAATCATGTACCCTATGTCCATCCCGGATAATGTAGGATTCTAATGGTGAAAGAACTTTTCAAATCGGTCCAGTAGTTTCGGAGCCTATTCGATGCAAACAAACAAACAAACAATCAATCAAATCTTTCCTCTTTATAATATGTATAGAAAAACAGTTTTCAGAGAACAAATCTGCCGGCGTTTCTCGCGGACAGCTTTCGATGACTAGACTCTTACATAAAGACTAAGGTCTTGTGGTATTAACCAACAACAGTCAAAACAATACTTAAAATCTGATTAACAGTTAACATTCAGTTGCAGAATGTTTATATTTACCTATTAACTATACAAGTGTATTAATCTGTAACGTGAGTTCACTTGAAACACGAGTACGCAACTTATATTGTTTTACAATGCAGTAGACCAGTCTTTCCCAACGTGGGCGATAACGCCCCCTTGTGGGCGCTGCAGGCCTAAAGGGGGGCGGTAAGAGACCCAGAAAAAAAAGGGGGCGTTGTGTAGGGCTTTGGGGTCGATTTATAATTTCATCTACCTAGCTAGGAAGACTCTTAGACACCGACTGAGCTCTCGACTCTCGACTACATCTTGTGAACATCAACTAATATTAATTAAGATATCGCTCAAACTCGGTTCGATATAATAGACCGTGGGCAATCATGTTTTAACAAGTTTTTGTTAAATAATCCGATTTGTACATTCCTGTATCAATCGGCTGGTTCTATAAACTTGTTCTTGCTTGTCGAGTACGATTGGGCGTCGAATGAGATAAACGAGTTTATGCACGTTTGTCTTATTCCTGTTGGTGCGTGCTGCTTATGCAATCCTATATAAACGACGTAAATTTATTTTATTTTCATTTGCGGTTTCGCGCATAATAGATAAGCAGTACTTCATTATAACACTTACGTATTTCTCAAAACAAAAAAATGTCGGAAGTAAAAAAGAAGAGACGGCAATACTCTGCGGAATATATTAAATTCGGATTTATTGAAAATCCCACAAACCCGTCGTCGCCTTTGTGTCTTCTATGTCTAAAAACATTTTCGAACGAAGCAATGAAGCCTTCAAGACTGCAAGATCATTTGAATAAAATGCATCCAGATAAGAAAGACAAGAATGTAGCATATTTTCAAGACCTAGAGAAGAAGCATAATACTCAGCCAAGTGTATCAAAACTATTTTCGGCGGCTGCTAAGCAAGATGACGACGGACTTCGAGCTTCGTACAATATACCTTTGTTAATTGCTCAAAAAGGCAAACAACACAACATCGGAGAAGAGTTAATTTTGCCAGCAATAAAGGAAGTAATAACTACTGTGCTTCATAAACCGGCCGCAGATATTATCCAAAAAATTCCTTTGAGTAATAATTCTGTGCAAAGACGAATTGATGAAATGGCTGAAAACATTGAAGAATCATTGTGCAATCATCTGAGGACTAGTCAATTCTCAATTCAGCTCGATGAGTCCACTTTACCAACTAATGAAGCGTTGTTGTTATCTTACGTGAGGTTTATTAAAGATGAGAAAATACGTGAAGAACTATTGTTTGCCAGAAATTTGGAGACAGATACAAAAGGCGAAACCATATTCAATACATTGGAAAAGTTTTGTGAAGAGAAAGAGATTCCTTTGAAAAATATTATATAAGTTGCTACGGATGGCGCTCCGGCTATGACAGCGTACCTAAAAAATAAGGCTTCATAGCGTACCTAAAAAATAAAATTCCAGATGTCCTTGCTATACATTGCATTATTCATAGACAACATTTGGTTGCTAGAAACTTAAGTGAACGACTATTTCAATCACTGCAATATGTCATCAAAGCAGTCAATAAAATCCGTAGCAGCTCTTTGAATGATAGATTATTTCATCAGCTTTGTGTTACTAATGACGAAGATTTCAACCGTTTGTTGCTTCATACTGAAGTTCGTTGGCTGTCAAGAGGCAATTGTCTGATTCGATTTTATAACCTGTTTGACTCTGTGATAGAGTTCTTGGAAACTAAAGATACAGAACTGCGCAACAAGCTCATAACATCAAAGAATGATATAGCTTACATGACAGACCTGTATAAATTGTTCAACGACATGAACCTCCAACTGCAAGGCGATGAACTAAATTTAATTAAAACAAAAAATGTCGTTGCTGCTTTCGCAGCCAAACTACTTCTGCACAAAAATAATATGGGCAGACATGAGTTTCACAATTTTCCGAATTTATCAGTATCCTGCAGTAACGTCGACTTGTTTGCCTACTGCCAACATTTGGAAAACCTCCACATTGACTTCACCGAACGATACCAGGACATTTTAAACTTGGAAATACCAGACTGGGTGTTGGATCCGTTTTCAAATGTCAACATAGCAATGTCACCTCAGCTGGAAGAAGAACTTATAGAATTGACAACAAACGAAGAAATAAAAATCAAGTTCTAAAATGGATATCAAGAATTTTGGCTACAAAAACCGATCCTGCAATTGTACCCTGGATTGTGGTCAATTGTTCAACGATTCTTGATAGCATTCCCATCGTCATATTTGTGTGAACGTGGATTTAGTGCTGTGGCAACGCTGCTTACTAAAAAGAGAAATCGTTTGCGTGTTACCGAACGTGGCGACTTGCGGCTGTTTTTGAGTAAATTGGAACCTGATATCAACAAACTTATTGAACAGCATCAGATTCAACCTTCACATTAGTTTTTATATAAGAATTGATTATGTTTGTTTTATTTTCAATAAAAGATACTCTGTCCGAATACTATAAAGTTGCGTTTCAATAATCAGTTATAAGTACTTAGCGGTTTTTAAGTATGTTTAAAAAGGGGGGCGTTAAAAAATAATTTATTCTTAAAGTGGGCAGTAGACAAAAAAAGGTTGGGAACCCCTGCAGTAGACGAAGACATAACAAACGCATTTATTTACATTAAACGAAATACAATAGTTTCTGTCTTACTAGTGAAATCAGCTACTCTTATATGTCAGTATATTATTTACTTTTTTCGTACTTTTTATGATACAACTTTTTTAAAATGTAAATTAAGCTTAGAGTCATAGCTGTGATAGCCCAGTTAGTAATGAGCCAGACTTGTAATCGGAAGGTTGCGGGTTAAAATCCTGGTGCGGGCCTGCTCCACTAAATTCGTCTTTTCGGATTTATGTACGGATTTCTAATTATCACTTGCTCAACGGTGAAGGAAAACATCGTGATGAAACCCGCCTGTCTAAGAAAGTTCATTTTCGAAAGACGAGCGGTCCACCAACCCGAATTGTGCCAGCAGCGTGGTGGACTCCCCTTCGTGTTTCGAAGGGAGGCCTGTGCCCCTCGGTGGGGACGTATATGGGCTAGTAAACAACAGAAAATATTGATAATAGCAGAATTTTGGTCCGATCGACCGGCTATTTGCTGATTAGTATAAATTAAATTATATTTCTTAAAATTACTTACGTCACTTGTGATTTTCGGGCTACATAAGATATGTGACTGTCTTTATTAAAAGGTACAACTTTCGGGGTAGTCAATAAGAGCTATTTACAATAGCTCATCACAATAATTGTGAACCTTAACGACTATCACGAAAGTGGTACCTTTCCATTTCTACTGTCACATATCGTTTTGCCGGGTATGGGTCGTGGTCCACCTGCTTCGTTCACCTGGGTGGACCACGGGCACTATTTTTTGCCGGTGGTCCACCTCTGTTCACCTACGGCCATAATTATGGAGTTATCTGCGAGCAATACATTGTCAAAATTAAAACTCCTTTAAATGTAATGTCGTCCTTGTTTAGATCAACAACACTGAAAGAGATAGCATAATACCTATGAAATGTCTTTACCTATGAAATTACGGTTTCTCATACAATATTTTTGGAAAACTTAATTTTTCATATTAACGTTTTTGGATTTTTCTCGGGAATGCTAAATCCAAATTTAGCAAAATGTTGTGGGAAAGTTTGAAAAACATTAAGTTAATTTTCGTCATACTTAGTTTATTGAAAATTGTAACTGTAACAAAGGTACAGCAAAAATAAGCAATGAAACGGGCAACGGATGAAACGAGCTATATTGAGCTATATTTTTTCAGCAAAAAAATCTAAAGTAAATATGTATAAATTTTACTCAATATCTCCGTTATATGGCCAAGGTTTTAAATAAAAAACAATTTTAGTAATAGTTGTTCAATCAAATAAATTATGAATAAAATAAAGCTTGAGAAAAAGTCGCCAATTTCATAGGTAAAGACCTATTAAAAAAATAAAATAAAAATAAAGCAAAAAAAAATATAAGTATATAATTTAATCAAACGGACGTCACTGCAACTGATTGTTACCCTTGTATCAGAGTTTCTAAACTTGGCTAGATCGTAAGATTATAGTCAATCAATAAAAACCTTCTTTAACTTGTCTTCCGAAACTCTGAATCTCTCATGATAAATTTATTGTTCCTTGTTTACTGTAATGTTTTTGTCATACATTGCTTCTGAACAAAATGAATTTCTCCGAGGGTTACCTAGTGGAAAACCAATGTATGACAAATATGAGATCAATCGTAATAAATTTTATCTTATGGCATAGCTCGCCTGAGCTCACCTACCAAGATAGGCCACCTCGTACAAAATAAAATTGTGAAAAGTTAACACCGACTACTACAGACAAAATCAATTTATTTCAACATTTAAAAGGCAAAAAGCTCTTTGGGCTACTCTAAAAATAGAACATAAATAAAAGATTTTCTAACTTAATTAAATTTTATCTCGGATTCTCTAGGGATGTTCGCCACTTATCGATATTTAGCCAAAATATCGATACATAAATTGTTGAATTAGGGTCTTATGTTATTGGCTATACGAGTAAGTACTTACGTATGTTTTCATTCCATTCAAAACTTTTTTTTTACTTAAAACTTCTATAGGTAGGTAATTGTTATTGCGAGAGAAACAAAAAAATCACATTATGACAGAATCTTAAGTAAAACGGAGAAAACCACAAAAAACTTAATGCACAATATTTTTTGACATTTGCCGTTCAGTCTGCATGGTTTTTTCTTTTAAGGCTTGACATTTGGGCCCGTATTCTTCTTCTTCTTATCGTGTAGGTCAAGTGTGTGGCGAACTTGGCTAACCCTGGTGTCAGAGTTTTCAAACCGCACAATGGCCTCTGACTTTCTTTGAACGACTGTCTGTAGTCAATCGACAATAGCCGGGACCGACAGTTTACAAAACGCGACTCAGACTCTGATCTATACTTAAGTAGCAGTCGCCTTCGTCATTTTGATAGTGAGAGAAAGACACAATTAATATTTAAGTATAGATCAAGACTTGAGTATCCTGTAATACGGGCCTCAGTTTAACAAATTGAAAAAATCGGAAAGTGACAGTATGATATTTAAAGCAGATTTGACTTAAACGGACATTTCTACAACTGAGTAAAAGTTGGCTAAATTTAATAATTAACTTGAAAACTATATGTCAGCTCCCCTTTTTCGCCGACTTCAAAAAAGGAGGAGGTCTTTGTTCGACTATACAAGGTGTAAGGGAACCGCTTCCGAATACTGAAAGTACATGCTCAGTCAATGGTTTTGAGTAACTTTCTCAAAGAAACTTTTCCAGGAAACGAAAAAAAAATACAAAAAAGTCATTTTAATCGGACAGCTTGTATGGAGAAGTCCAAAACTTTTTCGTTTCCTGTAAAAGTTTCTTTGAGAAAGTTACTCAAAACCATTAATTGAGCATGTACTTTCAGTATTAGGAAGCGGTTCCCTTACACCTTGTATGTATTTTTTTTAATGTATGATCACCGATTTCACCACCAATTATGGACCGATTTTCAAAATTCTTTTTTTGTTCGAAAGAGTATACACCAGAGGTGGTCCCATATAAATTTTATCGAAAATTATTCAGCACTTTTTAAAAAATCAACAAAAACAAAAAAGACTTCAAACCAGAGCATCATCTAAATAAATGAGTGACATTTTCGTTTGAGGTTATTTGCTAATAGGCATTGTAGTCCGCAAAAAATACTAGTTATCTACTTTGTGCGAACTGTTGTTGGGATTGAAGTCGGTGACTCATAGGTACGTTTTAACGTGGAAAATTATTGAGGCAATTTTTGTTTAGAGTCAAAGCCAACATACATACATACGCTCACGCCCACTATCCCTAACTGGGTAGGCAGAGCATCTGAGGTTCTAGAACATCTTTTAGAGTCAAAGTGCTTTATTTCAAAGAGCATACACGATTTTGCTTAAAATAACGAGAAGAACAGACAAGAAATTCTTAGGATTACTCTTTCAAATTTAATTTTTTTAAAGATTATAAATGGAGATGTTTGTTTTCGCGTCTGTGTGTGCTTATGTCTCATAAAGCTTATAAAAAACACACGAATGTCATAAAAATAAACGTATTGTAGGCTTTTGATGTGACGAACACTAAACAAATCTAACTGGCGAATAGTCATGTGTAAAACTGAGTTTGTTTTTACAAAGCCATGTGAACATAGTTGTGAACTTATAGTGTTGTAATTTTGACTACCTACCTAATTGTTTTCATCGCACCCAAAACCTATTGTTTAAGCGTAAGAAACTGATAGTCATATTGCAAAATGTTGATTGTTATGTCTGTACTTAGGCTTTGTATTTGATATTGTTTTTAAACAGATAGTTTCAAAGTAAAGTCAAAGTAAAGCGTCGGTGGTCTAATGGCTAATGGGTCGGACTCGTTAGCGAGAGGTACCGAGTTCGATCCCCAGTGCCGCCATGTACTAATGACTCATTTTCTGAGTTATGTACATTAGTTGCACACTAACAAATGCTCTTACTGTGAGGGAAAACATCGTGAGGAAACCTGCACATTCAGGAGACTGAATGTGTAACTATGATCCAATCCGGTCAGGTTCCCCTGTTATCAGGGTCACGGAGGTCAGATGGCAGTCGCTCCACTGTCATGACCTGCCAAACCCTGGATCCTGGTCAAGCGTACCCCGAATGAGAAACGGGACTAAGCGCTAGGAAGAAGTGTTTCAAAGTAAAGTTATTCAGAATATTAAATTGTAGTTGCTTTGATAGCTCGTAATTTTTGTATATGAATTCCGATTTTAAAGAAACTAATATTTATTGATGATTTAATATTTTCCTAGCCTTTTTTCACTGCCCAATGGTGAGTCTAGGTTATCTTCCAATGAACCTCATCGAGTTTCGCGTGTCAAGTCTTATTTAGCTTATTTTAGCTGTTATTTTATATAGTTTCTACATTCAAGCATACTGTCATTAGTGGCAAAATTCCGTAAACCTTATAATAAATAAAGATGTATCTATGCGATCATAGAATAGTCTAGGCAGCATAGATTATATGTTCCAGAATAAATCTACAATGATAAATATGATAAATCTTTATACAATTTTATAATTTTAAGCAAAAATTTTTACTAAAGTACATGATATGTACCAATAGGAAAATTATTGGAAACGTTAACCAATGTCATCTAAAAGTAAAACTTACGATGTATTGGGAGACTTACTCGCAGACACGAAAATAAAGAAAAAGTCTACAAAATCACTTGCGGGTGATTGGTGTGAATGTAGGCACTGACGCGAAGCACTCACGAATGATAGCTAGATAGATAATGACTGAAATCCTATTGTTTACTCTTTACGACTACTTAATTATATATCACATCATAGAATCAGGCATTACTGGCTACAATCCACATTCAAAGAATATGGGTTGGTAAATATTTAGCAATTTCCAACGGTCTAACACATGGGTTCCCAACCAATGGGGCATCCTCCACTTGGGGGACGTAAAATGACCCAAAAGGGGATGCGGCGAACGTAAAACTGCGGCAGGCTAAAACTTACATAGTTATGTGTACATACACTTGTTTCTCACTAATTATCATCAGGAGCATATTATTTTAGCATTAAAGGTAAAAAGGAATCCCTGGCTTGGTCTAATACTTCCTTAGGATGCCCTTAGGTGGGGCGAAACACGTGTCAAGTGGGATAACTAACAGGGGCTGGGTGACGTTGCACTGTTTGCTTGCCTTTGCATATTTTGTCCGAGTGGAAAGGCAATGCACCCATTAAATGCTAAGTTAACCGTTATTTTCGGAAATTGCTAAATATTTACCAACCTTACTGTCTCTCTTTATTCAATCGACTGATTGCTTTATGGTGTGTGAAATACACGTTAAGCCGATCACAACTTGATTGAAACTATGCCTTCTCATAATTTTAAGGTTTACAGTAGGTCTAAAATCAAACAAAAGTCAAAAGAACGCCTGCATCCGTTATCTGTTGCTAGGATTTAACGGAAGTTTTGGAAAATGATCTTAAGTCAACTATGATCTTAACTCAATTCGAATAGTAGACTTTATTGAACAGTATAATGTTTATTATAGACACAATATTTTAAAACTTTGTAACTTCAATTGTTAATAATGGTATTGTGACCTACTTTAAACGCAGTATACAGATTAATATAGCTAGTTAGGAATCTGAATGCAAAATTCAAGTCTTCTTGCAAAGCTTTTCAATTCCCTTGGACCAGCGGGTCTCAAAGTGTGCTCCGCGGAACCCTAGAGCACTGCGAGGCCTTTTTGGGGTCTCTGTAAATAAACTAAAAGAATAGGGACTGATATTTGTAATAGGTACGTATATAGAAGAAAAACGTTATTTTTCTATCTATCTTTTAACATGAAATACCAGGAGCTTAACCAGCAGTTCAATTTAACCGGTTATTAATTAGTTAGGGACTCCACCAAACATTTAGCCTGTCGCCAGAAAAGTTTGTGAAACTTCCCTAGACACTATACTAATCATGATTTTTAGATATTCTTCAGAATGTATATCAAACGTGGTTTCGCTGGCGTTTGGTTTTCAAACCATGGGCCCTCGTTTTGACATGCTCGCCTGCTCGCAGTAACGCTTACAACTACAACATGTAATCATAGGTTCTTACCAACAAGAATTATAGAAACAATTTAACAAACAAATAATTCCACGTCAAAAACGTAACACCGACTTCAATCCCAAAAAGACAATTTTTTTAAGAGTTTCCCTCAATTTCTTCAGGATTTTCCTTACCATGGGACCACCCTTGGGATACTCCCTTTCCAACAAAAAAAGAATAATCAAAATCGGTTCATAAACGACGAAGTTATCCGCGGACATACATAAAAAAAAATACATACGGTCGAATTGAGAAACCTCCTCCTTTTTTGAAGTCGGTTAAAAATACAGACAAAAACAATTTGTGAGTATCAGAAATTTTAAAATTTTTAAACAATACTTCAAAACAATAACATTAGTCTTATGCCAAGCTTTCTAATCTTGCCTTCTCCGTAATAAGAAAGTCTATTTACCTATACTTTTTCGAATCTTATGATGTTCTCAACTACGAAAAAGTACCTAATAAACGCGATATCCCCTATTTTTGTGAAACGTTTGATAATCTATAGTTTGTGGTTTATAGCTTCGTATTTATAAAACACTTACCATACTGGTCTCATTGCATTATATCGTGCTCTCACGACTTAACAATACTAAGATTTAAATCAATTCTATAATCCTCCGTTACGCGTTTCCTGCCATCCGGTTAGTTAAGTGTTATTAATTGAACAAGAGTGAGCTATTAATCACTCGATCACTCATCGTAGCGGCTGCAACTCGTTCGGAAAATTCTAAACATAATTTATTCAATAGTAAATCGTCCATATTTATTTGCTTTTTCATATTTTTTTAAAATAACAGCTAAGTTAAAAAAATTATCGATAAATGCTGAGGAAGAGTTACGAACATCCCTAGTGTTAAGTTGAATTTTTAATGCTTTGTGTGTAATTTAATAGTGCCAGTGAAATTAGTGATGTTTAATATGCTTGGAATTGCGGTAAGTTTTTTAATTGAAATATGTTTTGAATATTGTAAGTTGGTAACATTTTGATTTTATATAAGGTGATTTTTTTATCAGCAGCCAAATTTTTCTTACGGTGTCAGTAACGTTGCTAGAACGTAAATAAGAAGGAAAACATTTTTTTTTTCAAAATTCTCAGATTTTGATACCCCTTTTTAACGTCTTAGAGGATGACTTTTGTAAAACGCAGAAACACGGGTGTCACAAATTGTGTTGAAGAATTCTATTACAAAGTTTCAAGTCAATTGGACGATGTTATTTTTTTCCATACAAAAATTTTGATTTATTTTTATGCTTCAGACGATCTAGCTTGAAATATTTACATGAAACGTAGAAACAGAAAAATACGGGTCTGTTAAATTTTCATAAAGTTTACGTACAAAAAATTTGGATGGTGATAAAAAATCTTCCTGTAGGTATATAGATATAGATAGATAGATGGTAGATAAAAACTATAATACCTAACCACAACAATCCAAAGTAATTAAAAAAAAACTTATTGGGCGATTTTAAATTACTTAGCGAAACTGAACAACTTTCCCCTAAGAACATTCGAAATATGAAAAAAAAAATTCGCGTCTCCATGCAACTTGTATGATCAGCTCATACAAGGCAATATAAGAAGTCGAATTATTTTTGGAAATTTCATATAGGTTCCTCAGGGAAAGTTGTTCAGTTTCATGGGGAGAGCCACCCTTTTAGGTTTCACTAGCTAATGTAGTTAAATTTTAGTGTAACTATACAGGGTGTAAAAGACAGCAAAAACTGAAACCCTGAACTCAAGACAATCATTCTGAATGATTTTCCAGTGGAATTTTTCTCCAGAAAATTTTCTATTTTTTTCATGTTTTTTTTAATATTTTCTGCTTACATTTTTTATTATTTAATCGAATACACTCCATTTTGCAATAAAACAAACATAACAACGTAAAACACGAAAACCAGCAATGTACATCGCACTCCGATAGCAGCGCGGCGCGGGGAGATTGCGAGCGGGGCGCGGTTTCACGATACGTTGCGTAGCGCCAAAGTAGGTAAATAATAAAAACTCCTTAACATGACGTTTCCGGGAAAAAATAATTACTTATAGCTGATGATAGTTATGGGTAGACTCCACAATTTAAGTTTTTGCTAAAGCTGTCCTTTACACTCTGTATACACGACTATTTCCAACGCGCACATAGTAAGTCAAAGGATGTTTTCATTTCGATTGTATTTTTATGCGTCGAGTCCACGCGGGTTGAGAACGGATTTAGATAATACATATAAATACATGCACACATTACGCTCACGCCTGTAATCCCATACGGGGTAGGCAGAGCATCAGTGGTTAGGGGGCGTCCATTAATTACGTGAGGTGTTTTTGGCGATTTTTCGACCCCCCCACCCCCTCTGGTGAGAGGTCGTGAGTTTTGGCTCGACCCCCTTTTATCTCACGTGAGTTTTATGAATATGCTTAGTTTTAGTGTAAATACGTTAATTGGTAATTTATTTCGAAAACTTACATAGTTTGCCTAATTATTTTTTAGCTTTTAATAATCGAACAATAAAAAACAGCTAAGTATGATTTACCAATTTAAATTCGAAAAAAAAAGATTGTTCTAATTCAGTCCACGGGAACTCAGAGTGGCTACTGGAAGAACATGGTTTTTCCCACAATTTAACACTATTTCTTTTGGGGAAAATATTACGTGATATTTGTAGAGACCCCCCCTCTCCCCCACGTGAGATTGAGTGAGATCCGGCCCGACCCCCTCCCCCCCCAAAACGCCTCACGTAATTAATGGACGCCCCCTTAAGAACCACTTGATGCCACGTTTGATATAAATTCTAAGGATCATTAGATGAACCATGAAGTATAGTGGTGTGAGGTTGTCAGCCTTACGCCCACAATACAGCAAAACCCTCGCGTCCCTATTACTGACTTTTACAGTACCTATGGGAAGAGTTGGAAGCTGGTACGTTCTACGTTTTTCTTTCACGTCCAGCGTGCAATGAGGGATTTTCTTTTTATTTATTTTTCTTTTTCCCCAGTCGCCGGATAGATGGCGCTAAACTAGGTATACGTTACTGCAAGGAACGGAACGTTACTTTATTTTTGATTAATTCACTTGAACGTAGTTTTGAGATCATAAAACGAAACGTTATTGTCATATCACATCAATATCACATCTACCACGCGTAGTTAGGCGATTTTACGAAAACAACGAACAAACAAAACTGAATTATAACAACGCGCGAGAAAACTAGGATGATCGAAAGCCAAAGCAAACGAACAGAATAATTGATGCAATGTTTTTCTACAAGCCTTTTGGCTTTGGCACCTGTAACGGAGTCAGTTCAGCGCCATCTAGAGAGCTCTGGGGAACTACTTTTTTTTTTAATACCCAAAAAGAAAACCTCCCATTTTGGATGATACTTTATTTATAACACTAGCATCCCGCTCGGGACTTCGTTCCCGTGGGAATTCGGGAAAATTATGAAGCATATGTTACTCAGGGATAATGTAGCATCCTAATGGTTAAATTTTTTTTTGAAATCGGTCCAGTAGTTTTTAAGTTTATTCGTTACATACAAAACCACAAATCTCTCGGCTCTCCTCTTTATATTTTATTATTCGTATAGGTGTAGATTCTCCCATGCTGGACTGGTAGTGAAAGAAAAACTTAGAATGTGCCAGCTACCTACTCTTCCCAGGTATACAGTAAAAGTCTGTAGGAGGGATGCGAGGGTGTTGCTGTATAATGGGCGAAAGGCTGACCACCTCTCACCGTTATACAGGGTGATAAAAAACCTCCTAGCTATATTCAAAATTCTGAACCAGTATCACTCAAAGAACACATTTATGACATTTATTTTTTTATTTTTTTTCAATGGGTATAGTTCATTTTTTGCCTAAACATAGATATTACTCCTACACCAGGCACGCGAGGGGTGCGGGTAGTAAAAAAAATCGACCGAAAAAAATAAATAAAAAAATAAAGTGTTCTGTAAGTGATACTGGTCCAGGATTTTGAATATAGCTAGGAGGTTTTTTATCACTCTGTATAACTTGTTTCGTGCGATAATAACCCACACAATTTGTGTCAAACGTGGCGTCTAGTGGTTCTAGAACCACTGATGCTCTGCCTACCCCGTTGGGGATTACAGGCGTGAGCGTATGTATGTATGTATGTATATATATAGATTCTGTTTCGGTGAAATGTAATCACTATTCTAGTAGCTGAGAATAAGAAACTTGAGTGGATTGATACCAACTGAGGGAACCGATCTTAAATCAGTAACTCAAAATATTTAAGTGTGTTTACATAAGCGGCGTTGAGAGCACGAGTGGCGTATACAACTGTTTACAAACTCCGCATGTTTGCATTTTACGGACTAATTACGCTGATATATGTGTACTAGCTGATGCCCAAACTTCGTTTGCGTGTTAATTTAGATTTTTACATACAAAAGTTTTTTCCCGCTAACTCCCTTTTCCGTGGGAATTTTGCAATATCCTGTTGCAACTAAGCTTTAAGTTTACTAAGGTACCTGCATGCCAAATTTCAAGCGTCTAACTTAAGCGGTTTACATTCTTCATACAAAAGGATTTTCCCGCTAATTCCCGTTCCCGTGGGAATTTCGGGAATTCCTTTCTTAGTGCACCTCTACGGTACCTAAGCTACGTCCCTTCCAAATTACAAGTGCCTACGTTTAGCCGTTTAGGCTGTGCGTTGATATGTCAGTCAGTCAGTCAGTCAGTCAGTTTCTCCTTTTATATATTTAGATATAGAGGGTGATTGGTAGTTCACCCTGTATATACACTTATATCAGCGTAATTAGTCCGTGAAATGCAAACATTGTAGTCATGATAACAAACAACTTTCACTATGGGATCAACTCTGAATTCGCGAAAAAATAATCAGCTGGTTCAATCATACATTTTAGTCGAGTAGATATTGAACCGTTGTTATGCTAGTTATTTAGATTTTTAGTTACCGTTTCAAAATATATCTGTTAATAGGCCCTCCGAACAAACCATATACCTATTTTAAGACGATTAGATTTTAAGACTCATTTCTTAAATGAATCTTAAATCTAAACCGGCCACAGAAATCGTCTTAAAATAGGTATATGGTTTGTGCAGAGGACCTATTAACAGATGTATAAGTTTATATAATGTATATGTAATAATGTAAAAAAAAACACTACATATGGTTACGGTTATGGCGGATTACGGTCATTAAGACCTCACTTTTAGTATATAAAATGGCCCTTTGACTCCCACCTATCTTAAGGAGAGGTTTCAAGTGCGAGCTCAAGCCAATAGGCGAGAACCTCGCTCATGTACAGCTATGATGCTGGACTGTCCCTCCCACAGCACCGACTTTTATAGCAAGTCATTTACTGTGCAGGCAGTGCGTCTGTGGAATTCCTTGCCTCCAGATGTTAGGATAGCTAAAACAGCGGATACCTTTAAGAAGCGTCTCAGGGGCTACTTTGAAGCCCAGTGTGGCTATAAATAAATGGTTTCCTTTTCTAATTTTCTCTTTTAGTTTTTAATTACTTTTCCTCTCTTGTTTTCCGTATTCCTTTTACCTACTTAGTTGTTTTTTTTTCCTGTTTCCATCTCCACTTTAACTATGTGTGTGTGTGTCTTATGTATCGAATAATTACATATTCTCTTTAGTTACATATTCTGTTTATATTTTGTTTAATATATATTGTTTAGGTTTTTATATTGCGCCCGTTCTTGATTTCACTATGCGACTTTTCATACCCAAAGGTTACCTGGAAGAAATCGCTTGAAGCGATAAGGTCGCCTATATTGTACCTTTTGTAAAATTACTCGTAATTGTCTCATCATTGTATTTCTTTTCAAATTGTGCAATAAAGTATATTGTTTTGTATTGTATTGTATGGCGAAATCTATAATAATTTCACAAAGACAAACGGTAACCTTTTTTGTAATGTATACCTATGTCCCCGGGCTACAGATCTATAAAGTTTTCGTGGCTATTCTGCTTTCCCATGCACTCGCTTCAACTTTCGATGAAAGTTAACAAGTGACCTAGTAGTATCACAAACATAACTGTGATTGAAAATGTAGGTATTTTCTATGAATCAATCATCACCGTCAATTCTAGTACGCTTCCACACACTCAGATTTATCGTAAATATAAAGTTATACAGGGTGTAAAGGACAGCTTAACAAATACTTAAATGGTGGAATCTACCCAGAACTATCATCAGCTATAAGTAATTATATTTTTCCGGAAACGTCACGTTAAGGAGTTTTCATTATTTATCTAGTTTGGCGCAACGCAACGTGCCCTGCACGCGATCCCCTCGCGCTGCGCTGCTATCGGAGTGCGATGTACATTGCTGGTTTTCGTGTTTTACGTTGTTATAATTGTTTTTTTCATTACAAAATGAAGTGTATTCGATTAAATAATAAAACATTTAGGCAGAAAATATTTAAAAAAACATGAAAAAAAATTACACTGGAAAATCATTCAGAATGATTGTCTGAGTCCAGGGTTTCAGTTTTTACTAACCTGTCTTTTACACCTTGTATAACAGAACTTAAATGAAACCACTCACAACAAAATTCAAAAAAAACAGCACAGTCGAGACTTATAATACCTACATAGTCGATTTATTTTGTTCCTTAATACGCCAGTAAAACTACAGTCGGCTAGTATGGCGAAAGTGAAATAAATTGCAATAGCAGCAATTCTTTTTTTTATTGATAGATTAAATTCCCGGCTATCATATAAAGTAAGAATCCAACTAAAAAAGATACAACATACATTTATTTTTATGAGTTAAGTTTTGATATTTTTTGTAAATTTGTACAAAAATGTTAATAAATAACTTTCTGCACTATTAATCTGATATCATCCAGTTGTTTGAAAGTAAATCGAAATCCAACAATATTTATGATTGATTATGCTATTTTTATTAACTTCAATGTTGTGATATTAAAATAATAAGTAACTGTTGCAATAAAAAATATAATAGGCTAATTTTTTTATAGTATAGCTTGAACAATGTTGATAACTCAATTATTTTGAAAATCCAACTAGAAACGTAAAAAAAAATGACTTTTGCTATTTCTGTAGTCATTTTGCGGACAAAATAGAAATAGCGATAATTTTGGGTAGACTTTGTAATTTATGTTTTAAATAATACAATATTTTCGAAATCCAACAAAAAATTTTACATTTACCATTTTATTTCCAAAAATATAAATTGTAAGAGTTGCGCGGGTGGCGGAAGGGTGCGCGGGCAGCGGGCGCGCCATCCTGTCAATCTTATGGATGCTTCCATAATTTAGAACGTAATGATTTATTCGCCACGTATTGTTTACGTAATGTCGTTACGTAATTAAATGTCGGTTTTTCGTGTGTTAGATCCTTACTTCCTTACTAATATCATAAATGCGAAAGTAACTCTTTCTGTCTGTCTGTCCGTCTTTCACGCCTTAACTACTAAACCGATTTTGATGAAATTTGGTACAGAGATAGATTAGAACCTGGGAAAGGACATAGGCTACATTTTACCCCACAGTTGGGTACGATATAACATGTAGTCCACGCGGGCGGAGCCGCGGGTGGAAAGCTAGTTTAATATAAAGTGAAAGTTGTTTATTAATATAAGGGTAAGGCCGCCAAAACTGTCAAATATAACACAACAGATTTTGTGTTATCGTTACACAAATGTAACCCAAAAGTAACACATTTTTTGGTAAGTTTCATATCGATAGTTAAAATAATTACATAAATATAAGCATTATAAAATTGTACCGACTGCAGTGATTGTTAAGGGGGAAGTTAGAAATTAATAAACAGCATTTTTTCAGGGTTAACAACGGTGAGTAGAAGTTGCTTAGAATGTTATTGGGCGTGCTGCTAAGATGTTGACGGCGCATTTTCTTTTAATTTGCGATCCTTTTTCAATTTTCTCTTTACTTATTCTTTTTTTTTCTTCGTTATAGTTTTCTACTTTGTGTCTATACTGTAGTAGTTATTTTTTCTATGTCTATGAGTAGTGTTGTTTCATTATTCTTTTTCTTCTGCTCTCTAAACTGTTCAGGATTCGTAGTTTTTAATTTTCTGGGTGCCTGCTACATTAACATATTTAAGCTCACAAGCAAAAATTACGAAATATGTCTACTGCAAGATACTATAAAAAAAACGACAAAATGCCACGCTAAACAATTGACAATTTCGACGGCCTTGCCCATAAATCAATATGTCTGAAATAGATAGGTGCAAAATATGTAATTTAAATTTATATTTTGATATCGTGCAAGTTGGTAAAAAGGGACTTGAAAGCTTGTTCTTGGCTAGTGAAACAAGGCAAGACGGAATCTTTCTACGATCTGCTGAACAACAGTCTTTTCGGCTTCATAAAAGATGCAGAAAGGCATACATTAATCAAAAATGTATTGATGCTGCTGCAAAGCGACTTTGTGCCGGCGGCGAGCCGCTACCGCCACCGCAATTTTTTGATTTTGCGAAGACATGTTTTTTCTGCAACGGGGATGCCTCCGACGAATTCATCAAGGCTCAGTCGCAAAAACAAACATCTACAAAAGTATCGCGAGTTACTAGTGAGATGACTAAAACAAATATAATAATAAAGGCAACTAATCGCGGTGATGAATGGTGTGCAGAAGTAAGTACTTACTACTTATCTACTACCTATCTAATTTACTTAACCAACTCCTTTCTAATTTATTTGTCAAAAGAAAATCTTTGGTCAATAGCCAAATGGCAACATGTAGGTAGGTACTGCAAGGTGTATTTTAGGGGGCAGTAATAAAACAGCTTGCTTCTTCGTGTTATTTAGTTATAATTAACAACAGCTTCTTCGTAATCACAATCTTTTACTTCATTTACAAAAATCACAATTGTAACACAGATACTTTTTATTTTTAAATAGTGCTATTGCACGCCTATCATCGCATACAATTTTATCGCGGGCTAAGATTATTAATCCGCAAGGAACAAATATTCAATCCGCCACGATCAAACAATGAATAATGAATGGCGCAAAACCAGATCTTCAATCATTTCGAATCTTGACATCGAATACCATTTCAAACCTTTGAAATTGATATTCGAATTATCTTCTTCGAAATGATCGAATGAGAAAGAAGTTGCGTTATGCCCGATCCTCTGTGAAGGTCTGCATACCACAACTACCTTCCCCCCATTGAAAAATTTTCGATCGGTCGAAAATTTTTTTCAACAGGCCTACCTAACTTCCTATACGATGGCCCTAAGTTTTTTAATCCATCGGGGTGGCCTTGAAGTAGCATCTCTCTGGGCTGCATTTGATCAGGTGGTCGGGTCGGTCTTCTTTCTTCCATCAGGATAAAGATCTTCTTTGTTCGGATGATGGGGAAATAAGACCGAATATTAATAGCTCCTATCAAACCCGCACCTGTCCCTAACTAAAAAATTAAAAGGAGTAAACAAGTGTTAGCTCGACGCTGCACACCCGGGTACTGCCTTTATGAACATGAAGCCGAAGGTCACCAGGTGGTGGTGGACCCTGACCCCAAGTCAAAGACGCGGACTTAAAAAATTTCAAAACCGCACTTTAACACACGCGCCTAACATCGAAGCTACGGGTGTCTTCAGCGTCGTTGCTCGAAGTCCATATGACATGAAAAACAAATAAAACAGATCAGAACACAATAACAAAAATCTGAAAACAGAGCAATAGTGAAACTGGAATAATATTTATATGCATGTGCATGTCCTTACATTGCACCTATACTTGCATTCCCATAATGCCCCATATTACCATAATGTCTCCATATATTACCATAACGTCCCCTATTACCAAAACGTCCTTGTACCATAATGCCCTTATCACAGTATGCCCAAAAGATATAACATGTGAGTGCACAAAATTGCATTGACCTCACCCTCACATGCATTTTTTGTCGGAGTGCCCATGTTATGGCCTCAGGGGCGGAGGACCACTGAGTATGAGGGCCAACATAAACCCTCCTCCCCTCCTTAATTGGAAAAAGGGAGTTTTTCCCATGCGGACCTCGCTGAAAAGAAAAATTAATGAAAAGAGGCCAATAACAAAGGAGGGCCATTGAGAGGGGACATAAACCATGTCACTCTCCCCTTTCCATGGTCCTTCTATTGAAACTCCTGCACCTGATATGTAGCACTCCGTACAAATAAGGGCTTGAAACTCGCGGCATAGCACCAGCGTCTTGATACGGCTTATAACTTGCTGCTGCACGGCGCGGGCCTCAGCTAACGATGGAAGAGGTTGGGATGCTCAGCTTCGGACGCCCATCATATTCGCCAACATAAGCGAAGGCAGAACCGAGCCGGAGACTTCCCGCATTCTTCCATTCACAATCCATGGTTGTCTTCATTTCACTACGAACAGAACACAATAACATTAACACATTTAAAAAAAAACTAACTAACAGCCCAGGGATGTTTTTTATTAACATTACCTGCTAAAAAAGATAAAAATTTAGAAAAAATTATACAAAGAAAATTTTTGCTATGACATGACAGTGACATGACTGACGTATAGAATGCCATCAACAAATAACCATTTTTTTTTTTAATTTAGGCAAAGGTAAATTAATTGGCATTGGCGTACACCGCCCCTTTTATGCCAGAAAGATTGATGAATGAATCAATCACAAACCCCAATGAAAAAAGAAAAACATTACCATAAACCGAAATATGGAGTCTGTGACATCTTTCTTTATCACAACAAACTTACGTCATAATATTAATCAAGATCTGAAACATAAAAGAATATTAAACAATATCATGAAAAAAATTCTACACAACGCAGAACAAAAACATGAAGAAAAAACATGCGTCATTGTCTCAAGACCAATCGTTTCATACGATTAGGATGGACCACAAATTGAAGTGCCGATGAGAATCTCTTCACCACATAAGAATATCTTGAAATTCTTCTGACGACACGAAAAGGACCCTGGAAGAACCGCATTAATTTGACAGATCTTCCTGTAACTCTCCTTGGTACAAAAATTAATACTTTGTCCCCTTCATTAAATAAAATTGGTTTAATCCTTTTATTGTAGTTCCTTATTTGCCTCACTTGTGCCTTCTTTATATTATTTACAGCTTTACGAATAAGCATCTTAGAGAATTCTTGCCTTTGAGACATATTTCCCAACAATCCAGTGCAATTTATATTCAAAGTTCTTTCTTCTTGCGTAGAATCTTCTCTTGCATATAATAAGAGATAAGGTGACATGCCGGTGGAGCTCTGCTTGCTCGTATTGCATCATTGTCGACACATCCATATTAAAATAGGTTAATTATTAATAATTATAATAAAAAGTTTTAGGTTCACTTAGCTTGTAATCCTGGGATCATTAAGCGCCTGACACCACTTGCAAGGTGTATTTTAGGGGGCAGTAATAAAACAGCTTGCTTCTTCGTGTTATTTAGTTATAATTAACAACAGCTTCTTCGTAATCACAATCTTTTACTTCATTTACAAAAATCACAATTGTAACACAGATACTTTTTATTTTTAAATAGTGCTATTGCACGCCTATCATCGCATACAATTTTATCGCGGGCTAAGATTATTAATCCGCAAGGAACAAATATTCAATCCGCCACGATCAAACAATGAATAATGAATGGCGCAAGACCAGATCTTCAATCATTTCGAATCTTGACATCGAATACCATTTCAAACCTTTGAAATTGATATTCGAATTATCTTCTTCGAAATGATCGAATGAGAAAGAAGTTGCGTTATGCCCGATCCTCTGTGAAGGTCTGCATACCACAGTACCTATTAAAGTACCTACCCTTTAGGTTCAGTTACCTAAAGAATGCGAAAATAGTTACCTACCTAATGTCTAACTAGCATTGTTCCCTAGGGCATGAATTAGTTATTCCTATAGGTAAGTACGTACCTAATTTCTATGTTGTCCATGTCACTGTGATGATAATATACAAGATGTTGTTAAATCGATAATTTTGGTAAATTAGGTAGGTATAATTTGAACAACAAGTTTTTAGTAGGTACACTTAACAGTACACCAGGTTAAAAAAACAGTTGCACTACGAAAATGGTCCCTATTACGAGTGCACGAGAACAGTAAGGGAGAGCTCAAGGTCAAAGTGGGGTAATCTGATGCGCTGTCGTGTGTGCCTAAATGATTACTAGGTAGGTACTTACCTATTCAATATATATACAACACCTACGTATTGTTATTTTTACGTAATATCTACCTGATATTTGGATTAAACTCACCCAACCAGCAACCTACCTACCTACCTATTTGATATTAGATCTGACTTTTAAACTAAAATTATTTAGCTTTGCGAACAAGTGCAAGTAGAATGAATGTCTGAGTGACCGTTTGAACGAATGGATGTATGAATGATGAATGATTGGTGTGCGATGCAGATATGCAGCGTAGACAGTTACTTTAATTAACTTTTCGTTACGTACATTTATAGCATACAATTGCACGTTTCAAAGAGAGAGTAAAGTAGTTACTTACCGATTTTCTTACACTTAGCCATGTTTTGTGGATTGTCGCATGCCTGATGAGATATTGCAAAGTTACAGACGACCCAATCAGTATTACAATAAAAATCGTTAGGTTTAATGTGGAATTCATTTTTAAACGTTTTTGGTTACCAAATACTAAAGAATCGTTAGATGAAAACGATATTCACCGCGCGATGTCAAAGAGCGTATCTTAACGAATTTCAGACAAATGTGATATCTGATTATTAATACCAAGTGTGATGTATGTCGAATACATTAAAATTAAAACCATAAGAAATAAGCTACACTTTTTTATTTTATTAAAACTAAAATGCCGTTAACTGTCGCATAACGACAAAGAAAATATCGAGGAAAAATTTAAAACTATGAATCTTGAAAAGTTTAGAGAGTGGAAGAAAAATAATAATGAAATAACACTACTACAGTATAGACGTAAAGTAGAAAATTATAACGAAGAAAAATAAAACGGGCAAGTGCAAGTTGGACTCGTGCACGAAGGGTTCCGTATCTTTACCTATAAAACCGGCCAAGTGCGAGTCGGACTCTATAAAAACCATTATCTCTATGAAAATGGAAAAAAAATCACGTTTGTTGTATATTTAACTTAAATAATTAATTTATTCTACTTTTTAGTATTTGTTGTTATAGCAGCAACCGAAATACTTCATCTGTGAAAATTTCAACAGTCTAACTATCACGGTTCATGAGATACAGCCTCGGACAGACTTATCTATACAAACGAGCAAAAAAATCACGTTTTTTGTATGGGAGCCCATTTAAAAAAAAAATTATTGTGGTTTTTAGTATTCTTGTTATAGGGCACATAGAAATACATCATCTGCGAAAATTTGAACTGTCTAACTACCACGGTTCATGAGATACAGTCTGGTGACGGACGGACGGACAGCAGAGCCTTAGTAATAGGGTCCCATTTTTATCCTTTGGGTACGGAACCCTAAACAGAATAACTAAGTAGAAAATGGAAAGGAATCGCAAAAAAAAAAAAGAAAATGCGCTGTCAACATCTCAGCAGCACGCCCAAAAACATTCTAAGCAACTTCTACTCACCGTTAACCCTAAAAAAAAATGCTGTTTCATTATTACTTATTTTCCCCTTAACAATCACTGCAGTCGGTACAATTTCATAATGATTATAAATATGAAACACGCTTTACCCAAAAAATGTGTTACAAATGTAACCCACATTTGTGTAACGATAACACAAAATCTGTTGTGTTACATTTGACAATTTTGGCGGCCTAACCCTTATATTAATACACAAAAATCAAATCAAACGAGCTCAAATTCAAAGGGTTTAATAGTTACCGTTGAAGAGTTCCACCATCTATCTTCTCGTGTCATCATCAGATCAGCTCGATGGAACCAAATTATTGTATAATTGTATTGTCATCGGTATTACATACATCTGCAAAATTTCAAGTCATCGCAGCTGCCAGGCTGGACCACGCCACGCGCCATCAAACTATTTTAGACCGTAACACCGCTACACTACGCTTAGTTTGGAATGGGCGATTTTTTTTTTTTTTTTTTCTTGAATTTTTCACGAAAAATGTTGGATTTTGGTATTATTGTCTTTTTTTCAGTATTGTCAGAGAAGTCTACCATTTTTTATACCTATTACTTTTTTGCCATGCGTTTATAGCTATATTTTATAAAAATGTACAAAAGTTAAATAAATATAATTGGATTTTCATAAGTATGCAATCATAAACTATATCCAAATCGGTTATAAACCAGTTCAGCTAACTATTATTTTTTTTCGCATGAAACCATAAATCCTAATCAATTAAATTTAAATTTTTTGAAAAACAAAAATAAGGTGATGTTTTTTGGTTGGATTCTGTTACTTTTATATTTGTTACAGGTACCTCTATCATGAAAACTGTTCACTTAGTTATTACTATTTTTGCTGAAAATTCTAGGCCTTTATTCGCATTTTTCTTTTTTGAGGTATTTCTATATAATTTTTTAGTTGGATTCGAAAATATAGTCATTTTAAATAGGATGAAAGGCTGATTTACAAAAATACAGCCTATTGCGAATTAATGTTTTGCCAAACCGTAGTTTTACTGGTCTATAATGTAACGATGTTCATTAAGGAACAAAATAAATTATTAAACAAACGTAGGCACCTAATCAATTGATATTCCATCCACAGATATTCCTTCTCTTCCTAATCAAAATTAGCACAGCGTACACAATATACGATCGATATGCAGACTCATCGCCCACCCAATACCGATACCTTATAGAAAACAAACACGTAGACGAAGACTTCGTCTCAGAAGCACGGCCAGAGAGGTCTTTGAAACGATCAGTGTTTAATGGAACCAGACGGTCGATTTTTGAAGGGAATAAACTATCAGTATTTGAAACGAATAAACGATCAGCATTTGAAACCAGTAAACGATCAGTATTTAACGGAAACAAGCGATCAGGATTTGAAGGAAATAAACAATTAGTATTTGAAGGAATCAAGCTGCTATCAGGATATAACGGGGAGAAACTATCAGAATTTGAAGGGAATAAACTATCAGTACTTGAATTAAAGAAAAATAAGTTAGAGAAGCAGAAGAAATCAAATAACTATTACAACTTCGAAAATCCGAAGCCGAAACGAGTTGACGCCTTCACTGGGAACAAACACACTATAGTGCCAGTTGTTGTGAGTAAATATAACAAGTATAACGTGGACGAGCGGCCTATGAAGCTGTACAGGTATGACCCTGCTTCAAAGAAGGAAATAATGAAGTGGCAGAAGGAACAGAGTGTTAAAACTGCTTCGATAAGTATCTCCAGGTATAATAAAGAAAATGAAGCTTCGAGACAACTTGCTGTAAGTATGCAATTGTTCTTTTTTTCATCACTTTTATGATGGTGTATTTTTTCTACTGCCGCGTGTATGATTTTCCGATAGTTGATAAACTACCTCGAAAGTTGATCAACTTACGATTCTTATTATTTTCCGGTGACATATACATATTAAAAAGAGGAAAGATTTGATTGTTTGTTTGTTTGCATTGAATAGGCTCCGAAACTACTGGACCGATTTGAAAAATTATTTCACCATTAGAAAGCTACATTATCCCCGATGGAGATAGGCTCCATAATTTTCCCGAACTCCCACGGGAACGAAGTCCCGAGCGGAATGCTAGTTTATTATATATTGCATCCCGCCCGGCACTTCGTGAAAATAATGTAGCCTATATTACACAGGAATAATGTAGCATTATAATGGTGAAATAATTTTTTTAATGGGTCCAGTAGTTTCGGAGCCTATGCAAAGCAAACAAACAATCAAATTTTTCCTCTTTATAATATTAGTGTGGATTTTCTGCGTGTTAGTAAGTATGTAAAGCGCTCAATGTGGTCTTAACGGTATAGGTCTATTATTGTATTAATGTTATCAGTTGTTTTGAATCTGAGATGGCGTGCTATAGTCCTATGCAGTGTGGTAGGCTCTGTAAAGGGCCGTCTGGTTCGCGACCATCCTCCTACCGAAGTCCGACGACAAACAGCTTGCTGTGTTCCGTCGGTGCGTAGGAGTACCAGTGCCTTAACCTTTTTTCGTCAAAAACGTTCTCCACACGCCACGACATTAATAATTAGAAAAAATACAGTTAAATTGGTAATTTTATTTGTCTGATACTGGCGGCGAGGGCGCGAAACTTAAACGTCTGATATATCAGACTTTGGCGGTGAAAAGGTTATTAGGCATTTTCTGGGTTAACACGCTCCATCGTCGACCTCATCTGTGATGAGGTCGATCTCGGTCAAGAGTTAACCCATATCATAATAAAAAATAAAATCTGTTTACAGAAAATTGCCAAGTCGCCATCCCTGAACAGAAAGCATGTCCCGCAGGAGAAGAAGCTTCGCCCCCCGCGACCGAAGCGGTTCCAGACCAAACACAAACGAAGATTTGACAGCGGAATGGTTAGATTTTGAAGTGAAAACTTCTTTATAATATGGATAAAATATGTTAAACTCGCGTCAGGACACGTGACCTGATCGAAAATTCGTAAGACGGAGGGAGAGTGAAAACTTCTTTAGCGGCGTTCTTTTTGGGATGGCTAAAAAATGTTAAACTCGCGTCAGGACACGTGACCTGATCGAAAATTCGTAGACCGCAAGGAAGTAATACATGTTCAAGTTTTCACTTCTGCTGGCGCTCCCGGAGTGCAACCCGTTGTTTTTTTTTAATCTAAAAGAAGAGTGTTATAAGTTTAACATGTGTATTTGTCTGTGGCATCGGTTTTTTGGACCGATTTTTTGAAGGGGACGTTAAGCTGTCGGTCCCGGCTGTTGTCGATTGACTACAGTCGTTAAAACCAAGTCAGAGGCCATTGTGCGGTCTGAAAACTCTGACATCAGGGTTAGCCAAGTTCGCCACACACTTGACTATACCTACACGAGGAGAAGAAGAAGAGATGGTTCTTAGCTATATTTGTTTCGCCGTTTAAATTTTATAAGCAATCAAAGTCAGGGGGGTGACACTTTTTCATTTTAAAGTTATTCACCCTGATCAAGATATTATCGGTGCCCCGAAAGGGATTGTCTTCTCTAGGTCAGATACGACGGCTAACGGTGGTTATTATTCTCGTGGCAACATGTAAATAGTCTTTAAAAGAGAAAAAAATAACTCTTACGTCTTGAAAGAAAACATAATCAGTCTGTAAAGTCTACCTTTAAGACTGTCTCTCGAGTAATTTTACCAAGACTGGGAAACTTATGTCTTCTTGCTATGCCGCCTGTCAATGCTTTTCTAACTTTTCTCTAATTGCAGAAAAAACCGTTAAAAATGTCAACAGTTACTGCGCGACCGCACCGTCCAATAATGAACGATTAAACCTGTTACAACGAGAAACGCTGCTGCCATCTCCTATTTTAGAAGTGAGTACCTACTAGTAAATCGTTGACAACGCTAAAAACGTTAAAGCAATGGCGAAGGTGACATTTATTGTTGATATTTTTTTTAATATTTTTATCTAACAATTAAGTTTTTAAGGAACACCAGTTACATTTTTTTTAACATCTTTAGTAAATTTTTTGATCATTTTTTAAAGTTCAGGGTCAGTCTTGATCGCACTTTAACGGCTCTTTGTGACATTTTCCTTTGCCTGAACAATAAACAATAAATAAATTAACGTTTCTTTGATAACATAACTCGGTTGTATGCACATAGATTCTTTCCCGAAAAACGCCTTTCCCGAAAGGGATAATTTAAACAAAAAAGTACGTCAAACGCTTAGACCATACACACTATAGACGGAGCCAGGAGCGTGCCCTTTTAGATAGCAATAGTTTACCCCTTCCCTGCACCCAACCACACCTCACTGTACAAAAACTGTACAACAACTCAACTACCTAATGGAGTCTCTTTTCTCACAAATTCACCATAAAAACGAATAAACTTTATGCGCAAAACCTTAAAAACCGTAATGACTGACAGAAGCTGCAGATCAAACGTTTTGTCACACTTTGAAAAGTGTGACATAAAAAAATGGGTTACGCAGAAAGAGATGGCGTTAAAGTAACTTATCTCTTACTATCTTGTAGGAACTCACTTGTTTGCATCTCTTTCAAAAGTGCTGTGACGTCATAAGTATTCCGTCTATAGTCAAACGTCAATTTATTTATTGTTTATTATTCAGGCAAAGGAAAATTTCACAAAAAGCCGTTAAAGTGCGATAAGGCATGACACTGAACTTTAAAATATGATAAAAAATTACTAAAAAAAATTGACTTGAAACTTGGAATAATACTCTCCAACACAATTTGTGACACCCGTGTTTCTGCGTCTTACAAAATTCATCCTCTAAGACGTTAAAAAGGGGTAAAAATCTGAAAATTTTGGAAAAACATTTTTTTTCCTCCTTATTTACGTTCTATCAACGTTACTGACACCGTAAGAAAAATTTGGATGGTGATAAAAAATTACTCTGTATTTCCTAAAAGACCAATAAATACTCTCCGGAGGACCTCTTTACTAATGGAGCAGTTTGACGGCCGGTTTGGTCGAGTGGTAGTGGCGCTGCCTCTTGATCGACGGGTCCTGGATTCGAATCCCAGACGAGGCAAATATTTGCGTCAAAAGCAGATCTTTGTTCTCGGGTCATGGATGTTTGTGTCTGTCTTTACGTGTGTTCCGAGGGACACACGACACAAGGGAAAACCTTAGTGTGGGCCTTTGAGTGTATGGAGTTTTTTTTTTTTTTTTTAAAGTTTGCCGCTATTGTTGGTTTGCCTTGTGGAATGCCTTCTTATCATTTAGCATTTTTAAACGCGAGGGATAAAATAATTTTTGGAAAGTAAAATCTGTACAAGACAGATGGCGCTACACTAGGGTTTCTGATTTCTCGACCTTTTATGTTTCTCGAGTTTCGAGAATTCGCGAGGTCAAATTCTCGAGTTTTCTCGGGTCTCGAGTTTTTTAGTAAAACCTTTGAAATCTGCTGAAATACAGGGTGCTTGGTACATCATTTGCCAAATTGAATGGGCCGTAAGAGCGGTCTTTCACTACCTCCTCAGCCCCCATAAAAATTCTTGGCCCCACGGAACTATTTATGCCATTTTTTTATTTTGGTGTGGAAAATTATAAAAGTCCGCATTTAACATTCACTGAAAAAAAAAGTGTTTGGGACTGCTCTAATTTTTTTAAATCTGTAATTTCTATCGGTATGCGGTTCTACCGAAATCAAAATTACTTGCCAGCAACATCTAGTTTTTTCTTATAGCCCCGCAAAGTTTTTTGAAGTTAAAAAAATTAAACAGAAACCTCAACTTTAGACTTGAATAAAAAAAAAACTAAAAGTAATTATGTTCTTAAAATTTTTTCAAAACATCTTTGGACTGTCCGCTTTCTAATAGTATGCAATAAGCTATCCAAAGTTTTAAGTAATATCACTAATTTAAGTAATATCAAAGTTTTAAGTAATGAATGAACGAGCACGGAGCGCGGGCACTGATAAGTGGCGAAAAAAAATCGCGCGGCGGGTCAAGTTCGAAACTCGAGAATTCTCGAGTTCCGGTAATTTTTTTCTCGTCTCGAATGAATCCAAATTTCTCGAGTTTTCTCGAGTTCGAGAAAGCTCGAGCATAAACCCTACGCTACACGCACAATGTAATGTGTTTAGTAAGGGATTGAGAAATTGCGCCGCTTGACCTGAAGGCACGATAGCTCAGTTGGTTAGAGCACCAAAAGATCTAATCCTGGGATCGTGGGTTCAAGTCCCATTCGCGCCGAACATTTTTCTTTAAGTACCTAAAATTATTTGCCCTCTTTTCATAATCTTAATCTGCTTTTTATACTGCGTGAGTTAACTATATTTTTTTGTTCTTTCCAGGTTACGTCGGACAAGAACACGTTTTGAAGGCTCCAAAGGATTGACCAAATATGATTAAGTTGATTGCAGTTCTATGGATTTCTTGAAGATTTCCTAAGCCTTTGTCGGTTGTTGGAAAAGCACAAGATTATGAATCCGTTGTCATTTTCGCAGGCGAGCCTTCATTGTATCACCAGCCAGAGACCCTAAAACAAAAAAATAATAATTTCCCAACGTAAGACAAGACCTTTACCTGCCAATAACGTTAGATAAATTATATAAGTATGCTACCCAAAGACGGACAATAACATTTTAGCTAACCAAAGACAAATAACTTTAGATGTTCAAATCGGGTCGGTCTTTGGCAGGACCTCGGCTTGGCTGGTTGCAACTCAGATACATTTTTTGTTTTCCACGAGAAAACCTCATTTATGTATAATAGTGATGGTGTATTGTGCAGTAAACTGACATTAAACAGTGCAAAGATCGTACTTCAAGTGATATCGTGTATCCTCTCCGTTTGGATCTGACAAAGAAGACAATGACAGTGCTTTTAGCCGCCATATTTCTCAGCAAATAAAGCACTATCGGTTTACGGAGAACATGTAAGAATATGGCTGTATGGACATAGATTCCTTTGCCTTTACCGAAAAGGATAAAGGGTCAAATCAATTTCTTGTCTATGGCTCTCCTTTGTTGATTAGGAAGGATAAACAGAGCCTCGTCTGTTGATCAGGAGGTTGTAAACTGCGCAGCATTTGAAGCAAAACAACGATGTTGGCATCCAATTCCTGAATAATAATAATAGTAATTTCAAAAAAATCGAGAAGGTATTGTTAATATTTCGTAGTTAAGCATTTTGTTACTGTTAAGTATTACCTCAATGCTGTTAAGTAAATTTCTTAAATAAATACATAGTTTTATTGAGTTCAGAAAAGGTTAAAAAAACGCTCTTCTAGACCTACTCTATAAACTGATTAGAGACTCTAGTTTTTAATCATTGTGCTATTGTTAGCAAACCAAAATGGCCGATACAATAATTATCTGAATATTTTTTAACTTTGGCGTTCAGTCGTTGGAATCATTTTCCTAGCCTGCCATCGGGAGCAAGACAATCTTAATATCTCAGAACATAACACATTCATGCGTATTACAAGTTACTTTCGTCAAAACTCTACACTCGAAATTGCAGGTAACAAACTATAAAATGCAGGGTTCTGACTCACCGAATCATCAACGCTCGGCCCAAACCCTTGAACCTAGAAAGCTAAATCTTGGACCCAAACATCACAGAGGCAGGGAATCTGATGGGTGACCAACGTGGCAATTTATCACAAACGTTTCCGTACTGCGGAGGAAACGTCGAGCTGTCGGTCCCAGCTAGTCGTTTAACCAAGTCAGAGGCCATTTGACGGTATGAAAACTCTGATACCACGCTAAGTCAAGTTCGCCACACACTTGATTATACCTACACTTCAAAAAAGCTTAAAGTTTTATACAAAGGTATCCTAAACGGTGCAGATAGGAATAAGAAAGGATTTTACGATAATCCGACAGGAACCAAGTAATGGTAAAATAAAACTGTTGTCTTACAACTTATATATTTTATTGTTTTTGCTTGTTTGTTATAAAGCTAATCCTTGTTCATCGTAAGTCGTGAATATCTTCTCGATCGCCGTGATGTAAGCTGCCGTTCGGATGTCTAAACCCAAGTTGTGCTTCTTACACGCGACCATAACATTCTGCCAAAACAAATACAGAGATTAGAGTGGAAAGATCAATCCATTCATCTTTACAAAGTCATGTGGTTCTAGAATCTCTTAGACGACACAGTTAGCAAAGTATTTGGCAACAGCCAACCTTCGTTAAGAATAAGAATATAGGTGAGCCAGGATTTGAAAGAGCCATTTGCATTATTTCGGTAGTCCGTCGCCCGTCGCGTGCTTGTTTACGCCGCGTGCGATACAAATCTCGTACACCATGTGTTCAAAAGCACGCGAAGGTTTAAGAACGGATTTATTTGCTTGGTGATTTTATGTTTGTGAGTGACGGGAAATCAGGGTACCTACCACGATCGTTTTAAAGCATTTCTGTTTAGGATCCAACTTTGAACTGCTTCGCAATTGGAATGTTTTTTTAAATGGTACCATGATGGCGCTGCTTTTGAACTGCTCGGTTATCTATGGTCCATTTTTAAAAATATAATAAATTGTCGCTGGTCTGCCTTTGAATCGCAACAGCGCCAAAATTAAATCGCTTATAAGCCATCATGGTACGAATAAGCGTTGCAGACTTGTTTAGGTCCTAAATTGGATCGCACTAAGCGATCATGGTAAACCTCCTGGTGTTGCCTCTTAAAAATAAAATCACTATTTGGTTAGTTCTTAAACTACCGAAACAATGGAAGTGGCTTTTTCAAAACCTGGCTCCTTCATGCCACTTCTTCCATGGTGTGTGATAAGCTATGTTAATCTCTCTTAGTGACTGCCCACAACGTGATACCTTTTACTGTCTACTGTCGACTTATATCCTACCTCAATAGAACTCCGAAACAAAACTTCGTTACACATTCCGTAGTTGCATAATGATATAAAATAAATGTCGCATTTTGTAAAATTGATTCTTATTTACGCAGAGTTTTCACAATTTCCTTGACAATCAACGCCATCCAGACAAAATACTCTAAACTAAATGCTTAGTGAAATTGTTTTTTTAGTTTTAAATCTATTCAAAGGTGGCGCTATTAGTGAAGATTTTTGAAATAGTCACTTCAAACAACACCATCTATAATCTGAAATTTGAGAGCTACGATCATTAATCGTTAGTCTTCTTGTGGTTTAACAGTCCATGCTTTTACGATATATAGAGAAACATATTCTGAAGGTTATTAGATGTTCCTAATATGAGTACATTAGTAGAAGTTGCCAGCCTTTTGCACACAGTACATATGTCACCGTAACATTGTCAAACCCGTCATATTGCAATTTGACTTAGTAAGTTTATAAACTCTCGGTACTTTGTGAACTGCCCCATTTTTTTACATTGACGGAATTTTTATTCTATACTAATATTATAAAGAGGAAAGATTTGATTATTTGTTTGTAAGTTTGCATTGAATAAGCTCCGAAACTACTGGACCTATTTTAAAAATTCTTTATAGAATCCTACATTATCCGTGATGGACATAGAGTACTTTATTTTCCCGAAGTCCCGGGCGGAATCCTAGTTTATTATAAAACTAGCATTCCGCCTTAGGATTCTAACAGTGAAAGAATTTTTCAAATCGGTCGAGTAGTGTCGGAGCCTATTCAATGCAAAGTGCGTTTCTCCACCGGGACCAGTTGTCAAATAATGATGTGTTCTATACTAAATTTTAAGGCATAAATTCAGCAATTCTGATATTCAGTCTTAGATTTACAGCATCAAAATTTTCGATGCTGTGACCTGAAAATAGTGGGTAGCTGGAGAAAATCTCGTCACCGGCGCCATCTGTATCTCAAAAACTGCTAGCAGTACGAAAAAGATTTATAGTCCAATTTTTCGAGTAAAATTTCAGGAATCAATACCTCAAAAATTGATTTCATACGTTTGACCGAACGAGAGATATTTGCCGCTAAGTACTGGTAAGCTGGAGAAACGTTTCCCCAGCTTACCAGTACTGGCTACTCTATATCTCGGAAACTACGGTAGGTACCAGTGAGTATTATGGCTCAAAATTTCACTCCTTGTCCTAAACTAGTGCTGTAAATATTTCATAGCCCCAGCTTCAGTACTTTTGAAGATAAAGGCAGTTTTTAATGGGAAGCTGGAGAGACGTTTCCCCAGCGGGCCAATACTGTAGATCGAAAAGTATTATGCCTAGCCATGTGATTTTAATATCAGATTATAGCTAGTAGTTGCAGCACTTGGCTGTAAAAAAATTAGGGTTCCAGGTCTTTTGGTTCATGCGCTAAGATGAAAAAACCTTTTTCCCGCCAAAAATAAATAACGGTCACTAAATGTGCCTGTTGGGCGACGTTGCCAGCTTGTGCGATGAGCAATGCGCGTTAGGTGACATGCCAAAATGAATCTTCTGGGCTTAGATTTAAAATACATTTTAAGTAGTTTGTTTACGTCATAGAAGTTAATGTAGTCTAAGAGTCGGGCATGTAAAATAGATTTTGAAATTTTATGAATATACAGGGTGTCTCAGAACGATCCAACTATTACAATGCTATATAGTTAAAATAAAAACTTTTTGTAACTAATATTTATTAATACCATCAAACAGAAAAATAATGAAATTTTACTTTTTAAAAATGACATTGTTCAAATGGCGTCCGTTTAGTTGTCGGCATTCCTCGAATCTTTCACGAACATTACGGAAGATTTTTCTTAGAAGTTGTCGAGAAATCAAGCTTATCTTTTCTTCGATATTTCTTTTTAAATGTGCCAAATTTCGTGGATTGTCCTCATAGACAACGCTCTTAAGATAACCCCATAAAAAAAAATCTGGTGGGGTCAGATCGGGGCTTCGAGGCGGAAACTCAATGTCACCCCTCCGTGAAATGACCTTTTCAGGGAAGATTTCGTGTAATGCTGCTAGTGAATTGTTAGTGGTATGTGCCGTCGCTCCATCTTGCTGGAACCATGTCAACTGATTGTAATGTTCACATTCTTGCAGTCGAGGAGCAAGAAAATTGCGTATCATGTCGATATAGCGTGGTGAATTTACTGTGACTGCTCTGCCTCTGTAGTCCTCAAAAAAATAAGGCCCAATGATGCAGTTTGCTGACATAGCGACCCACACGGTTACTTTGGGGCTATGCAACGGGCGTTGATGCAACATCATTGGGTTAGATTCTCCCCAAAAGCGACAATTCTGGCGGTTTACATAACCATCCAGGTGGAAATGCGCTTCGTCACTAAAGAAAATGTTGTCAAAATTGTTAAATCTCTCTAACATTACATTCACATAATTGAGTCTTGTAACGTAATCGTTTTCATTCAGAGCTTGCACAATTTGAATTTTGTATGCCTTAAGATGCAAATCAGATCGCATGATGCGGTGAATCGTCGCTCTAGATAGTCCTAATTGTGACTCGCGCTTCCTGACGCTGACCCGAGGCTGTTGCCTTACTGAATTTGCAACTAACTCTATGTTTTCCAGTGTTCTTGCAGTTCGTGGACGGCCATGGTGGGTGTCGCCAATAGTGTTTCCGGTAGTGTTAAAAGTCTGGATCCAAGCGAGTATTGTTGCATTGCTTGGTGCTTCCCCAATATTCCGCAATCCATAATGAAGTCGGAATAACCGTCGAACACGAATCAGAGATCGATTGTTTTCATAATAAGCACGAACACAAAACGAACGATGTTCTCCCGCGTAAATCATGGCGGCAATTAAAAATTTAAGAACGGATCAGGCACAGGACACTCACTACATACAGCCAATTCGCTTAATTTGCGTTTCGTTCACTCTCGAAATAGTCGGATCGTTCTGAGACACCCTGTACTTCTCAATATAAAGTAATAATGGTGTATGTTATGTGAAAGCAAGCAATAAGCGCTTATTAGAGCTAATATAGCTCATTTGTTTTTGTAGTTACCTACCTACTTCTTCTTTTCAATTCGATGACGTCATCGGTCCTTAAAATAATGTAAACAAACAGGCTGTCAAAATACAAACCAATGAGGGATTTTCTTTTTATTTTTTTTAAATTTTTCCCCAGTCGCCGGATAGATGGCGCTAAACTATGTAGGTACGTTACTGCAAGGAACGGAACGTTAAATTATTTTTGATTAATTCACTTGAACGTAATTTTGAGATCATAAAACGAAACGTTATAGTCATATCACATCAATATCACGTCTACCTTACGTAGTTAGGCGATTTTACGAAAACAACGAAAAAACAAAACTGAATTATAGGTAACAAAGCGCGAGAAAACTAGGATGATTGGAAAGCCAAAACAAACTCAGAATATTTGATGCAATGTTTTTCTCCAAGCCTTTTGGCTTTGGCACCTAGTAACGGAGTCAGTTCAGCGCCATCTAGAGAGCTCTGGGGAAATACTTTTTTTTTTAATACCCAAAAAGAAAACCTCCCATTGTGGTCATGTAATGTAATTATAATAATTGTTGCGGTTTTCTGTCTCTCTCATTTTATGTGTGAACAATACAATATGTTTATCTATTTTGCCTTTATAAAGCCAAAGCCGGGTTTCGCGTTTCAAAACCCCTAGGTAACATTATTTGCTAATAGGGACGCCCAGGTTCGCATAAGTTAGATTTGCAACCTAACTTATGCGAACCTAAAAAAGCTTAAGCTAACCTAACTTACTCAAATTTTATGCAGGCGGCCCTTAGTTTCGTCGATTTCTAATTTGACTGGGCAAATTGTAATAGGTATCGCAGGAGATTATAATTGTAATATTACGGGTTTTTTAAAAAATTTCGGCGACATATACATCACAACAAAACCAATCTCAAAGAAACATCAACCGACTGTCCGAGCTTTCGATTAGCAACAGGTAGGTAATTAAAAAAATTAAAAACCCGACTGCGTAATAAAAACTCCGGCTTCCTAATAATGGGTCCCGATTGTTAAAATCGTTATGTTATTCATTAATATACAATAACAAAGTCTCGACTACTGGACTTATATTACTTGTTTTTTTCTTTTCAGTTTTTATCACGCAGTTGGGTTCTTAATTATTATTTTTTTACACTTTTTAGTTAGGATCAGATATTTATATTTGTTTATTGATTTTCTCATTAGCTGTATATATTCTCACTTGCATAAAAATTTATCAATTTCCGAATTAAAAGCCTACAATTAAAGTGAAAATCGTTACTAACCAACTTTAAATCGATAAAGATCCTAAACGGTAATTCTGATTGAAAAACAATATGAGAAACATAAAGATTTTATGAAAAAAATTTCATCTTTATGAAATTTATTTTTAAATATCTATTCAACGATACCCCACTTGATATAGTTCGTCAATTTTCATTTTTTTCTTTTTCACATTATGGCGTCCAAAATCGGCCATTTTGATTTTTTCAAATTTTTATACTTTCTATTACATTTGCGCCATCATGACGAATCCAACGACGTATCATTTATCAAAATCGGCCCACTCGTTTGGTCTAAATAGTGGCGCAAAGGTACAGACATACTGGTACATACAGACATACATAGGCTGATAAACACATTACCCTCCTTTGCGTCGCGCGGTCGGGTAAAAAAGATGGCCATTCATTTGCCGCGGACACTTATTGAGCGTGATTGAATAGAACAGAAAAGCTTTATTCAACTAACACGACAACAATACATATATAACAAAACAAACAAATCAAACTTAAAATAATACAAAGTGTTAGTCAAAAAGGCGCTGACTCAGCATGTTTTTTTTTATTTTTATTAATGAAGGGTTCGCTCTTGACCACAATCTAGCCCAAGGGCAAAGATGCGGTCGAGGATGTAGCAAGCTCACCCAGAAGGAGCCTATTCACTCGAACTTTAAAGAGATTCGGGTTATATGAACTCGGAAATACAGACGTAGGCAGGGAATTCCATTCCCTAGCAGTGCGCAATACGAAAGATGATGAAAAGCGCTCACTGCGAATCCGCGGGATATCAACAAGATAGGGATGGTACCCCGCGGTGCGTCTGGACGTCCGATAGAAGAATGGGGCAGGCGGAATGAGTGAGTGTAGCTCCTGAGCACACTCCCCGAAGTACATCTTATAAAAAATACATAGGCAAGCTACTTTGCGTCTATGAGCTAGGGTTTGGAGCTTATCTTTTACTAGCTTCCTGTCACCGATGAGTCTCCTGGCTCTGCGGTCCACCGAGTCCAGTGTGGCTAGTTGGTACTTGGCCGAACCATCCCAGAGGTGGCTGCAATACTCCATGCACGATCGGACCTGTGCCTTATAAAGGGAAAGGAGTTGATCGGGCGTAAAGTAGCGCTTAACTCTGTTGCTACTATGCTTGCACACAGAACCCTGATGTTTACTGCAGGTCAATGTGGTTAAGAGATTTTCCTAGAAAGTGGTGCCACAAACCTTGCAAGCGTTTGACATGGAGTACTCGAGTCCAGAATTGACAATATGCTCTTCGTTGGCCCCGCAGATCATGGATTGAAACTCCGGGGTCGGTTGGATTTCCACACAGACGTTGGCTTTCTTTAGCGACTCCTCCACGGAATCTGTTGAAAAAAATGTTTTATGCCATTAGCTTGGTACAACCAGGTCCATATTACAAAAGGCGACTCAGACTCTTATATAAACTTAAGTAGCAGTCGTCTTTGTCATTTTGTTAGTGCTGAGAGAAAGAGGCAATCAATACTTAAGTATAGATCAAGCAAGACTTTAGCCTCCTTCTGACTTTATTTAACACCACATACTGGTTTCTACATTCTGGGCCATTTAAGGAGGTAAAGGATGGATATTACTCTACAAAATGGTGGGTACAATGTAGGTATATTATTTTAAATCCCACAATGTCCACTTAACTTGACAGAATTAAGTATACTGTTCGTTTGAGTATAGGCGCAGACCCACCGCTGTGCACGGGCACGCGGCGAATTTAAGCTACGTGGATTAGATCAAAGTCTAATTTGAGCCTTAATGTCAAACCCACTGAGTAGATAATCACTGGCATTATCTACTCAGTGAAAAGCGCCGCGTGCACGTGCACATCGTGCGTAGCGGTTGGTCTGCGCCTTAATCCCTACCAAACCAAATGGCTCGTTATCAAATAGGTAAGTACGTTTTATTTTAAAGCGGGCTTGGCCAGGGCCCAGAGACTAGTAACTGGCACATTCAAAGTTTTTTATTTCACCCCCAGAACCACCTGATGACCTTCTTAATCAATTGACTGCTAGGACGGCTTACCATTTTTTTTTATAATGGCGTCGAGTGGTTTTTTACTTTTATCAGATACTCTTTCGTACATACGCTCAAGCCTAAATTCCCTATCGGGGTAGCCAGAGCATCAGTGGTTTTAAAAACAATTAATGCCACGTTTGAAATAAATTCAGATGTTATAAGATGAATATGATGTAAGTGGTGAGAGGTTGTCACTAAACAGCAAACCACTTACTGACTTTTACAGTATGCCTGGGAAGAGTAAGCAGCTGATGGCACATTCTATGTTTTTGTTTTACTCCCAGTCCAGCGTGGAATTTATTTGATTCTAAATTTTTAAATATACGCACCCTTATCTTCACATAAATAACACCATCATAAGACTCAAGCGCACGCGGTGCTATGTAGACGTATTGCTAAGTGTAAATTTATTCACAAATTATTTGCAGTTAAGCGCGGCGTCATGAGTGCAAAACTTGCCATCAGTGCAAAACTTGTGGTGAACGAGCTCCTTGCATTCCTTCAATAAAAGCTGGATGTAATGGATGAGGTTAGTGCCCTCCAGATATGTCACTCGAACTTTAGTGATGCTGACATCGTTGAGGCGAAGAAGCTTTTGTTCGTGTCCACCAACAAGCTTGACCAGATGGTGTCTCGCCGGCGTGACGGGACGCGGAAGAGTCTACAGGACATCATCACGCTGCTGAAGGAGACCGATCCTGACGACGTGCCTACGTTCGTGGCCCAGAAGATGCACAGCTTCCTCCCGTCACGTTCGACCACGTGGACGTCACATGCCTCCTGAAGGACATCGTATCCTTGAAGGCGAATCAGGCGCAGATGGTGTTGAGGTTCGAGGCATCGGAACGCACCGTGAGTGAATTGTGCAAGGAGGTCGATGCCTTGCGTGCGTCACTCGCGATATGTAGGTCACCGGACGCCGCCGCCACGAACATCAACTCGAAGCGCGGAGCGTGCCTCAGCACGTCGCTGGGGTCAAGTTTCGAGTCGGCTCATGCGTTACCGCCCGCTGCTGTGTCAGCAGAGCGCGCTTCGCCGCCCGCGCCCGCCGCAGCCCGTGACGCCGGTGGCTGCCGCTACCACCATGCGAGCGTCCAAGAAGTTCGCTAAAGTCGCCACGGCCAGCAAAACACCAAGGTGCAGAAGAAGCGCAAGCGATCGGGTAATAAGAATCGCTGCGGGACGGCGGCAACGGATCCGGAAGTGAGTCTGCGGGCTGAAGCTCCGAGTACGCCTGTGTACTTGTCGCGACTGGAGCACTGAGGTGCAAGACGTCGTCGAGTACATACGGCAGAAGACAAGAGATCCCTTAGGTCTCCAAAGAGTGAAACCGTTGGAATCGCATCACCATGCTAGTTTCAAAGCATTTGTGGTGCGGTTCCCGACGTTCATGCTGGAGACAGTCATGAAGGAGAGTTTTGGCCGGACCCCCGGAAAATAGTGTTAGTTAGTTTTATTTTATTTTGTTTAATTATAATTCATATGTATGTTAGTCTGTAAGGTATTTATCTATGGGCCTTAGATGCCTGATAATAAATGATTTTATTTATTATTTATTATTATAAGACTCATACTTAACAACGCTGAGTTAGAATCCTTCCAGAACTTAAGGCTGAGTTTCCCAAAGCTGACGTGGTTGATGTTTTTGAGGAATTCAAAGTAGGAGACGGTGACTCCTCCAGCGTTAGCCAGGAGGTCTGGAATCACGAGGATCTTCTTCTCTAAGAGCACCTTGTGAGCTGCTGGTATGATGGGCCCGTTTGCGCCTTCTGCTATTATCTGCGAAAAAGTAAAATCTTCATACCTAATCATAATCATTTGTGGTGCCGTTTAACCTTGCTCTCACTATCCCGCCAAACACTACACGTACATACAACAGGTCTTTTACAGTGCACGCGGCGAGGCTCTGGAATAGCATACCAGTATCTGTCCGTAAGTCCCCTTCAGTCGAAAGTTTTAAATTGAGGCTCAAAAAGCACTTTGGTTTCGATGCTGAAGCCCTTAGCTAACATTGTATTTTCTCGCATCTTGTTGTTTATTTATTATATATATGTATATATTTATATTATATATTTATGTATTATATATGTACATGTTTAATTTACTATATTATTTGTATATTAATATATTATATTGTACTATTTTTGCACATTTAATGCTACCTGCCGACTACTCCTTCCTCTCAAACACTCAATCTGTTGTCTGTAAGAAATCCCCTTGTGGGATAAGTCCGCCTTTGTACTGTTTTTTTTCTCTTATAATGTGTTTTGTGTAACTTATGCTCATGTACAATAAAGAATAAATACAATACAATAATCATAAAATTTATTGCTTTCCATGATCTTTTAGGTCTAAATACAGATTTGTGGTACAATCATAGACCCAGTTTGGACGCAGCAACGTAGGAGAGAGGAGGATGTTTTTTATATTCCCTTGTTTTATATTCCTTTCAATGACGTATTCCCTTACTGCACACTGGGTGACTTAATTAGTTAGGTACCGAAAATGAAGGATATGTGAATCAGCCTACAAAACTGAACAAATTTCTCTAAGGAACATGTACAATATATGTCGAAATATAAAAATTCGCCTCTAAATACAGCTTGTGCTGGTTTTCATGTGTCTCCGAGGAAAGTTATTCAGTTTTACGGGGAGAATCACCGCCTGAAGTCTTGATAGCTAAGTTATCATCTTATGGTTTAAAAACTTATGGTTGTTGTAGTGCATCATCTTATGGTTGTTGTAGTGCCCCAACGGGGTTCGTGTATGTGCTTTAATGATGTAACACCTTAAAAAAACTCACGATACAATAAAAAATTTTGAATTTGAATTTGAAACCTCTTGATACCACGTTTGACATAAATTCTGAGGGTTATACGATAAAATATGATGTAAGTGACAACAGGTTGTCAGCTTTTCGCCCACAATGTAGCAAAACCCTCGTGTCCCACCACCTGAATTTTACAATATACCTCGGAGGAGTATAGGCATCTGGCACATTCTATGTTTTTTTTTAATCCCAGTCCAGCATGGCAGTAATCGTTGAGTATGTACCTAATACAAACCTTACAATTTAATTTCTGCGCAATCTCCTTATTGACAGTCTTCTCCAAGGCTGCCAAGATGAGGATATCATACTGACTGAAGAGGATATCCTTGTCACACTCCTTAGCACCGGGGAATCCTTTGACAGTGCCTTTATTGCGCTTTTTATATTCTAGTAACTCCTAAAACAATGGTTACAAATTATTGAGATATTTTATCCTTACTAATATTATAGACGCGAAAGTATGTATGGGTGGATGTTTGTTACTCTTTCACGCTCAAACGGCTAAACCAATTTTAATCAAATTTAGACACCCTGGAACAACACATAGGCTACATAATTTTACCAAATTTCTGGGCGAAAAGCTAGTCATCCATATAATATTGCTAGAAGTTACCCCATTGGGATAATATAAACACAGTCGACAAACGATTGTATGTCCAGTATGATGGTTAAATAAGTTACTGATTACATCAGTGCCCAACATGAACTAGATTTGAAAAGGTCTTTACATATTACATGAGTTAGTATCTGCCCATATACGTCCCCACTGCTGGGGCACGGGCCTCCTTCCATAACATGAGGGGTAAATGCCATACTCACCACGCTTGGCAGAACGGGTTGGCGAGGGTTTTGATTTGCAGAGTTTTCCTACTCTGTGTGCAGATGAACTTGCTTGCATATTTACCTTAGTCGCCTTGTACGACACCTCGGTAAGAAAGAGGGTGGTCCTAATCACATGGCTTATCAAACAATTTCTGCAAATTACGGTTAACTTAGCCTTCAAAGGGTGCACAGATAAGAAAACAGTTCACCGTCCTCATATTGATAAGTTAGCGAGCAGACTCAGTTCAGCAGCCTACGCAGTTAAAAAAATCCGTCAATTATCGGACGTTGAAACCGCGAGAACCGTATATTTCAGTTACTTCCACAGCCTATAATGTCATATGGCATTTTACTGTGGGGTAATGCTGCGGATATCAATAAGATCTTTGTTCTGCAGAAAAGGGCTGTTCGCGCGATTTATCAAATGAGACCTAGAATGTCTCTTAGACAAATGTTCAAAGAAATAGATATTTTGACTTTTGCATCCCAATATATATGTGACAATTTTTTATATGTGAAGAAAAATGAACATTTGTTTAAGAAAAATAGCGATAGGCACAATGTAAATACTAGGACCAAGCATAAACTGGATGTACTAGACAGTCGTCTCCACAAGGTCACGAACTCTTTTATGGGTCAATGTATACGGTTCTATAATAAGATTCTCATGTGTATTCAAAATTTACCTTTGGATAAATTTAAGACAGTGATTAAACAAAAACTTTGCAAAAAGGGCTTTTACAAAATTTCTGATTATCTATCAGACAGGCAGCCATGGGAATGAACTGCTCAGCTCTAGAGTTATTTCAGATTTAGTTAAAATGAGTAAATGAGAAAATTTGTAATGCGATTTAAAAGAGCAACCTCAGAGTTTCTTGCCTGTTCTTTTCTGAGGAAGACTGCACCTTTGCGAATAGGCGTAGAGTCAGTAGGATCAAAAGAACGAATGCGTATGTATGTATTTAAATCATTTAATGTATGTTTGTATGTATTTCATTGTAATCTTGACTTGTTTTAAGTGACATCCTGAATGTCCTATAAAATAAAGGTTTTCTATTCTATTCTATTCTATTCGTCAGTTATCCAGTCACCGAAAATCAGCCCCAACAAATGGTACCCTTAGTCTTAGTTCGTTGGGGCTGATTTTCGGTGATACCTCTAAGGGCCTTAGAGGTATCAGACAGTGCAACCACCAATTAAGTTGTTAGCTGGGCTATAGCTTTCGGTTTTCGTCGCCAAAGAATTTATTGTCTGTGATATCTGATGTGCAGCCGTGAAGTTGACGTAAAAGACTAAAATTCTATTCTAAACTGTATTTTACTCCATAATTCCAGTCCAAAAGATGACTACCTGCGTGTTAATTCCTTCAGGGTTGCACAAGGAGCAGTCGCATTCGAGCACGCCGATGACTTTGACGCCGTGTTGCTGTAAATACATTGCTGCGTAGCTCCCGACGTTGCCGTAGCCTTCGATCACTGCTGTCTTGTTCTGGTAGAAATCGAACATTGTGAATTCTAAGGCCCGTATTACAGAAGGAGACTCAAGTCTTGATCTATACTTAAATATTGATTGTCTCTTTCTCTCGTTATCAAAATGACAAAGACGACTGCTATAAGTTAAGATCAGCAGCTCAAGCAAAACGTGAACACAGTGCGGTCAAAATTAAATGTCAAAAAAGTGTAGTGAAGTATTATTACTGTCATTGGAGTGGCGTGACGCGTGAGTTTGTCACGGGCCGTACTAGCTATGCTGAGTCCAAAACGCGTTAAAACATGGACCTAAAATTTAGTGCAACTTACGACGGTATATCGCTCGAGAGACGGTTCTCTTAAAAACAATGAGTCCAGACTAAGGCGTATTACCTACAGGGGACTGAAATCTTGATCTTTACTTAAGTATTGATTGTCTCTTTCTCTCATTATAAAAATAACAAAAACGACTGCTACTTCAAAATCAGATTCTGAGTCGCGATCTGTAAAACGGACCTAAAAATTCGTGCAACTTACGACGGTATACCTCGAAAGACGGTTCAGTTAAAAATTATGAGTCCAGACTTTATTCATAATAAATATACATTTATTCAGATAACACATATCATTACTACAGACTTACAACTATGTTGGTATGTACACTCAAGAGCACGTCAAGCTTGACTCTTTGGACAGGCCCTGCATTGTATGGCGCGCAGAATAAATCAGAGCTCAGCTTAAACTGGTAGTGTAAAGCGTGACCTGCTCTTGACTGTACTTATACTCTACAATAGACTTATTCATTCATGAAAAGTGCCACATAATCTTGCACCCTTCCCTATCTGCATTTAGTCTTCAGGAGGCTGTTGGGGATTCATGAAAAAACCTTAACGGAAGAGAAACCAGAAAAATTAATACCCTTTTTCTTATTACCATAATGTCTTAAACTGAACCCTACTCAAAGGCTACAACTGGACGTCAACATTCAGCGAAGCGACATCAAGTATTTTTATAACCTGAGACGAAAAAGAGGGGTGTTATAAGTCTGTGGCATCGTAGCTCCTAAACGAATGGACCGATTTCGATGGGGGTTTTTTGTTTGAAAGCAAACGTAATCGAGATGGTTCTTAGACATTTGATCAAAATTGGTTCAGCCGTTTAAAAGTTATAAGCTATTGAATGTCGGGGTGATAATATTTTTATTTTATTTTAGAGTTCGCATCTTGTAATCGCTCGCCTCATGCTGTACTGATTTTTTTTTCATATGCGACAAAATAGTATACAATACAATGTACAATTTAAAAAAAAAACAATAAAAAATGTTTACAAACAAATAACATAAGCAAAAAGGTACAATATAGACGACCTTATCGCTCTAAGCGATTTCTTCCAGGTATGAAACCTTGGGGTATGAAAAGATCGTAACATAAAACCACTACCATCATTCCCCTCATCATTGAAGTCCAGTTTACAGCAGAGAAGATGTTTATGAGCAAACAAACCTGAAAACCAGGCTCGACTCCAGCAAGCTTCATGAAGTCCGCATCATGGATGAAGACGTTGATGGTCATAAAGACCCCGCGGCCCGTCGCTTCCACCCTGCCGTGGATCCCACCGCCGTTCAGGGGCTTGCCAGTGACACAGGCTGCTGCGTTTAGGTCTTTGTGGCCTTTGAAGAAATGCTTAGTTATTGATAAAGCCAAATAAAATGAAATGCGTGGGAGTGGCGGACCAACGGGAAAAAATCCTACCGAAATTAGATCGCTTCGTGAAGCCTGTGAATTCTCCAGGAGGATTCTGAGCTTCTGGTCGGAGCTGAGGTGGCTGGAATAGCCCCCAACCCACACGCATAAAGGGCCATCTCTAAGATAGTTGATAGGGGCTAGAGCCTAAATGCGGAAACGGGAGCCCTTATCAAATATCAACTAAGCCAAATAAAATAAATGAAAATAAAACCTTGCGCACTAAACTTTAGGGGCCATTCTGCCAATGAAATTGAACAACTTTTTCCAAAGGGAAAACATAAAAAAAATACTAAGGCAGTCACTCGATCGCGCAAGTTGTTTAACATCACTTATAAAGTGCCAAGCTTGCTACATCCTCGACCACACAGGTATGTACTTTGTTCCTGTGCTAGATTGTGGCCAAGCAAGATAACTCTTGATAAAAAAACACCTAAATAAATTGTCAAATCCCGAGTTCGAGCAAATTCTTAGGTGGCGTCTTAGATAGATAGATAGATAGATAACAGCTTTATTCACTCCAATAACACACATCAAAACACATAAACAAAGCAATAAGAAAAAGTTAAAAGATAGATAGATAGATAAATAGATAAACTTTATTGCTTCTTAACAATTTATAACATGGTACAATGTTCTTATACAATTAAAAAAAAAGTTAGCGAAATGTGTGACGTAGATTGTAGAAGCAAATAGGACACAGAACTCAGCATACTTGCTGTCTATGATAGACAACAAACTGATTTTCAGCTGTGCCTAGAGTTTTTTTTTTTTTTCGCGCGTACCTGGGGTAAAAAAAATAAAAATATAATGAAGTAACTTATCAGAAATGTGTACCAGTATGTATTCAAGTGAGATAGTGAAAGTGCGTGTAAGTACGTGTAAGTGTAAGTGTTAGCTGTAGCAATAAATGTATAAATAACTCACTGAGAATTTGTTACTTATGATAGTCTTCTTACCAGCCCACATACGTCCCCACCGAGGGGCATGGGCCTACCTTCAAAACACGAATGGGATAAGATAGTAAAATAGATGAAATTAAACTAAATTAGGGCAAAACTGTGAGACTAAAATTAAATGTTATTGAGTTACCGACATCTCAACTTATCATGACGCGAAGACATTACACAGATATCGATCAGGTATTCCCGTATTTTGTTTTTCCAACAGATGAGCTTTCAGATGTTTTTTAAAAGTGGTCTTGGAACGTAAAAGTCTTAGCGGAGGAGGCAAGTTGTTCCAACATTTGGTTGCTTGGTGGCGGAAGCTACCTGTAAAAGCCACTGTTTTGTGTATTTGATATGCGAGGAGAAATCTGGTCGGTCTAATACTATACATTTTTTGGAAATTCGAGGTTTGCAGCTTATTGAACAAATATGGTGGCTTACGATATTTCAGCACATCATATACCAGACACGAAAAATGCATCTGCTGACGTGATGACATGTTTAGCATGGAAAATCGGTTCAGATATGGTGTTATGTGAGTACGAGGAGGGATATTAAAGCAAAAGCGGCAGCAGGCATTCTGTACCCTTTGTAAAATCCGCTGAGTTTTACTAAGTAGACGAGGGCCGTATACCATATCTCCATAATTTAATTTAGAAAGGACTAAAGACTCGCACAGCTTTATACGGACTGCCTCGCTTAGCAGATTCCTTATCCCGTACAAAACCCTAAGCCGATAGAAACAAGTTCGGGCAAGATTGAGAATATGATTCTCAAAACGTAGCCTGTCATCTACTAAAATACCCAAGTTTCTTGCCTCTTTTACCCTCTCCACAACTTCATTGCCAATAGAGATTCCAGGATTATTTAAAGCAATTTCTCTAATTTGTTTCTCTGAACCTAAAATCATGTACTTTGACTTACTTGGGTTAAGTACAAGGCCATTTCTAAGCGACCATTTTGCAATGGCTTCTAAATCTAATTTCATCTTACTGAAAGCAGAAACCGTCTCGTTGGGTGGAAAAGAGATATAAATTTGTACGTCGTCGGCGTAAAAATGGTAACTACAGTACTTAATATTTCTTGACATATCAGCTGTATATAAAATAAAGAGCAATGGTCCCAAAATGGATCCTTGTGGAACCCCTCGCTGCACTTTCATAGGGTCTGAGAATTCAAACGATCCATCTTCCTTACATATTTTCACCCGCTGTTGACGCTTACTGAGATAGCTATCGAACCATTGCACCGAACTATGGTCGAGGCCGTAATAAGACAGCTTTGACAAGAGAAGTGGAATATTCAAGCAATCAAATGCACGCGAGTAATCCAGCAAGGTCATGACAGTACCACAACCGCGGTCCTGGGCTACTAGAATATTATCGATCACGTCAAGCAGTGCAGTTGTAGTGCCTCTACCCTTTCTGAAGCCGGATTGAACATCTGGTAGAATTGTTTGGTCTTCTAAGTATTTGTACAGCTGGTTATAAACAACTTTTTCAAGAATCTTAGATACAATTGGAAGGATACTTATAGGTCTTAGTTCTTTGTAGTTTGTTGGGTTAGTAACTTTAGGAATAGGAGTGACGGTTGCTACTTTCCAGGCATCCGGGAAGACAGACGTAGATATCGATTTATTAACAATGGCTGTGATTACCTGAAGTGTGTCCGGCAATGTCAATACTATCATATCCAATGTCTGATCATCACAACCCGCTGAATTAGACTTTATAGACAAAATGGTATTTGCTACCACTTCCTCAGTTACAGGTTTAAGACTAAAAGTCGCCCTACCGTGTTTATGAAGTTCATAATATGTAAGCTCAGATAAGGGTACGGAAGAAGGGCCTGGAATATTCAAAAAATGTTTATTAATATCATTTGGATCTCTAAGGTTATCTGGTAAACATTCGTTTTTACTGGTCTTAAAGTTTATGTTTCTATTTATATTTTTCCATAATTTCTTATCGTTATTTATATATTTATTAATTGTATGATTAAAATACGCTCTTCTTTCATAATATATTGATTTGCTCACTAAAGATTTTAGATCTTTGTAATAAATTTTGTGTTTTTTCTGCTTAGTTGTTCGGTATCTTTTTAAAGCTTCATTTCGCAGCTTTGTCATAGTTTTTATAGTATATGTAATCCATGGAACCGGCCTATCCCTAACAAGAACCCTTTTGAGTGGAGCATGTTTATTAAATAAATTGTGAATATAAAAATTAAAAGTACTAACCATATTATCCACTGTTGACATACTGGTGAGCGCTCTCCAGTTAATTGACTGTGTATCATTATTAAATGATTGCGCATCAATTTTCTTAATGTCACGACAGCTAACATATTTAGGAATATTTTTTTCTTTAGCAACATCGAGAGTTACACTTACCATAGCGTGCCCTATGTCACCTGACACATTTGTGACAGTTCTACCTCGAATCCTAGCGTCAGTGCATACTAAGTCTATAAGAGTTTTGCTATCAGCCGTGAAATGTGTAGGTTCGTTCACAACTTGCTCGAGATTAAAACAATGTAAAAAATCCAAAATCTTTTTTGCTTGTTGTTTATTCAAATCCAACATATCTACGTTAAAGTCTCCCATGATAACTAAATAATCATATGTTGCAAGTGACGAGATAGTTTCAATTAAAGAATCAACAAACAAGTCGATACCGATCCACGATGGACGATACGCCGTGCCAACAACTAAACGTTTGCCTTTTATGTTCGTGGACAGCCACATCTGCTCTATCTGTGATGGTACAGGATGTTTTATAAAGCGAACGCTAAGACCTTTTCTTAAATAGAAAGCTACACCACCTCCTCTGCCACCACGCATAGACGTTGGGCGAGGGTGATGACGTAAGCGGTACCCAGGAACAATTGGTGCCTTTGCCTCTTGTCCTTCTTTAATCCAAGTCTCGTTAATAGCAATTAAATCGGGCTGAGAGTTGTTCATTGCCACCATAAAATTATCATGACCCGTGCCCAGAGTTCATTTTGCATTTCCATTTAAGGAGCCAAAGGAATCCAGCCCAAAAACTCGAACTACGTCAGTTTCCGAACGCAGTCGATGGCGTGGCGCGTCGGTACCCTGGTGCTGACGAACGTAAATCCGACCGTCACGCGACCACACGTAGCGCCAGTTGAGACGTCCTGCGACTTCGCGAGCTCGTCGAAATAAAGTTCTGTTGGTACGAGTTAACCGCTCGTTAACGTAAAATCGCTGGGGTGGACCAGGTAGGCCGATACCCTCGGTGGTGGCACCGCGGCGCACGCGGGCCGCATGCAGCATCTCGTCTCGCACCGCTCGACGCGCAAGCCGCACCGCGATAATTCGCGGTCGTGTTGACGACGTCGCCGCTAGCACGTCCGCGGCCCCCAGAGAGCGTCCCACTCGCGCTGCACTTACAATTTCCTGATCGCTCAGATTGACACCAAGTTTACTTGCTAAAGTTACAATGATGTGTGACAAACTTTCTCCCTTTTGTTCCGGCACTCCTGAGATCTCGATGTCATTCTGTAATAGATCCTGATCGCGTTCGTTGATCTCTGATTTTAACTGATCCACGGTGGCCTGCAAGGAGACATTATCGTTCATCGGCGTGTTATCAAGGCGGTGTTCCAAGGCGATCACACGTTCATCCAGCTTTTCTACGCGGTCCTCACATTCGGTCATCCTCAATGCTATGTTAGACATAGTTTCATTTAAAAGGACCATCTGAAGTCTGGTAGCTGCCATCTCCTCTCGAAACAATCGCATTTCTGTCACAAGGTCACTTGTATACCCGTCCATGGTTTTGTTTTGTACTGTATCAGTAGATGCATCCATTATTACAGAGCCATCCATTTGGTTTGGCGGGCTGGTCACAATTCCCGTACCACGACGAGTCGCCACATTTGAGAACCCTTCGAACGCTGACCTCACCGGCGTGTTGGTATTGTCTCCCTTGGGCAGTTTACTGAGGCAGAGTGCGCACTTCCATTTCGCTCTATGTTCTCCAGTTAGTGTATTAAAGAAACGTTGCTCAGATACGTTGGCACAGATTAGATCAAAGTACCGATGACAAATACTGCAGCACAGAAAACATTTGTCTTTAATTGATTGTCGGCACCCGGAACAAAACTTGTTATTTTCCGACATTTTTAAAAGCAAAGAGAAAGTCAATTAAGGAAAAAAAAAAAAAAAAAAAGATTGGCAGATGCGGGATGCGAACTCGTGTACACCGAATACTAGGCAACTCAATCAAAGCCTCGCACTCACTTAACTGTCTTACTATAATCAGCTGCGGCGAAAATAGTGATCGTATGCGTCACTAACTCTTATAAGTTAACTGAAGGTCAATGTCCGCGCAACGGGTTAAAATGACACAACAGTTTAGATATTTAACAGCTGATCACTTACGAGTTTTTTGCACAAATCACTGAATGTTCGATAAAAGCAAGTTACTATTCGAAAAGGTCACTGTATGAGGAAAGTTTTGATGTAAAATTAAGATCACAAAGTTCAAATTAGCACACAAAAATAAAATAAAATTCACGAAAGTAATGCAAACACGTCAGTTAGTTAACCGCACGGTAGGCGAAAAAAAAAAGAATTTTTTTAAAAAAATAAAAACAAAATTAAAAATACTAAGAATCAGTCGACACTGAGTGTCACAGGAGTGAAGAGGCGCTGACTCAGCATTATGCTGCAGACAAAGACTACAGCGCCACAAGACACAAGACTACAAGACTACATCTTCTGGGTGACCTTGCTGCATCCTCGACCACTTATTAGTTCCTGTGCTAGACAGTGGTCAAGCAAGAGAAAACACTGAAATATGTACTTGTCGGAGACGGTCAATAGTACGGACACTCAAACGAAGCGCAGTGCACGAGGCGGTGGTAAGGGGTGTTCCGGCGATTCCTACTACCCCTACTATCCCCGCTACCCCTACTATCCACGCTACCCCTACTACCGACATGCGCTAGGACAAAGCCTCGGGCGAGGCAGTGCCTCGGAGGCACGGAGGTGGCCCTCAGTTGAGCTACAACCGTCGTCGCGTTCACAGTGCCGTAGGAACTGTCCCCCGTTTCGTTTAGCTGCCTAATTCAGTGTTGCCATATATACGGATTTGTCCGTATTTGTACGGATTTTGCAAGTTCAATACGGATGAATCAAGATTACGGATTTTCATACGGATTTACTATAAAGACAGAATTAGCTTCAGAAGAACCCCGTTTTCCACCTTCTTTACCAATTTTGACCAAATTCGTCTCAATGCTGATGCCCCACTGATGCCAGTTTGCCCCACTGGAGTGCGTCGGTAGACCAAAATTTCTCCGAAATAAAGAAATCAATCTTGTACCTCGACGATACCGGAGCCCCTAAACACTAAACAACTTTTAGGGTAATCACCCTGTTTTGACTTAAATCTTGACTCAAAAATGTTACGTTTAATTTTCATACGGAATTTCAATCAAAATACGGAATATTTATACGGAATTTCAATAAAAACAGAAATACGGATTTTATACGGATTTTTAAAATGAAAATACAGATTTTGCATCTACTTCATGTGGCAACACTGGCCTAATTCCTGAATAAAAACCTACTTCGAGTACTAGTGGTGTTTCTCTTTGCTTGATAACCCATCTACACGCCCGCATAATGTCTGACGGCAGCGCCAATCCTACTGACGTTCCGACATACTTATAAAAAATATTTGGAATCAAAACTGTCAATGTTGATTGGTAATTTAGTTTGTTCTCAGTAGTAACTTTAGAACTCAAAATGAATGAGAGTGTTCAGGCAAATTACTATTTCTGGTGAAACATGGTGTGCTATCATAGGGCAGAATAGAAAAAGTAATTCCCCCCCGGTTTGTTCTTGAGATAGTAATTATAATATAAATGCCGACCGTTGTTATCTTCGATACCACGTGAAGGGCTCACCTAGAGTCTTGATGTATGTATCAACAATCCACGACATCTCGCGGCCTGATGTATTGACATCGGGCGCAGGAACATCTATGCCAGCTCCTGGAATCGAATTATGGAATTATTAAGTTTATTTTATTTCTTTCCATGCTGGACTGCGAGTAGAAAAAAAACTTAGAATGTGCCATGAACCAGCTCTTCCTAGGTATACAGTAAAAGTCTGCAAGTGGGATACGATGGGCGAAAGTCTGACCATCTCTCACCATTATACAAATTGTTCCATCTGATAACCCTTGCAATGTGTGTCAAACGTGGCATTTAGTGGTTCTAGAACAGGGTTTCCCAACCAGTAAGGCGCGCCCCCCTTGGGGGGCGTCGAGCGGTTCCAAGGGGGGCGCAGAGGTCCCTGATTTCTGCCTATTAAAAAAAATACTAAACTCAATTGGTTAATTTTTGTTGTATCCGTTCTCCACGCTACGAGTCATAAAATAATAGAGAAGAAACGGTTCAGGTTAACTGCATATACTCGTAAAAACAAAAGGTAGGTACATTTATTAAAATTCTATTGTCATATGAATAAAAATAGACACCCTCATTTTTATCACTTTGTCATTGTTTGTTTAATTTTCTTATATAAACTCCCAATTTCAGCCCCTTGAGGGGGCGTAGGATTTTAGCTCAACGTTAGGTGAGACGCATAGGTTAAAACGTTGGGAACCCCAGGGTACCTACCACGATCGTTTAAAAGCATTTCTGTTTAGGATCCAACTTTGAACTGCTTCGCAATTGGAATGTTTTTTAAAATGGTACCATGATGGCGCTGCTTTTGAACTGCTCGGTTGTCTATGGTCCATTTTAAATGTCTTTTTAGTTATAAGATGGGTTAACTCTTTACCTCAATCTTGACCATAAGGTCAAAGATGAAGTCGACGATGGAGCGAGTTAACCCAGAAAATGCCTATAAAGGCACATAAATTGTCGCTGGTCTGCCTTTGAATCGCAACACCGCCAAAATTGAATCGCTTATAAGCCATCATGGTACGAATAAGCGTTGCAGACTTGTTAAGGTCCTAAATTGGATCGCGCTAAGCGATCATGGTAAGCCTCCTGTTCTAGAATCACTGATGCTCTGCCTACCTCTTCAGGGATTATAGGCGTGAGCGTATGTATTCTGCATGTTATTTATTTAAATCAGGCCATAAAGTTCCGTACTGATTATGTGCGATCGCGAGGGTAGAGCGATATACATATGTGTGATAAAAGTGCGCATGCCTATTTAAAAGTAAATAGCCTTAAAATAGGTATAAAAACTGAAATGCTGTTACTTACCGATGTAATTTTTTTTCGCCAATTCCAAAGTGTAGCGTCTTGTAATCCTTTGTAGTTCCGACACGGTATAATTCTTTGGGTTTATTGCTACTCCTGTAAAAAGGAAAACGTCCTTTAGAAGACATCCATTCACAGCTCAAGGATTTCTTTAACGAAACCGATTCGTAAACATGTGCAAAAACAAGATACAGGAATTAAAATAATAAAATTATTTCTTACAAATTGATTTCAATTCCACCGACCTCCATTTCGTATGGTGACGATCTACACCCAGCTTAAGATTGCCACGCGGGCTGTCCATCTACTAAATTATAAATAGGAAGGATTTGATCGTTTGTATGTTTGCGTTGAAACTATTCTGGACCAATTTGAAAATTTTTTCACCATTAGAATGCTACATTATCCCTGAGTAACATAAGCTACATAAAGTACCTAATAACGAAGAGCGGTGACGATAAAAGCAACAAACCTCCTTTAGCTCCCCCAAACGGGACACTGGTACAAGCACATTTATACGTCATCAGTGCTGCTAAAGCTTTCACTTCTTCTAAGTTAACGTGCTCTGAAAACCTGATTCCTGAAAATATTATTATTTATATGGAGTGACCTTAAATTAGCTAGTGAAACTTTAGGGGGTGATTCTCCCCATGAAACTAAACCTATATGACATTATAAAAAAACTTTTTCGACTTCCCATACAAAGACAAACTGCTGATCACACAAGTTCTACGAAAACTTCAAAAAAATCTTCATATTTCGACTTAAGGTTAGTACTTTCCCCAGTTATTTGGGGAAACTGGGGAAAGTACTAACCTATCTGTACAATAGCCAACTATACTTTGGAACACCAACAATGGTTATATCCATGTATACCCCCTTCGATGTCCACACAAGATAGACCGGCAATGTCACAGAGTTTGCGGGAAGCCGCTTGATGCAGTGGCACATGACCGATCCATGTAAAGATACTTAGAGGAGGCAGTGTATATCTTGCGGCTAATGAGATTATGATCTTACCTTCTCTACATTTATCAACCGACTTCAAAAAGGAGGAGGTTCTCAATTCGATTGTATTTTTTTTTGTATATTTGTTACGCGATTACTCCGGCAATTATAAACCGATTTGAATAATTATTTATTTGTTTGAAAGAGTATACTCCTGAAGAGGTCCCATATAAATTTTATCAAAAATGATTCAGCGCTTTAAAAAAAAAACAACAAAAACAAAAAATACTACAAACTAGAACATCATCTAAATAAATGAATGACATTTCTGCTTGTAGTTATCTGCTAATAAGCATTGTAGTCCACAAAAAATACTAGATATCTACTTTGTGCGAACTGTTAGGATTGAAGTCGGTGACTCATACGTTTTTAACGTGGAAAATTATTTTGTTTAATCTTATCGACTTATTCATTAAGAAGTACACAACAGCTAATAACCACCATACATACATAAAAAAGCGAGTACCTTATTTTCTAGTTTGCATGAGTTCATTAGATTAGAGACCGAAATAGGCAGATATATACATCGATGTAAATAGAGACTCTTGCCCACGCAGACAAACTGCTCAAGCAGTTTTGTGTGGGGCTTATTTTTTTAAGAAACTGTGTTTTACGTATAACACTCACGACTACAATCCCCACTGGGGTAGCTCATAACCAAACCTTAACATAAATGTGAAATACAACTATATAGACATAGCCAAGAGATGATTACCTCGGTACTTAATAGTCAAGAGCGTGAACGTACGACAACTGTGTTTTAATGAAGTTTGTATCTAACTATCAAAGCTATCTGCGTAATGAAGAGAAAGTACTAAGTCCATGGCGTAATGTGCCGCGGTGCTATTTCAAAATGTCAACAATGACAACGCCCCAGAGGACGAGCAATCCTTTGCGTGGGGCCCTCGCGCAATCAAAGGCTACGGTCCGAATGACGATAATATCGATATAATCGCTCAAACATTGGTCCGATTGACCTGTTAGCGCGCTGACAGTGACGTCACTCATGACGTCATTACCGACGCCATCTTGCGCTAACAACGACCATGCCTCGACGCGTAATCACTGTGAGCGATCTGTCAAACATCTGTCAAATGCGCGTCAAAATAAACAAATTGGACTGTTTTTCATCTGTTTTTTTTAAGGTTTTCCTTTAAAGTTCTTCTTTCTTTGTTATTGGCGTGGGTGATAACTAATCAAACTCCTTGGGCAGAAAAAATGCATTTTCAGAAGGTAAACAAAGATTTTGAGGTTAGAAATACCGTAAGCGCGCTAACGTTCTGGTCCGATTCGATAACTGTCATTTTAGCGCTGTCATCCATTCGGACCAGGCTGTAAGCGTTGGCGCGCTGTGATCGCCAAAATCGTCATTCGGACCGTAGCCAAAGTGAAGTTTCGCCGCGGCGTCGTCGGCCGAAAGGCGTGCCGCGCAAGTTTGTCGCGCATCATATTCGAGCTGCTGAAGAATAAAAACTACAGAATTTAAGGCATTAAAAATCAACATAACACCGATGTCTTTAATACCTCCTTTACAAGGTAACCTGTGTATACTGTGCTGCGAGCGATATCCGTGGATGATCTCATAACCTCCTGCTTTCCTGTTCAACGGGAATTCAAATTGCAGGGAACTGTTGCATGACCCCATTACCTGAAATCAAGTAAATGTTGCCTAAAGAAAGACATAATACAGAGAAATGTTATCATAAAAAACTTTTCAACTTAATTAAGCTACTTTCTGTGCAATCAGGACGAAGCTAAGTTACACGATATATTTAATTAGGTAAATACTATCTTTCTGCCTGCGATATGAAAAGTAACCAATGTCCTAATCCAAGCGTTCCAACTATCCCTATGCAAATCACTTTGATCCGTTATTATGAAATGAAAAGACTATTTAGAGATGCTTCAGAATTAGTTAAAATTAGAAAATAAGAAAATTTGTAATGCGATTAAAAAGGCCACCCTCAGAGTTTCTTGCCTGTTCTTCTCTGGGAAGACTGCACCTTTGCGAATAGGCGTAGAGTCAGTAGGGACAATAGAACGAATGCGTATGTATGTATTTAAATCCTTTAATGTACTTATGTTAGTATGTATTTCATGTAATCTTGACTTGTTTTAAGTGGCATCCTGAATGTCCTATAAAATAAATAAATAAATAAACACTACACACTCAAAGGCCCACACTAAGGTTTTCCCTTGTGTCGTGGGTCCCTCGGAACACACATAAAGACAAACACCCATGACCCGAGAACAAACATCGGCTTTTCACACAAATGTTTGCCCCGACTAGGGATCGAACCCAGGACCCGCCGATCAAGAGGCAGCGTCACTACCACTCGACCAAACCGGCCGTTAATAAAGATAAAAAAAAATAACAATATCAAATAAAAACTGTCACATTTTTAAAATTAGATAATCAGAATTATTCTGACTGAGTCGACTATTTTTAACTGAAACAACTTGCTCACCATCGCACTTTGCCAGCGAATACTATGAGTTATTCGCTCCATTTATTATGGACGAGGCTAACAACCTAGTCAAGTCAAAGTCAAAAATAGATTCATTGCATAGAACATTACATTAGCATTTTTAACTTTGCGCCTATTCGCAAAGGTGCAGTCTTCCTCAGGAGAAGAATAGAAAAGAAACTCGGCGGGTCGCTCTTTTTAACTCAATCATATAAATAATATATTTCTACAATGAAGTCAAGTTACTCAAACCTTCAAAATACCCTCAACTCTGAACTTCCTCTTCTTATCTGACATATGTGTGTGTTTTTTTATGTAGTCCATGAGAGAAGGCTCGCAGACTTTGACAGCATAGTGGTAATAGTATTCCACCATTTTGTAGAAACTTGGGTCTTCAGCTGTGGCAATCTCCTCCAATTTTTTCGGAATCTCATACCGTCTTACGCTTATATGCAAAGGGAAATATCTGATTCCTCTAGGATTCAATATTTGCTTAAATGAATTCATGTTTTTAATAAAATACTAACATTGATCAAAGTCAGACAACATTTTGACAGTTCCATTGCATTCAGGATGGCTACAGTAAATTTCAGTGTTCGAATGTTTTGTCAAGTTATCTTAAGCATACGTATACTTACTACTTGACCAACTGTTATAAAATTACGGGTAATTAATACTTTTACCTAGACCAAAATTATCTTTTTTTTTATTATAAGATGGGTTAACTCTTGACCTCAATCTTGACCAAGGTCATAGATGAGGTCGACGATGGAGCGAGTTAACCCAGAAAATGCCTATAAAGGCACTGGTACTCCCACGTAGCGACGGAACACAGCAAGCTGTTTGGCGTCGGACTTCGGTAGGATATTTTTTTTAAGAATCATCCTTCCTGCCTTGTCATATGAGTTTAATTACTATACGCTGAACTTCACTACGATCTGGTAAGATTGCAAGAAGCCGCTGGATGCGGGTGGCGCAGGACCAATCGATGTGGAGATCTCTGGGGGAGGCCTGTGTCCAGCAGTGGACGTCTTGCGGCTGCAGCTCTATATAGCAAGATAACGACAAACTCGCGCTCGGCTCACGCTGAAACTTCACAAGGCTCGCCCTATGGCGTTGTCAACATTGACATTTTGACATAGGACCGCGGTGTAGTCGCGGCACTGTAACTAACAAACTCGGCCTGCAGATGAGCTTCACTAGCCGAAAAGTTAACTCGGGGCTCGGGGAACATCGGGAGATTGGACAGCGGCGTCTTTCTATTCTATCTTTAATTTCTTTTTAACCAGTCGTCTGCAAATCATGAGAACTCCGACAAATCCTTAAAAAGAGAACTAACCCGTCGCGTGCTTGTTTACGCCGCGTGCGATACAAATCTTGTACACCACGTGTTGAAAAAGCACGTGAAGGTTTAAGGCGACTACAGCACCCGATAAAGGCAGCACACATAGGAATAGTGCCATCTCCGTCTCTCAACAGGCCTGGGCCGGCAGTGCGAACAGTGTCGATACACGAAGTTTACGGACTATGAAAGCGTGCGTGCGTAAAAACATGTTCGAAAGTTAGAAAAATGAGATTTATGGAAAGGTAACAGCTTAAATCGAAAAATGCGTTAACTACTTATCGAGAGTGTTCAATCACGAACATTTTGATAGCAAATTCAAGTTCCTGTGTGCATTTCACTATCGTTTTTACAGCTTAAAAGATACACAATATTAGTATTTAGAGGTGACTTTGTGAGCTTTTTCTATCGAACCAAAAGTGCTGAATCATGTTTTCAGCAAACTACTTATCTAATTTATGTCCTGAATATTACTGTAGTATTTTTTTCTTCGATTTAATGCAGTGCGTCATGCCATCTACGCATCACAAAATCGTAATTTAGGTGCTGAGAGTTCTACAGGGTATAAGAGAGTAATACGTAAACGGTGAAACCTACCCATAACGCTACAAGTAAGCAATTATTTTTTTCCCGGAAACGTCAAGGAGCTTATCGCCGCTCTCCGAATGCGATGTTTATTGTTATTTTTTGTGTTTTACGCTATAATGATTGTTTTTTGTTGCAAAAGTGGAGTAAACTTGAGTTGCTAATTTAATTTTATATAGAAAATGTCAAATAAAATGAAAAAACCTTCCTTCAACGTTGGACTGGGAGTGAAAAAAAAACTTAGAATGTGCCAGCTGCCTACTCTTCACAGGCATACTGTAAAAAGCAGTAAATGGGACGTGACCACCTCTCACCGTTACACAACATGTTGATTTCGGCGACTAATGTCTAAAACGAATAATGACGAGGTATAGTAATGACGACTTCTATTATAGTACACCTTAAATTAAAAGACAAAGTCATTTAGAATAATGATATGGATTCAGGGTTTCAGTTTTACTAAACTATCCCTTACGCGTACCCATCGGGTTCAAACGATGATTTTATTTATTTAACTTAATGCACTAAAAGTACATGGGCGGACTTAAACTTAATGCCTAATGGCATTATCTACCAGTCTACCTTAGGGTGATTGGGAGATGTACGTGGTAGGTGCATATCACAAATATATGAAAATACTTTAATAAGTATGAAACTACACTAAGAACAAAGGAAAATAACTGTAATACCTACTAAATATATAATCAAATGCATACTTGTACTTACATAAAGTAATTATAATAAATATACATACATACAATATGAATATACATAACTATAATAGATGATCTCTATATATTATACTTCTAAACAATTTATCCTTTAATAAGGAGACTTTCAAAGTAGAAAAAGTTCTGATGGATGATTATATCCTCTTTGATATACAGACAACAGAAGATTGACAGCTTATACTTCAAGTTCAAAATCAATTTAAAAATTTGCATGTTATTTGCAATTAAAATTAAAATATTGATAAAATCCTGACAAACCAATCCTTTTGGATTCATCTACATTTCATAAAACGTTAAATCGCTTAGTCGTAAAAAAATTAAATTCAAAAGTTTGAAAGTAAGATTTACATAAACAATGCTGAAGGTTTTATTGAAGACGACTTCTTTAGGCGTGCCGCTGCGAAGATGCATCTCCTCCACGAAGAGTCTTTTTGCAACTGAAATGACATGTCGCGAAGCCCTCAACCTGGCTATGGTTGAAGAGCTGGAGAGGGACGAGACTGTTTTCATGTTGGGAGAAGACATCGCCTTGTATGACGGAGCTTATAAAATTACTAGGTAAGAAGATCGTTTCTGTCATTTAGGTGATTAGAATAGAATAGAAAAAGGGATTGCATTAGAAATTCGGATCCTGAATTAGGGGTTGGGGGGAGAGGGGGAAGGGGAGGGGTGGGGAAAGGGGTGTATTCAGCAATCTTCCCCAAAATAAGTCCGATGTTGTCTGAATACCAACACGGATTTCGGCCGGGTCGAGGTACCCACACTAATCTGTTATGTTTTGTTCAGCACACAATGAGAGCTTTAGATGAACAGGTAGGGGGACAAGTGGATGTAGCGTACTTCGACTTTTCAAAGGCGTTCGATACCGTAAATAACGATATTCTGTTGGAAAAAATGGCAAAACTTGGTTTTTCCCCGGCCTTGCTGCACTTCTTTGCAAGCTATCTTAAAAACCGCAGGCAGTATGTCGAGTACGCGGGATACACGTCAGATAGCTATATAACAAAATCAGGTGTCAGTCAGGGAAGTAACCTGGGACCATTAGAATTTCTTATAATGGTGAATGATCTACCAAATGCGGTGGAGAGCTCGAAGTGTCTCTTGTTTGCGGACGACTTGAAGCTGTACATTAACGTAAATAATTTAGATGAATGTAAAAAGCTACAAAATGACATAGATTCAGTTATTAAATGGAGCCAGGAGAATAAATTATTGTTTAATGTCAATAAATGTACTACTCTTTCTTACACGAGGGCCACCCAACCAATAGAGTACGAATACAAAATGAATGGAGAGAGATTGGCTAAAATCAAAGCAAAGTGCGACTTAGGCGTTGACTTTACGCAAGATCTAACATTTAGGAGCCATATAACTACAATTTGTAAAAAAGCGTTTAAAAATCTAGGCTTTGTAATAAGGCAAACAAAAGAATTTCAAAATGTAGCTGTACTGAAAACATTGTATAATGCTTTGGTTAGGAGCCGGCTGGAAAGTTGTTCGATTGTGTGGAACCCACACGAGACAAAGTACGGGCTAATGTTGGAAAAAATCCAAAACAAATTTTTAAGACACCTCTATCACAGGCAGTACGGAGTATACCCTTTTTACCCACTAATGTATCCTACGAAGTTTGTGAGGGGTATGGTTGGGTACTATTCGTTAGAGGTGAGAAGGAAAGTCGCTCTGGTAACATATTTAGTGAAAGTCTTTCGCGGGAAAGTTGATAATCCACAAATACTAAATGAGATCCAACTTGCGGTGCCAAATAATAGACTGAGGCGAGGTCCCCGTGATAAGGTGTTTGCGGTGCCAATCTTTAGGACCAACCTACTTAAATACGCACCTCTTACAACTGCTCTCAGAACTCTGAATGAAGTCGCAAAGAAGGTAGATGTGTTTAGTTGCTCGATGGCAGAGTTGTTGGAGGCTGTAAGATCAAGTATTGTGTAGTATAAGTAGAAAGTAAGAGTTCTTGAGAGGCTGTTTATTAATTTTATTATGGATTTATTATTATTTTAATTATGGATTTTATTATTAATTATTATTATTAAATCTTTGTTAGTTGTTATTTGGACATTTGAATCTGTAGTTGACATTGTATTTATTTTTTTGATGGCACTGGTTTATATTTGTAATGTTTAGTTTAATATTTGATTTCCGATTCAATTTTTAGAAGTGTGCTGTTTTTAGTGAGAATGTTTTAATTTTATTTTTTTTGGGGGGATCTTATGTATAATTGACAAGTGTATTTATTGACTTGGGAATACTGTAAAAATAAATATACGCTATTGAAATAAATAAATGAAATGAAATGAATTTTTTTTAATGAATTTTTAAAAATTGAGGTGGGCATTAGAAATTCGGATGCATTTGAAATTCGGATCCCGAATTAGGGGTTGGGGGGAGGGGGGAGGGGGGGAACCCCCCTGCCACTCCCCCCCCCGCGGAGATTCTTATTTTTTTTTATGAATTTTTAAAAATTGAGGTTATGTTGGGGGTTATGTTGTTGTTGTGCTTACCGTTTAACGCAACCAAAGTCTTTTCTGGCACTTCGCCAGCCGCTACCGCGGCACGCTCGCTTCGCTCGCTCGGCTCGTGCGTTGGGGGTCGACGTTCTAACCTAACCAACCCCCTCCCCCCTGCCCCCCAACCACTTTTTAATCCCAAATTCAGGATCCGAATTTCTAATGCCCACCCTAGAAAAAATCTTTATTTTATAGGACATTCAGGATGCCACTTAAAACAAGTCAAGATTACATGAAATACATACAAACATACATTAAAGGATTTAAATACATGCATACGCTTTCGTTCTTTTGACCCTACTGACTCTATGCCTATTCCCCAGAGAAGAACAGGCAAGAAACTCTGAGGTGCTCTTTTTAATCGCATTACAAATTTTCTTATTTTCTAATTTTAACTAATTCTGAAATATCTCTAGAGCTGAACAGTTCTTTCCCATTGATGCCTGTCTGATAGATAATCAGAAATTTTGTAATAGCCCTTTCTGCAACGTTTTTGTTTAATTACTGTCTTTTTGTCCAAAAGTAAATTTTGAATACACATGGGAATCTGCGTATTACATAACGCTACTCAGACTCTGATCTATATTAAGTAGCAGTCGGGTTTGTTATTTCGATAGAGAGAGAAAGAGACAATCAATACTTAAGTATAGATCAAGACTTGAGTCTCCTGTAATACGGGTCTAAAAGTTTTAAATATAAGTCACAGAGTCATCTTAGGATATTATATTGGGAATTTGTACCTTAATCCATACTAATATTATAAATACGAAAGTAACTCTGTCTGTCTGTCTGTCTGTCCGTCTTTCACGCTTAAACTACTGAACCGATTTAGATGAAATTTGGTTCAAAGATAGATTGGAGCCTGGGAAAGGACATAGGCTACATTTTATCCCACAGTTGGGCACGATATAACCTGTAGTCCACGCGAGCGGAAAGCTAGTACACTTATAAAACTGCTTCATAAAATAGTGTAACCACGACTACTATATATATATATTTTTTTTTATAAAAAAAGCCTAGGGATGGAGATGTGGATGGAGCAAGCTCATCCAGAAGGTGCCTACTCAGTCGAACTTTAAAGAGATTTGAAAAGATGTTTCTCCTTCATTGTTTTTCAAATGCTTTTGAAAATTTCTATTGTATAATAAAATAAACGGAAGGTTGCGGGTTCAAATCCTGGTGCGGGCTTGTACCACTAAATTCATTTTTTCTGATTTATGTACGGATTTATAATTATCACTTGCTCAACGGTAAAGGAAAACATCGTGGTGAAACCCGCCTGTCCAAGAAAATTCGTTTTTAAAAGACGAGCTAACCCTCATGGGGCCAGCGTGATGGACTATGGCCTAAATCCCCTTTGTGTTTCGAAGGGAGGCCCGTGCCCCTCGGCGGGGACGTATATGGGCCGGTAAAAAAAAATTAATAAAAAAATCATACATAAACCCGACGAAATTAGTGGTGATGGCCCGCACCAGGATTTGAACCCTCAACCTTCCGGTTACAAATCTGGCTCACTACCAACAGGGCTTCCACCGCTTATATGAGGTTGTATACCTATGAATAATCGTACATTTTCCTTCGATTTTGTTGATACACTTCCAGGGGCTTGCTGAAGAAGTTTGGGGAGAAACGTATAATTGACACTCCGATCTCCGAGTGTGGGTTTACTGGGCTGGCTGTAGGAGCCGCCATGGCCGGCCTCCGTCCTATCGTCGAGTACATGACCATGAACTTTGCCATGCAGGCCATTGATCATGTGAGTTCGTAGAATTACTTTAAAATCTTCATAGCACTTTAACTGCCATTAAAACTGAAGTTCTTTGACTGCAATTTCACCAAAAGTTTGTTTGAACTACCTACCCAATATACCTGAATTTTCTGTTTTTAACATTCCATATTAACAGGACACTGAAGTGAAAATGGCTAAGTCTTTAAGCGACTAGAATAAGTTTGCCCCTATTAATTGCAGTGCCCTAGAACAGGGTCCATATTGGATACTTTATTAAATTGTAACACTTATATGTAAAACCTATGGATGGATGCAATAAAATATTGAGCATTGAGTATTGAGATTACTGCCTATGTCAAGCTACTCGTCTAAAATGCACAATTCCTTACTTTTAGACTTTTTCATGAATCGTATTTTTATTCCTTTCACTAGCTAGTCTTAAGCTTTTCTTTCGTTGGCCTCTTCATTTAGAGAGACTATAACCACGTTACCTTAGAGCTGAAGTAAAGTTACTGTAGTTTTTATCTCACGAGATCCAACTACTAAAAAAATATCTCCTCAGATCATAAACTCAGCTGCGAAAACCTACTACATGTCAGCCGGGAAGATCAACGTGCCCATAGTGTTTCGAGGAACCAATGGCGCTGCAGCAGGGGTGGCTGCCCAGCACTCCCAGTGCTATGCTGCTTGGTATAGCCACGTCCCGGGAATGAAGGTCATCATGCCGTTCTCCGCTGAGGATAATAAAGGCAAATGTTACCAATTATCACTAGATACATAGACATAAAGAACGTCGGTGGTCTAACGGCTAGTGAGTCGGACTCGTAAGCACCAAGGTACCGAGTTCGATCCCCAGTGCCGCCATGTACCAATGCCTCGTTTTCTGAGTTATATATATTAATTGCACACTAACCGACGCTCATACGATGAGGGAAATCATCGCGAGGAAACCTGCATATTCAGCAGACTGAACATGTAGGCAGGTTCCCCTGTTAGCAGGGTCACGGAGGTCAGATGGCACTCGCTCCACTGATGACTTGACCTGCCATGGATCATGGTCAAGCGTACCCCGAATGAGAAACGAGACTAAGCGCTAGGAAGAAGAAGACATATACATAATTTATTTTGTTTCTCCAGTACACAAACACATTTAACAGAAGGTAAATAAGTTAGTGCAGTGACAAAAAACGGCTCCAGCTCAGCATTGTGCTCTGCTTTAGAGGGAGAGCGCTGGTATTCTGCTGGTACAGAAGCGGCAAATAGACATTGCTCCAAAGGGTTACAGTCTCTGGGGAAAGATTGTCCTCAACTGGCTACCTCTTTCCAGAGAAAACGCTACGCTCCTACGTTGGTTCACCTAGTGAGGGTGAGATCCTATACTAATGCTGAAATCTAATGGTGAACCAACAATCTGGAATAGTCATGGATAGTCGCTGAACGCAGAAAGCGATCCGTATGTGGTGGTATGGTGGTCTTTAACTAGAAGTAGACGCCTAGCAGCTGCTTACTGAAAGATCACTATATCCTTGTACACGTTTATGATTATGAAGTGAAAAGCAGCAGAACATCTTGATGAAAAAACTATTAGATACAATTATGATTAGAAATACTATTTTATGCAATAGGCGAGTTAAGTCCCAGTTGGCATTTTTATTGACGATTGCTGTATTTTCGTTATTCTGGTCGCTTGTCACTGCGAGCTATCCAACTACCGTCAGGTATTTTATTTACGAAGCTTCTACCCTCACCTACCCCTATGGGTGCTTCAATCCCACTTTGAAAAACCCTGCCTTAGATCGTGCAAGAACCTACAATTCTACTAAAACGGGATATTTTTGTGATGGTAGATGAACCTTTTGGTGGCCGTTTGCTTGTGATTCTTTAACGCATATCTTTGCTCTAACTTTGATCAAAATCTTTCACCTTAACAATAATGCAGCTCGTATATCGGAATATATCGAAATGACAGAGTCACAGTAAGTGATCATCCAGAAAGTAAAGATTGTTTTTTTATTTATTATGAGATGGGTTAACTCTTGATCCCAATCTTGACCAAGGTCATAGATGAGGTCGACGATGGAGCGAGTTAACCCAGAAAATGCCCATTAAGGCACTGGTACTCCCACGCACTGACGGAACACAGCAAGCTGTTTGGCGTCGGACTTTGGTAGGAGGGTAGTCGCGAACCAGACGGCCTTTTACAGAGCCTGCCACACCGCAAGAGACCATATGACGCCACCTCAGATTTTAAAAAACTGAGGTGTCGTTGCCTAAGATGGATTACTAGGAGGCAGGTCAAATTTTTTTTGAATCCTTAGTGGCCACCTACGACACCCACGGAAAGAGATGGGGCGGTGTTATTCTTAACCGATCACCACACATCGTAAACACGGTTGTGATCTTTTCAGGTCTTCTGAAGGCAGCGGTCAGAGACCCAGACCCGGTCATGTTTTTGGAAAATGAGATCCTGTACGGTGTCAAGTTCCCGATGTCTGATGAAGCTATGTCCAAGGACTTCGTCTTGCCTATTGGTATGGAGTGTATTGTGTAGATCAGGGGTGGTCAACCAGTCGATCGCGATCGACCGGTCGATCGCGACTGTTAGTCCAGTCGATCGTGGCAAGGCAAAAAAATAAAAAAACACTTCAGATTTATGTTTTTTCTCTTAATATAATAAAAAAATTACTACATAAATCAGCTGGAATCAATACTAGCACCAAGCCCAGCTGTGTCTGTAATGGGTGAGCAGGTGGAACGAGTTTCAGAAGCAAGAAACCTAGGAGTGTTAATGGACGAGGGTCTTCGCTTCGAAGGTTACGTTCTCGAGATAGCGAAAACCTGCTTTTACAGGCTTAAAATTTTATATAGAATCCGTGACTTCCTCAGTGTAGACCTTCGTATTCGATTATGCGACGCACTTATTTTATCAAAATTGAGCTACGCAGATATATTGTATGGGCCACGGCTGTTGGCTCGCACTGATCGCGTGGTGCAGCGCGTGCAAAACGCGTGTGCCCGCTTTTGTTTTAAAATTCCCCCACGCACGCATGTGACACCCTATTTCAACGCTGCCGGTATACTCAAGATGCCTTTGCGTAGAGAGCACCATCTGGCTACTCTTTTGTTTGGTGTGATAAAAACCGGACGTCCAAAGTACCTGTACGAGAAGTTGCAGTGGCGAAATTCCACTCAAGCATGCCGTTTGGCAAGTTGGCAGCTCTCCATGCCAAAGCATCGCACGGCGGCTTTTCGTGGAGGTTACAAATATACAGCCACAAAATGTTGGAATAACCTACCCCCTCCCTTTCGTGAACTAAAATCAATACACTCTTTTAAGATCCAACTCAAGAAGCATTTAATAAGTTGTCAAAAACTACTTGCTGTAGGGGGTCGGGTTATTCCAACATACCTAAAGGAGTAGTCCAGACTATTTATTTATTTATCTCTTATATTTATCTATCATCCTTGTCACACTGTCACCAACATACACACATATCTACAAAGCACACACACACACATACACACATTTATTTACCTTTTGTATTTATCAGTCATCCTTGTCACACTGTCACCAACAAACACACATACTTACAAACACACATACACACAAACAAAGTACACACACACACACCACACATACACATACATAACACATGTAGTAGATTACTCTTGTCCGTCGGCTATGTACACACGCGCACCTAGGGTACGGCTGAAAACCAGCGTTTGGGGCCTCGGCTTCAACACATGCTGAGCTGTGTCCTTTTTGACATCGCACTACAGCACAATTATACATTGTTTTGTCGTCTCCTGTATGTGTTCTTGTCCTGTGTTTTATATTGTATGTTATTTTATTTTCTTTGTGTTGTAGTGTTTTGTGTCAAATAAATGTCTTGAATCTGAATCTGAATCTTTGCTCCGGGTGAGACTCAGGCCGGACTTTGACTTGAACTTTTTGTTTCAAATTTAATTTTATTAGTTTTAAGTTTTGATATGTAATTAATTGTATTGTAATTATTGACAAATAAATATTACTTTGTTATTTTTGAAAAAAAAAATTGTAATCTTCAAATATTTTTAGCTTTGTGTCACTCAGGCCTAAAATACTTAAAATTACTATTCAGCTCATAGTCATAGTTGTCGATTGACTACAGTCGTTAAAACCAAGTCAGAGGCCATTGTTCGGTTTGAAAAATCTGACACCAGGGTTAGCCAAGTTCGCCACCCACTTGACTACACATACACGATAAGAAGAAGCTCATAGTCAAAACAATTTTTCCGCAAAATTTTAGTCACTTAAAACTGAATTCGTTTAAGTATTCCTTGCCTTTTTTAGGTAAAGCGAAGGTGGAGAGACCAGGATCACACGTAACTTTAGCATGCGCAGGCCGGTCGACGCAGCATGGCCTCCAAGCAGCTAATGAACTATCCGCGAAAGGTACACACAATAAGCTTGCACCATTGGAGACCACATACTGTCACTAGTACTAACCAAACACACCTCTCGCTTTTTCTACATTTATAATTCGTTTTATACATTTGTATTATGCTCATCGAACCCCAGTTACGCCTTTCATCGGAGCTCGACATGACAAATTATTTCAGACTAGCATTTCCGCCCGGAACTTTTCCCGTGGGAACTTGGGAAAATTATGTAGCCTATGTCCATCGGGAATAATATAGCTTTCTAATGGTGAAAGAGTTTTTCAAATCGGTCCAGTAGTTTCGGAGCCTATTCAATGCAAACAAACAAAAAATCAAATCTTTTCTTTTTATAATATTAATATAGACATACATATACATACTAGCCGTACAAGTTAAACTGATAGAACTAACATGAGTCTAAAGAAATGATATTTGGAATCATTTACACGTCTGTTTTCTAAACATTGAATTCGTTTCTTATACTTTAGGCATTGAATGTGAAGTGATAAACCTACGGAGCATCAGACCCTTGGACTTCAACACGATAGCACAATCGGTAGCAAAAACCCACCACCTGGTCACCGTGGAGGAAGGATGGCCACAATGCGGTAACATAACGACCTTTCTTTATGTCATAACTTTAAGTAGAATATTTAATTGTAGAGCCGGCCTCAAATAATTTGACTTGAAAAAGAGAATAAGGACTAAGAATGGTTTATTACCAAGCTATGTATGACATTTTAAAAATATTTTTAATTTCGTTTAATTTTTTATTTAACATAAAAGAATAAGGTCCCGTTTCTTTAAAAAAAATAGTTAAAAAATCTATCTTTTATTATTTACTTTATTGCAAACTTCACAGTTTATACATGTTACATTACATAGCCCTTATATTAAAAATGTATACAGCCAATTAAGAAGTTAAACATATTTATAAACTGTAGATATAGATTAACGGGTAGCATAGATATATGATTAACAAAACAAAATAGATTGGATGAGTAATGTAAAAGTAAGGACAGTGTGTGTGTGTGTGTGTGTGTTATGTGTATGTGAGTGTGTGGGTGTCTGTGTATGAATGTGTATACATACACAGACACACACACACACTCGAAATAAGAAATCTCTTCCTAGAAATAAGCAGTGCCTGTTGTGTCGTATTTCTTTTTGTATGTTTCTTTTTATATGTCTATTGTGTACAATAAACAGTAAATATAATAATTAAAGGATTCTCAGTACGGTAAACTAATCCTGAGTACGGCATTATGCAATCGTATTTCTTTGCCGAGCTGTCATGTCAATTAAGAAAAAAACATAACCTATTTCATTTTGTATTTGGTTGTATATTTCCGAGTTTGGTTGGTTGTTACTTCAGGCAAGTTGGTAGAATCAGCTCTAACGAACTGAGCGGTATCCATAGTGTCAGAATCCAGTGTATTGCGAAAGTTAGAAAGTACAGGAAGCAAAGCCAAGTCGTCAGTAAATACCCAAATAATCAAAACCACGAAACAGAAACAAACTCAACAACCAACAACTCAAAAACACAACGGTTAGGTTGTGACAACCAACTGTCTAACGTTTTTTTTTTACTTTGGCAAAGGAATTAAACCGTAGAATGCCGTAGTAAGCAACAAATCGTAACCAAAACTTTAAAAATGAATTATTTTTTTATCTATGATCAAAATTAATTGATATATTTTTTATTTGAATATGGGACCTTAAAACTGCTTAAAATAAAAAAATCAAATTATTTTAAAAAATCTTGCAAATAGCCCATTGCAGTGAGGGTACATGAGAAACGGTGGTCGCCGCACTAAGCGTAGCTTGTATCGCGGCGGCCGGATTAAAACGGTTACCATGAGTTTTTAACATAGCCGAGACCCAGTCGAGTACATATTAAGAAATTAAGTTATTCTCATACTTATGTTACTTAATAATTAAATTAATAAATTTTACCGCCTAAATACTGTAGAGGTTGAAACCTTCCGCGTTGGGCGTCTTTTAATAGATTACGCTTGTCTCATCTTCTCTGCAGAACCAAGCGTGCCATTATTTTTTTACTTATTGTGACGTCACACGAGCGATTTAGTGGTGGAACGGCGCTAAAGGAAGCAAAATTTGTTCCCTTTTTGACAAGCGAAGTACATATACTTGCTTTGTCTAGTCGTTTATATGTCTGTGTCACCAGCCTTATGTAGTTTGATGATAAATGGTGTTGGGGCAGACATTGCTCGTGTGATGGAGTCCCCTGTATTCTTCGAGTTGGATGCCCCAGTGTGGCGAGTGACGGGGGTGGATGTCCCCATGCCTTTCGTACTCTTAAATCTAATATAGTTTATTTAGTATGAGTCTAAACTTTTTTATAAAATTAAAAACAAAATAGTGACCTGTGAAAATGGTCTATATATTGTTCTTAATAATAGCCATGAATAAATAATTTAACCGAACCTTAAGGCGACTACAGCACCTACTAGTAAATTACGATTTTATGATGCGTAGATAAGCATGACGCACTGCATTAAATCGAAGAAAAAAATACTACGGTAATATTCAGGACATAAACTAGATAAGTAGTTTGCTGAAAACATGATTCAGCACTTTTGGTTCGATAGAAAAAGCTCACAAAGTCACCTCTAAATACCAATATTGTGTATCTTTTAAGCTGTAAAAACGATAGTGAAATGCACACAGGAACTTGAATTTGCTATCAAAATGTTCGTGATTGAACACTCTCGATAAGTAGTTAACGCATTTTTCGATTTAAGCTGTTACTTTTCCATAAATCTCATTTTTCTAACTTTCGAACATGTTTTTACGCACGCACGCTTTCATAGTCCGTAAACTTCGTGTATCGACACTGTTCGCACTGCCGGCCCAGGCCTGTTGAGAGACGGAGATGGCACTATTCCTATGTGTGCTGCCTTCATCGGGTGCTGTAGTCGCTTTAACAATAATTTGTTGAGTTTCAAATATTTCTGACTATGTCTGTCTTTGAACTAGTGCCTCTCAGACCCCATCAGGCATATGATGTCATTTTCTTTCACCAGGCTCAAAGGTTAAGTCATTTGATGATCACAGGTGTTGGCGCAGACATATGCGCTCGCGTGATGGAGTCCCCTGTATTCTTCGAGCTGGACGCGCCGGTGTGGCGAGTGACTGGAGTGGATGTTCCCATGCCTTACGCCCGCAGTCTTGAGGTCATCGCTGTGCCGAGAGCCCCAGATGTGGTCGCCGCTGTCACAACTGTTCTCGGCAGCAAGTATGTATCGATGTGGAAAGCAGAATTTAAATCCTTACTATAAACTGTGAATGTCTGTTCTTTGTTACGCTTTCACGCCTTAACTACTGAACCGATTTTGATGGGTATAGAGATCGATTAGACCTTGAAAAATGCTATAGGCTATATGCTATAGTTGGGAATGATATAACCTGTAGTCTACGCGGGCGGATCCGCGGGCGGAAAGCTAGTAATATTATAAACGCGAAAGCTTGTATGGATGTATGCTACTCTTTAACGCTCAAACGGCTGGACCGACTTTGATAAAATTTGATATGGAGGCAGCTGGCACTCTCATTAACACATAGACTACATAATTTTCCCAAATTTCCAATGCAACGAAGTCCCGGGCGGAAAGCTAGTAATAAAATAAATAACTCCTCTTAATCAAATTTCCTCTCTAGGGTTTCCCTTGTTTTCGTGGTTTATCCATTAGCCATCTTAAAAAATTGTCTATATTCCGACTTATTCTTTTATCATCGTGTCTACAAAACTAGGCAATAGCCTAGTTTTGTTTTGTATCACTGCCATTGAGACGCCATTAGTGGAATACCACTAATGGCGTCTCAATGGCAGTGATAGATAGATAAAACGTTTATTCAATGACCAGCAACAATAAACATAAAACAAACAATTTCACACAATACACATATACAAACACAGTAAAGTATCAAGAGCGGTGATAGCCCAGTTGGTAATGAACCAGACTTGTAATCTTAAGGTCGCGGGTTGAAATCCTGGTGCGGGCCTGTACCACTAAATTCGTCTTTTCGGATTTATGTACGGATTTCTAATTATCACTTGCTCAACGGTGAAGGAAAACGTGATGAAACCCGCCGTCCAAGAAAATTCATTTTCGAAAGACGAGCGGTCCACCCGCATTGGGCCAGCGTGGTGGAGGTGTTTCGAAAGGAGGCCCTTGCCCCTCGGTGGGGACGTATATGGGCTGATAAGAAATTATCAAGGGAAATTATGGTGTGGAATGTGCAGTGGAATGATAATGGCCTTCATCCGTTCAGGGGCGAAGAACTATCTAAATGTATGTTTGTAATGAAAAAACTCAAAAACTACTGGATCAATTTCAAAAATTATTTCACCATTAGAAAGCTCCCTTATTAGCGGATGACGTAGGCTACAAATTTTTCCTGAATTCCCCCGGGAACGAAGATACGAAAGTTAATTTTGTAGCTTACTGCCGTTCCGTTTTAGATGTTTCATAAAGTATGCTTTGGAAGCAACTAATCTATTTTGTTTTTCTAACATCGGCAAATACAGCGAGGAAACATATTAACTATTTTTATTGATTTCACAGAATTGCAAGCCATGCGCATGGGTAAACTAAAATATTATACAAGACTAGAAGATAAAAAAAATCGCCACCAAAGACATAGTTAAGAATCGATTATTATAATACACGGGTAAAATTGTTTAAAAATCGGTATGAGTAAGAAAATTAAACATAGATATGTTTATCCAAGGTTAGAACTATGCTGTGTTGCAAAGTACACATCAAAAATCTTAAAAAAAAACGTAAAAATAATTAAAAACCCGTAAAAAACAATTAACTGTCTAACCTGGTATTCATTTACTTAAATAAATATTTTTTTACTGAAACTAACTAAAGGTTTTCGAAAACATTTTTTCTGTGTTCTGCATGTAATCGATTCGAACTCAATTAACTCAATTAAGAAAAAAATCGATTACGTATTCAGGGTGGAAATTGTGTCTACCTCCGAATAAAATGTAATTTTTTTTGTGAATTTGTTTTTGTGTGTTGTTTTATTTTTTATATTAAAGGCGTTTTTGTTTAAAAAAATAATGTTTTATTTTCTGTTTCTTGTTTTACCAACATGCGAAGGAAGTCAAGGGCGGAGTAAAAAAATAAAAAAACAATAATATATACCCTAAATAAACAAAAAAACAGAATATCATAGGCTATACGCACGCTTACATACGCTTACATACACATACATACACAGACACACACACACACACATACACATAACATGTCCTTACTTTTACATTACTCATCCAATCTATTTTGTTTTGTTAATCATATATCTATGCTACCGGTTAATCTAAATCTACAGTTTATAATATGTTTAACTTCTTAATTGGCTGTATACATTTTTAATATAAGGGCTATGTAATGTAACATGTATAAGCTGTGAAGTTTGCAATAAAGTAAATAAATAAATAAATAAATATTTTAAAAAGCCCCGTTTTGATTTAGACTTAGTTATATTGATGGAATCTAAAAAGAATTAACGGAACTCCTAAATATAATAATCACAAGTAAAGCGAAATTATGGTTTTTAATGGGTTAATTGTTTAAAAAAACACTTCTAAACAAGCTCGTGTTCAAATTTTATATTTGACGTATAATTCTTCTCAACATACCCTTTCATTTAATACCCATATCATGCGAGTACAAAATAAAATAACCACTACCAAATAAAATTGTCTACCTAGTCTACCATCTCGGGCGGTGCGCCATAGGTATTGAATTAAGGAGTCGTGACGTCACTTAGCTTACCATGCATTGTCATCAAAACTGAACATATATACCTACCTGCATACATCAGCAGCCCCGAGCAAGATGTGCTCGTACGCGTAATGCGCCGCGGTCCTATGTCGAAATGTCAACATTGACAACGCCAGAGGGCGAGCAAGCCTTTACGCGTTGGCCCTCGAGCAATCAAAGTGAAGTTTCACCGTCATCCGTGTGGCCTGTCGCGCGAGTTAGTTGCGCATCGTGCTTGAGCTGCAGTTGCAAGATTTGGGCCGAACAAACTTACATACAGGCATGGACATAATTAAAACCCATTGTAACGTTTTCTAAAATATCTTAACCCTTGCCCTTACCATTCAAAAAATATATTATAACAACAATTTTTCCTAAACTACCTTACCTAATTATAAGACACAGCTTAGCACCAGTGGCGTAGCCACTGTGGTATGCAGACCTTCATGGAGGATCTGGCATAACGCAACTCCTTTCTCAATCGATCATTTCGAAGAAGATTATTCGAATATCATTTTAAAAGGTTTGAAATGGTATTCGATGTCAGCATTCGAAATGATTGAAGATCTGGTCTTCCGCCATTCATTGTAGAGCTCGCGGAATAATTTCATGTATGCGATCATAGGCGTACAAATAGCACTTTTTCAGGCATCTCGTTGTAAAGTGATAAATAAGCTCACGATTGTAATAAAGATAAAGTGTAAGGAAGTGCCTGTTTGTTATTCGTAAATCCTCGCAGAAAGTGACCATAACCCCAAAAGCCTCATCATATTTATATGACACAGACACCATATGCAAACTGTAGAACTATTTCAGAACTATTTTTTGACAATAATTCCGACAGGAAAGAGTTAGCGGATATCGAGATTTTGTGATGAGTATGGTGGGATGACGTCAGCCCAGCATACTCACCGAGATACCCTCATATCTCTGTTTTAGCTGAAGCATTATTTTTGAGATTTGGCAAAGGGGTAGAACTATTTCATAACTATTTTTTGAGATCAACAGCATGTCGCTAGCTTCAGCCGTTCTTGGTGAGGATTCTGGAGTGACGTCATCCCAGCAGCCTCACCGACACCTATCTATAACTTGAAAAGTATTGAGGAACTAATTATTTCATTGTAGTACTATTTATCACTATTTCCGGAACTATTTATTGGCATATGTAAAAACGTTAAATTCCATGATGAGGCTTCTGACCCAGTTCAAAAGTTCAGTTCGATCGAGATTTTCTGGTAAGGATTCGAGGGCCCCCTGAGCTTGAGGCCCCGGGGCACTGCCCCGCCTAGCCCCTAGGTAGTATAGGACCTATTCCGGGGGCAATGAATAAAATACGTAGCTCTTCTGCGGTGACCATAGGGTTATGGTATGGGTTATGGACCATAGGTTATGGTCACCGCAGAAGAGCTACGTATTTTATTCATTGCCCCCGGAATAGGTCCTATACTACCTAGGGGCTAGGCGGGGCAGTGCCCCGGGGCCTCAAGCTCAGGGGGCCCTCGAATCCTTACCAGAAAATCTCGATCGAACTGAACTTTTGAAAATTTCTCCCATTTTCAAAATAAATATGACAGGTTCCAACCCGACTTTAATCATGGCAACTCAGTTGAGAGAAATTCGAAAGTTTTAGCTAGGGAATTCCCCTAAATTCTTTCTGTGGGTTGGCAGTGTTGTCAATTTGATGGATAGGGATATGTGCGTTTTATTACTCATCGATGTGCGTTTTATTATGCATTTTTAAAGTATTTATATATTTAATATTTTGACTTGATAAAACCTAACCAGTTTAGATAGCAGTGGGTCCCCATTTTTTGTTTTGCCCTGGGGCCCTTGGTTACTTAGCTACGCCACTGCTGAGCACATCTTATTTATACTATTTTATGTTGCTACGCCATTATAGACAAAGAAATAACTGAAGTTTTAAACATGTTTTACATCCGTAGTTTTTTCGGTCTAATTTTAAATCCAAAATATGTTACCATAGAACTATGTATGGCATGTGGGGTCAAATAAACCACCTCCGGCAGTCCGTGTCACGTTTGACCTCTATGGTGACCATGGGCAATGAATATATGAGAACAAAGCAACCAATTAACATCTCTAATACACAATTATCCCGTCGCGCGCTTGTATACAGCGCGTGCGATACAAATCTTGCACATACAGGTGTGCAAGAATCGCGCGAATATTTAATTATTATGAAAGTAGATTTGAATCTATTTCTAATTTTATGGTTGCTTAAATTAGTTATGAAACTTTAGGAAATGAGTCCCCTTCGCGCGAAACTGAAGTTTTTCTGTTCAAATAAATACCTGTTAATGCTTAGCAAATACTAAAACCCTAAATTCAGATCATTTTCCTGAGTGCTATTCCAGTGATTTTTTTTTCAGGAAAATTTCCTCATTTTTTCTTTTTTTCAAATATTGAAAAATATTGACTTTAATCGCAAGCTACCTACATCCAAAAAATGTCTCATTGTAGAAAAAGGTGGTTATCCCTTATGCCTGCTAGGGGCTGTGAGAGTGAAGGCGGGGGTGATTGTTGGAGGGGGGAGGTCGATCCATCACCGCCGCTGTCACATGCCATTAGGCCGACCTACACTGAGGGGGAGAAGATAAGTCCAGAGAACCTGGTATCAATAATTAAAAAAAATAAGCAGTGAGCACCTACCGACGACGACGTTGTGATAGTTGAACAGAGGCGGCTGGCAGAGGAAAAGTGGTTAATTATAGCCTAAAAATAGACATCAAAAATTTAGAAACGGTTGTTTTGGATGCGCTAGGGACAATAGGCAGAAACCACCACTTAACAAAGAATTATAGAATTATACCGCCAATTCAAACGGACCTGCATAAAAGAAACGCACCGATTATGTGCATTGAGATTTATAATAATTTGCCAAATAACTTAAAAATATTAACCGGAAATAATTTTAAAATAGAACTAATTAAATGGCTTGTAAATAAATGTTACTATAATCTAGATGAATATTTTAAATACAAAAATAAGTGAAATATAGCTGCTACTCTGACATAAATTTATTATTGTATAATTTTAATTGACATTCTATCATTATTTCTTTATTTTTGACTAATATTATTATTATTTTTTATTTTATTTTTATTTTCTATGACGTCATGTACTAAATTATTTTTACTAGCCCTAGCATAAGTACTAAATTATGCCACTTGACATGTCACTCATTACTAGCAATTGAAATTGTTTTATTTAAATATTTGCACGCCTGCATGTAGGCCGAATGCATCTTGGCTCAAATTTAAATGTAACACCTTTACTATACTGTGTTCTTGCAAATAAATAATTTGATTGATTGATTGATTGATTGATTGATATTAAAGTTTTAGTATTTTTTAGAGTCCGACCGAAACAGGTTTTCCGACCGAAACCGAAACCGAATATTCGACCGTGGCTTCAGTTTCGGCCGAAACAGAAACTCACGTGGTCAAGTATTTATGCAGCCCAACTAGTAGGTATATGCAATGATAATGGCTTCTCAGCAGCGCCCTGTATGAACTTTATAACAGAGCGGGTGCAATGGGATTGACATGTTTTTAAAAAACAAAAATCCTGAAAAAAAAATACTTAGGCAAAAAAGAAAAAAATAAATAAAATTAATTAAAATTCGTTGAAATACTGAAAATTTTACCTATTATTCTGCATTAATTAGGACATGAAGTGGAAACACAAATATCAATAATATTTTTATTATTTTTTCAAATTAGTTCTCATAGCAAAATGTTTACCACTTATAGTTAATAATAATCAAATCACTAACTGTTACTTTTTCATTAAATACTAAGTATGTATGTATGTAAATTCTTTATTGCTCAAAAACAGTGTCATATAATACATCTCAAAGGTAATTTAGCAGCAAAGGCGGACTTATCCCTGAAGGGATCTCTTCCAGTCTACCTTAGAGTAGTTGAGAGAGGAGACAGGTGTTGCGGGTTGCTAAGTATTGGTATTTTGAAATTTTATTAATTAATACTTAAAATATGAAATGTTGTCAGTCAAAAAGTTGTGAAACAGCTTCGTTCCAATTCCATTTCGTTGTACATTTATTTATTAGCGCCAATTCTGACCGGAACCGAAACTGCCGCCGAAACTTAAATTTTGGCTGAACTCGACCGAAACCGAAACTGAAACCGAACTTTCGGTCGGGTACTAGTATTTTAATGTATGAATTGCTAATTGTAAACTCATAGTGTCTTTACATAAATAGGTGTATTCAAGGGGCGCGAACTTTTCCACCACCCTATTGTCCGAAAATTGGCACAAATAAACGTGTAAACAGCAAATATCTACATCGAACGCGGGCTCAGCAAGGTCCAATCCACTGAACTTACATACACAAAGATAGAATATTGTGAAATATACTTTACTTATATGTAAATTATACATTTTTGGTATACTTACATATGTATATCTTAGACTTGTTGACGTGATGATCTGGATGTTTGTGCGAATGAAGATCAGGAAACGTATTTTTTAAACGATAGAATTCCAATTCGCTAACGAATTGACAAGATTCGCGTGAGAATCTCATACAAATCTTGTCAATTCGTATGCGAATTGGAATTCTATTGTTTCAAAAATCAGGCCCCTGTACTGGGAGAGTTTGACCGAGGAAAGAAAAGACTGGCAGAATAAATAGACCAGGGTCGATAATTTTTGAGACCAAAAAAAATTATAGTAGGATGATACCCATTGGAAGAGGTAGAGAATATAACAAAAACGAAAGGAAAAATAAATTACGGGCGATCTGAGGTCGGGAAGGGGGAGGGGGTGAGTTTTTAAGGGTAAAAAACGGTTAATCTCGATTTCCGGTAAAACTACAAGTCTTATGAAAAAAAGTTAAATGGCAAAGTTGTAGGTAATAAAAAGATCTACAACTTTTGTATCGATACTTTTTTCACATAACCTCAAAATTTATGTGAAAAATTCGAATAACTGAGTTTTTGGTTTTTTATTTTTATCTTTTGCAAAAAAAATTATTTTTTCACGAAATTTGGTGAAAACGTACCTTTGTATGTTCCAAACATACAGTAATTTTTTTGATTTAAAATATTCATTTTTTCACCTTATTTTGACTTAATATCGAAAAAGCACCCTAATTTTCAATCGAAAATTCTCACGTCAAAATATCTGCTTTTTTAAAAAAGTTGGTGTGTTTTTTGTTCGTTGAAATCTCTACTTTCTGATGGTATAAAAAAAATATACATTACTATGGCAAATGTTCTCAGAAAATGCAAATAATGAAAAAAACTCGAATCCAAATATTCTTTTTTGAATCATTATGTATAATTTTGAGCTATTTATTAAAATTTACCCTTTAATTACTAGAAAAACGTAAGATTTCATGTTATATTGATAAACAAAAAAATTGATAATCGAAATATACTACTATAATGAACAACCAAATAAGTTAATAAAGTTAATATTTAATAAGACATCTACAATATTTTGAGAAAGTTTTTGAATCTTCTTTAAATTATATGCGTAGAGACCTATTTATTTCTATTTTAAGATTACTTATATACCTGAGTGACCTTCGGAAAATGTTAGCCCGTCAAAAGTTATTTCATAGAGAAGAGGGGAAGGGGCTAGGAAGGTATGGGGTATAGAGACTATACACATACTACATACCGTGTACAATCTCCATAGTATGTGGCTTACTACCTTTTATTTCGTAGCAGCTGTATTAGCCAGTATTCGAGATACAGAGCAGTGAATAACATCGTTCGTAAAAAAAAACACGTGCTGGCTTTTTTTTTTAAATTATAAATGGGTTAACTCTTGACCTCAATCTTGACCATAAGGTCAAAGATGAGGTCGACGATGGAGCGAGTTAACCCAGAAAATGCCTATAAAGGCACTGGTACTCCCACGCACCGACGGAACACAGCAAGCTGTTTGGCGTCGGACTTCGGTAGGAGGATGGTCGCGAACCAGACGGCCCTTTACAGAGCCTACCACACCGCATGAGACCATAGGACGACACCTCAGATTCAGAGAAAAATGAAGTGCCTGGGATGGATTACTAGGAGGCAGGTCTCATTAGTGTTTCCTTAGTCGCCTCTTACGACACCCACGGAAAGAGATGGGGTGGTGCTATTCTCAACCGATCACCACACGGATAAAAACTTGAAGAGAATTGTGACTAATTAACTTTAAAATTTACTTGAGGAATCTTCATAGCAAGGTAATCCCCTCTTCTCTATGAAATAACTTTTGACGGGCTAACATTTTCCGAAGGTCACTCAGGTATATAAGTAATCTTAAAACCTACGAGGAAGTTGATGATTCGGATGAAATATTGGATGAAGAACCAATGCAGACCGGAAATAATCTTGGAGACGAAGACGGTGATGGTCTCGAAGATTTCGAAGATCCACGAGAATCGGGACAGTTTGTCGAATCTAACGATGAAGAAATCCCATCAAAGAGACAAAAACTAATGGAGAAGTAATTAGAATGCAAGATAAAGTATTGATAAATAAGAAGATTATTGTATTTGAAAATATTATAATAAATAACGTCATCAGTAAAAAGTATTTAAATTCAATAGTACGATTTGCATGTATATTTATCTATTATGAGATTTTCTATGACATGAATGTAATGAGAATTTAATAAATCAACTTTATTACTGAAAAAAAATTGCAGCAGTCACATTTTTTAGATGAAATCCTTTTTAAATCCTATTTTTAATATTTATGACAACTATTTTCGCATGTTTTTTGCAATTTTGATGTTTTATGGATTATCAATTTTTTTGTTTATCAATATAACATGAAATCTTACGTTTTTCTAGAACTTAAAGGGTAAATTTTAATAAATAGCTCAAAATTATACATAATGATTCAAAAAAGAATATTTGGATTAGAGTTTTTTTCATTATTTTTATTTTCTGAGAACATTTGCCATAGTAATGTATATTTTTTTTTATACCATCAGAAAGTAGAGATTTCAACGAACAAAAAACACACCAATTTTTTTAAAAAAGCAGATATTTTGACGTGAGAATTTTCGATTGAAAATTAGGGTGCTTTTTCGATATTAAGTCAAAATAAGGTGAAAAAATGAATATTTTAAATCAAAAAAATTACTGTATGTTTGGGACATACAAAGGTAAGTTTCCACCAAATTTCGTGAAAAAATATTTTTTTTTGCAAAAGATAAAAATAAAAAACCAAAAACTCAGTTATTCGAATTTTTCACATAAATTTTGAGGTTATGTGAAAAAAGTATCGATCCAAAAGTTGTAGATCTTTTTATTACCTACAACTTTGCCATTTAACTTTTTTTCATAAGACTTGTAGTTTTACCGGAAATCGAGATTAACCGTTTTTTACCCTTAAAAACTCACCCCCTCCCCCTTCCCGACCTCAGATCGCCCGTAATTTATTTTTCCTTTCGTTTTTGTTATATTCTCTACCTTTTCCAACGGGTATCATCCTACTATAATTTTTTTTCACTTTTTACCATTTTAAAAATTATCGACCCTGGTCTAAAAAGGGGGGGCTTTGCCTAGTAGTGGGATACAAAGCAGGGTAAGAGACCCATATTAAGGTTTTTTTTTATAATTCACACACATTCAGTAATAGCACCGTACTAATTCAAAAACATGCAAGGCTTGTACGAACTAAGGGTGCTAGACGAATATTGTAAATATAAACAGGCTATTATGCATAAACATTCAGAATCCCCCCTGCGGTGATAGCCCAGTTGGTAATGAGCCAGACTTGTAATCCGAAGGTCGTGGGTTCAAAGCCTGGTGCGGGCCTGTACCACTAAATTCGTCTTTTCGGATTTATGTACGGATTTCTAATTATCACTTGCTCAACGGTGAAGGAAAACATCGTGATGAAACCCGCCCGTCCAACAAAATTCATTTTCGAAAGACGAGCGGTCCACCAACCCGCATTGGGCCAGCGTGGTGGACTATGGCCTAAATCCGCTTCATGTTTCGAAAGGAGGCCCGTGCCCCTCGGTGGGGACGTATATGGGCTGGTAAGATTCAGAATCCCCACTAAGATTTGAAAATATGATTTTCAAATATTTGTCAGGTCAGGAAATAAACTCAAAACCCTTATACATATATCAGGAGGTTTACCATGATCGCTTAGTGCGATCCAATTTAGGACCTAAACAAGTCTGCAACGCTTATTCGTACCATGATGGCTTATAAGCGATTCAATTTTGACGCTGTTGCGATTCAAAGGCAGACCAGCGACAATTTATTATATTTTTAAAAATGGACCATAGATAACCGAGCAGTTCAAAAACAGCGCCACCATGGTACCATATAAAAAAACATTCCAATTGCGAAGCAGTTCAAAGTTGGATCCTAAACAGAAATGCTTTTAAACGATCGTGGTAGGTACCCAGTAAGAAAGATTACCGACTGAGCCAATGATATTATATGTTACTTATCGTAACTAGATTGGCAGTTTACGGCAGCGACGCGTTGCCACTTCGTAGATGCCTGCAGGCATATGTAACGTCAGTTGTCTGCTTGACATTAGGTGAGCGTGACGGGTCCGTTAAAGTCATTCAAAATGGTGAAATTTACTATTAAAAATTGTGTATCACGGTCCGAAAAGGATGATAAAGCAAGTGGCGTTACTTTTCACAAGTAAATTTGCATAAGTTTGATCATATTGTCTAAAATTACATCAGAAAACAAAATAAATATATCGTGCATTATTTTTGCCACCGGTGTTACCAGTTAAACGATTTAAATTTTTCTCCTTTTTTGGGAGTTTAAGGGAAAAAGATCTGAGACATTAACAAGGTAACTATGTAAATTTCTATTTACATATTTACCTTGTTAATGTCTCAGATCTTTTTTTTAACTAGCTTTTTAAATAAAAAACAGCTGTCATTTTTCATATCAAAATCCGTTTACTATCTCCTACTAATAGCTTTTCTAAATATTTTCAATGTACAGACACGCTCCCGTTACAGTTTTATGACAGTTTCTATTAAAATTTTTATTAAATTCTGTTCAGTATATACAACATTAATCACACGAAAGTAATTAAATACATTTATTCATTCATTTTTGGGAAATTATTTCTCACCACTGGCAACACTGACCGTTTTCATGACTGCTATTATCTTATCTCACTTCACCGGTAATTAGTTAATCAGTGGAAGAAACGAGACAAATATAGTTTACTTATAATATATCGGTTTCAAAGCTACGTCTTTTGAACTATCAAGTGGTTATGCATTTCTGAGAATCGTTTGTAAGACGTTACTACTCTAGTATTTATAAGCTCACTGGACTGAGCTATCAGGCTAGTCATCAGAATCAAATGATTTAGGGCCCTAGATTGTTTTTCTAATTTAATTTCTTCCAGAAAATTCCGTGCATAGAAACGTTAAAATGACTAAAATAATCCACCGCTAAACAAGTTCCAAACAAATTAACCATAAGATCAATTTCACGAAGCTTTAAAGTGTAACCCTTGTTGACATAGAACCTCTTTAACCGAGATATTTAATATCAGTTAGGGCAGTTATACTCAAAGTGTGCTCCGCGAAGACCTATATGTAGTAATTTATTTGTACACATTGTAACCTATATATATACATAATTAGTCTATTCCATTAGTCTATCTTCTTCTAAATATATAAAAGGAGAAACTGACCGACTGACTGACATATCAACGCACAGCCTAAACGGCTAAACGTAGGCACTTGAAATTTGGAAAGGACGTAGCTTAGGTACCGTAGAGGTGCACTAAGAAAGGAATTCCCGAAATTCCCACGGGAACGGGAATTAGCGGGAAAATCCTTTTGTTTGAAAAATCTAAACCGCTTAAGTTAGACGCTTGGAATTTGGCATGCAGGTACCTTAGTAAACTTAAAGCTTAGTTGCAACAGGATATTGCAAAATTCCCACGGGAACGGGAGTTTGCGGGAAAAAACTTTTGTATGTGTACTCTGTACAAAAAAAAATTAACACGCAAACGAAGTTGCGGGCATCAGCTAGTTATTTTCTATAAGTATTACTCTGCACTAATCTCGACTTCGTAAAGTTGTCCCTAAAACAAGGGTTGCCTGGAAGAGATTGCTCTTAGCGATAAAGCCGCCTTTGCGCACTTTTGTTTAGTTAAGTATGTAAAACTTTTTTTTTTGACTGTGTGCAATAAAGAATTTCTATCTATCTATCTAACCCTGGGGCAAGGCGAAAACCCCCACAGCTTTTCTTATCTTCCTATTTCTTCGTATTAATATGTAGGTATAGTCAAGTGTGTGGCGAACTTGAATAAACCTGGTGTCAGAGTGTTGAAACTGGCAAATGGTCTCCGACTTTAGTATCAGTAACAGCCGGGACCGACAGCTTAACTATTAGTTATAATCGATCAAAATCGATTTAGCCGTTTACCAATTATTAGCAATCAAATATCTCAGATGATACAAAAATTTTAATTTTAGAATTTCACATAATTCGTTGGCTTTCTGCTTAGTTCTTTACACAGTGTTTAGGCTCTGTTCTGTCACTAAACAGTTTGAGAACCACTCCGTTGGGGTAACACTGATCAGGGTGCCTCGAATCCAGGGATCTGAGATCAGAGTGATCGCAATTCAGAGTAAGTGATATCGTACGCGTCAGCGAGTTTAAAATAGGGTGCTGACAAATTGAAGACCTTTATCAGATTTAACTGCATAGGCTGGTGGCTAATGTGGAGTCGATTATGAATAAAACCACCCCATTTCTTTTCGTGGGTATTGCAAAAGTCATTTTGTAAAAACCCCCGACATGTATCGCTTATGACAGTTATGACTCTTAAACGGCTGAACCAATTTTGGTCAATTTTACTAAGAACCATCTCGATCAAGTCAGCTTTCAAACAAAAAAAACTCATCGAAATCGGTCCATTCGTTCAGGAGCTACGATGCCACAGACGGACATACAGATACACAAACTTTTAACACTCCTCTTTTTTGTGTAAACTTAACGTTTTTGTTAGATAACTTCATCCGGAACAGATAGGGCTAGGCGTTAATGAATCAATGAATCAGGACCCTGAAATTGAAGTATCTCTGAAGCTGACTGTACTACACACATCAATGCGGTCTAAGGATATTGCACGATTTTTCATGCAAAAGAGGTCTGTTTGAGAAGCTATAATTGCATACTCGAGATATATGGAGGGCTATAATTTTCAAACGAGCCATAATTTTAAACCCAATTTTTCGATTCTAGTCAGTAAATTTTGTTTTACTTGAAATTTGTGAAAACGTGACGGAAACGAAAACGAAAATGCACTTTTTGCCTGCTTTTTGTATGAAAATGGTCGAATTTACGCGATTTTTTTTTTCGTCACGTTTTCACATATTTCCAGTAAAACAAAGTTTATTGACTAGAATTGAAAATTCAGGTTTAGCACTTGCTCGTCTGAAAATTATAGCCCTCCATGTATCTGGAGTATGCTTTTGTAGCTTTTCAAACAGACCTCTTTTGTATGAAAAATCGTGCAATATCCCTAGACCGCGTTGATGTGTATATCTCTGAAGCTGACTGTTCTATGTTAGTTCCCGCATGGTTCCACGATAATACAATACAATATACTTTCTTGCACTCCAAACAAATAAGGTTACAGTTACGTTTTAATACAGAAAGTTATGTCGGGGTACAAAAGGCGGCCCCATTGCTAAAGCACTATCTTATCGGCAACCTTTGGGTGTGGAGAAAAAGTAATAAATCGTATAGATGTGGGTGGAAATACAATACATGCATGCATACTTACACAAAATAAATTACACATATACAGGGCTTTAGGTAAATCTCTTTCAACCTCTCGGGTTAATCAGTCCATGAAACTGAACATTGAACAACTTCCCCAAGGAACATAGGTCAAAATATGAAAAACAATATTTGATCTCCCATACAAAATGCGCTATCTGATGAAGTTTGTATGGAAACTCAAATTTTTTTTTTCGTATTTTGACCTATGTTCCTTGGGGAAGTTGTTAAGTTTCATGGACTGATTGACCACCCGAGAGGTTGAAAGAGATTTACCTAAAGCCCTGTATAACAATACAACATTCTTTTTCTATGGTTTCATGGCATCCGCGCGGAAATACAGAGCTTCATTATTTCCCTGCAAAATTGTCATCGACTTACAAACATCTCATTTTCGCGCGTCAATATCTCGTCGACATTTTACTGTTCAGAAAAAAAAAAGAAAAAAAATTCTCCTAACGAATATGTCAATCTGTAGGAGTGTGGTATAATTCTGTTGTCGTCCCGGCGAAATGGGTAATTCTGTGATCGATCACCGGAGACTGTCGGATTTTTGAGAATAAACCTTTATTGCACGTGCCTATAGTATGAGTAATAAAAGCCGTTGCGATGTTTTCGGGAAATAGGGAGAATTTAGTGATAGACGGAGATCCCAGGGCCGCCAGACCTTTCTTATTTTCTCATAAACCAAATGTGTGGGAAATAGTAGTGCTAGTACGTACTAGTAATGTAGGAATACCAACTAACCTGGGCCGGCGGCCAATTTTTAGCTATCAGGTTCTGAAGGTACTTCCAAAAATTACCCACTTGTCTTGAAGTCTGGCTGCTGATGTCTTATAGAATATAATTACTTAATTTAAAATTTAATGTTCAACACCGCCAGACACTCTCCGTCGGCTGTAATTTCTGCCAGACGCTTTATTATTCGCAAGTAAATTGTGCGATTATACCTACAATCTGAGCCGTGATTTTTGTATATGATGTTCAGGGAACTATAACAATACTTTTTATAGCACCCAGACTTCAAGACAAGTGAGCAATTTTTGGAAGTACCTTCAGAACCTGATAGCTGAAAATTAGCCGTCGGCCCAGGTATTCATACATTACTAGTACGTACTAGCACTACTATTTCCCGCACATTTGGTTTATGAGAAAATAAGTAAGGTCTGGCGGCCCTGGGATCTTGGTTTATGATCAGTAACCGATTTTAAAGGATTTTTTTAGGAATATTTACCATTACAGTTAACCAGTAAAATATATTATACACTAATCTTTATTTCCTTACTAATATTATAAATGCGAAAGTAACTCTTTCTGTCTGTCTGTCCGTCTTTCACGCCTAAACTACTGAACCGATTTTGATGAAATTTGGTACAGAGATAGATAAAAACCTGGGAAAGGACATAGGCTACATTTTATCCCACAGTTGGGTACGATATAACCTGTAGTCCACGCGGGCGGAGAGCTAGTAATATTATAAATGCGAAAGTAACTCTATCTGTCTGTCTGTCCGTCTTTGACGCCTAAACTTCTAAACCGATTTTGATATTTGGTACAGAGATAGATTAGAGCCTGGGAAAGGACATAGGCTACATTTTATCCCACAGTTGGGCACGATATAACCTGTAGTCCACGCGGGCGGAAAGCTAGTATTTTATAAAGAGGAAAAAATTGTTTGTTTGTATGCATTGAATATGCTAGAATCCTACATTATCTCTGAGTAAAATATGCTACATAATTTTCCCAAGTTCCCACGGGATCGAGGTCCCGGGCAGAATGCTAGTAGCCTATAAAAACTATTGATTCTTCCGCTTAGCACTTTAATTATTGTGATATGCTTATTCCGTCAATGTGATAAATAAAACCGGCCAAGTGCGAGTTGGACTCGCGCACGAAGGGTTCCGTACCATTACCTATAAAACCGGCCAAGTGCGAGTCGGACTCTATAAAAACCACTATCTCTATAAAAGCGGCAAAAAATCACGTTTGTTGTATGGGAGCCCCCTTAAATATTTAACTTATTCTACTTTTTAGTGTTTTAGTTATAGCAGAAACCAAAATACATCATCTGTAAAAATTTCAACTGTCTAACTATCACATTTCATGAGATGTGGCCTAGGACACTTATCTATAAAAACGAGCAAAAAAAATCACGTTTTTCGTATGGGAGCCCCCTTAAATATTTCTTTTATTCTGGTTCTTAGTATTTGTTGTTATAGGACCAATAGAAATACATCATCTGCAAAAATTTCAACTGTCTAACTATCACGGTTCATGAGATAGGTACAGCCTGGTGACGGACGGACGGACGGACAGCGGAGGCTTAGTATAGGGTCCTGTTTTTTCCCTTTGGGAACGGAACCCTAAAAATGGGGCAGTCCGCAAAGTACCGAGAGTTTATAATCTTACTTAGTCAATTTGCAATATTACGGTTTTGATCATGTTATGGTAACATAAACAAGAACAAATGCTTGCTAAAATGCAACTTTATTTAGCCGCTTATTTACGAGCCAAACGGTAAAGCTTGTTGTGTTTTTGACTGTACGGCTGGCCAATCACCGGATGACAGTAACAGCGGTCGATCCATCACCCTGTCATCCCCCCAAGGGAATATGTACACTTATTGTTAACAGTTATTCTGATGGTAAATCTGAGAAAATGGCACGAGAAATTCTCTACAGAAAATCACACTATTCTTGCTAATAATTATTTAAAACTGTCTTTTCGCGTGAACAAGTAGATACCCTATGTCAATCTCCAGCTACAAACACACAAACAAACATACTTTTACATACAGGGCATTTCGTAGGGCACGTTAAACCCTTGTTACCGGTTGTTGCCGATTGACTACAGTTGTTAAATCAAGTCGTTATGTACTCGACCATAATAATACACAATATGAAAAGAAGTTTAACAGACAAGACGCTTCTAAAATTCTGCAATAACGGTATCAACATCATAGGCAGATATATTGTATCTTCTAAATATATAAAAGGAGAAACTGACTGACTGACTGACTGACATATCAACGCACAGCCTAAACGGCTAAACGTAGGCACTTGAAATTTGGAAGGGACGTAGCTTAGGTACCGTAAAGGTGCACTAAGAAAGGAATTCCCGAAATTCCCACGGGAACGGGAATTAGCGGGAAAATCCTTTTGTATGAAAAATCTAAACCGCTTAAGTTAGACGCTTGAAATGTAGCATGCAGGTACCTTAGTAAACTTAAAGCTTAGTTGCAACAGGATATTGCAAAATTCCCACGGGAACGGGAGTTAGCGGGAAAAAACTTTTGTATGTAATAATCTAAATCTTAAACTAAATCAATATTTAATAAACTAAATGAAGGTCCATTAATGGACCGTCAATAAAGTGTAATCTGTTCAAAAGAAAAAATTAACATGCAAACGAAGTTGCGGGCATCAGCTAGTTGTATATATATAACAGGCATGGGTGGGACTGATCAATCCATCAATGACGTTGAAAAGGCAAATATCAGTAAGAGCTCGTCCAAATGACGCGATTTATGTGCGAGTCTAGTCGCGCCTTTCTAATCGCGCAAACGTAAGGCTCATACCACAACTACTAGTATTATGTTATCTGTGACAATACCCATACCATAGTACAACTCATATATGAGTCTCTTGTACCTCACGATCGCGCGGTTCGAAAAACGATGCGAAAGCGTTAGTACTATTATTTACTCTGCGGCGAAAGTATGTTTTGAGTTTGCTCCGCTTAATGCGTCTCAATCAACTTATTTTTTTTTATCTCTATGACGGATTTTGATGTTTGATGATTAGACAGATCAGGCACTGGACTAGCACACAGCATACCGACCAACTCTTGACTAAAGGTCAAAACCGCAAGAGTTAACCGATCTTATAATAAAAAAAACAGCTATATCGTACACTAATACTATTAAGAAAAAATTTATTGTTTGTTTTTGCATTGAGTAAGTCTCCGAAACTACTGGACTGATTTGAACTACATTATCCTTGAGTAACATAGGCTACATCATTTTCTCGAATTCCCACGGGAACGAAATCCCGGGCGGAATGCTAGTATATAGGCCAGCGCACCAGGTTACCCCATTTTCATTGCAAAACCGCTTTTATCACAACAGCACAGAGTGCACGCGTGTAACCTGCTGTGCGGCCCTCCGTACTTTATAATCATGTTAATATGAAGGTTATAAGACGTGAACTGAGGACGTGTGAGGTGTTTAGCCATTCTCAACGCGTGATCTGAAATTAGACACAGCTTCACTCACAGTTGGCCTCCATTTTACTTTGTAGAGATGGACTCAGTAGCTCGAGCATGATGTGCTAGCGCGCGGAATGCGCCGCGGTCCTATGTCAAAATGTCAACATTGACAACTCCAGAGGGCGAGCAAGCCTTTGCGCGGGGCCCTCGCGCAATCAAAGTGAAATTGCACCGTAGCCGAGTGGCGTGCCGCGCGAGTTTGTCGCGCATCATGCTCGAGCTGCAGGAGCTACATGTTATTAAGCCCATATTATGCCCCCGTAGAAAAGACAATTTTTTCTTTATTTATATTTCTACATAGTATAAACCTCCAAGGCATGCTTTTTGCGCTTCCTTCTATATAGAACTGATTCGCTAGCTATAGGTACCGCCTTTTTCTATTTTGACGCAGTTTTCTTGTGGCTTCAGCCGCTTGAACTAGCATTACTTGATAAATAGTCTGAAGTAAATCTCTAACGTTTTACTAGCCACTATATAAATCTGTAGCCGGTCATTAAGACCTCACTTTTAGTATATAAAATGGGGAAATCCATAATAATTTCACAAAGACAAACGGTAACCATTTTAGTCATATAAATGATCCCCGACTACAGCAGGCCGAGTACGATAGTGACAGCGCCGCGACAACACCGCGGCCCTATGTCAAAATGTCAACACTGACAACGCCATAGGGTAAGCAAGCCTTTGCGCGGGACCCTCGCGCAATCAAAGTGGAGTTTCAGCGTGAGCCGAGCGCGAGTTTGTCGTTATCGTGCTAGAACTGCTGATATACTGTCCCTACAGTACCTATAACCGATTCTTACATGTGTCTTGTCACAATCAGGAATTATTAATCTGTGGTATTACTCCGCCCCTTGCTTATAAGTGACTGCGTTGTGATAAAGCTCTAAGGCCCACATTACAAAACGTGACTCAGACTTTGATCTATACTTAAAGAGCAATCGTCTTTGTCATGTTGATAGTAAGAGAAAGAAACAATCTTCTTCTTCTTCTTATCGTGTAGGTATGTCAAGTGTGTGGTGTCAGAGTTTTCAAACCGCACAATGGCCTCTGACTTGGTTTTAACGACTGCAGTCAATCGACAACAGCCGGGACCGACAGCTTAACGTGCCCTCGCTCGCTCGCAACGCTCGTGAACGCACGGAAACAATCAATACTTAAGTATAGATCAAGACATGAATCTCCTTTTGTAATACGTTCCTATATCGGCATGTTATTATTGACCGACAGGTGTGTACACTAAACCTGAAATCAGTCGATACGTATCGGGTCTTTAGCGATAAGATTTGCTGCACCTGCTGCAGTTATCGACAATATCGTAGACAATCGGCCGTAAAGACACCTCTTAGTGTTGGGCGCGCCTAATTATCGATACAATTTCAAACTGTTGCTTAATTTCTTAGAGATTATAGACCCGTTTGCCTTTAGGAGTCCTAATGACTTCTAGGTTTTGAAACATTTGTACGGAATTTAATTTTTGAATCCTTCAGGAGTATATATTACTTTTTAAAGAGGTTGTTGAACTATTCCAAAAAGTAGCGAGGTTTTGTTATAGCGAAACTCATTACAATAACTTTTTATTTTACTTATTGTTCGTAAGATGCTTAAAAATGTAAAATTGTGGTAACATTTTTTTTTTACTTTTAAGAAAGTATATTTTAAACTCTAAATTTGAAACGTAATATTTTTTATTCACTTTCTCAGAGGAACTCTCCATTTAATACGAATTACATTGTAATATATTTTTTTTAAGATAAAATAGCAATTTATGTAAATCGAATACCATGGAATCGTTGCAAGCTTTACTTATATAATATGTTAGAAATAAACCATTAGATGTAGAAAGTTTATTAAAGGCCATAGAATCACGTAAGGATATCTTATAGAACGCTCATCACAGATGATGCAACTGGAAAAGTGGACCTATCCAGTTATCTACGATGTGATGCGACCAGTAAACACATAATTTATCAAATAAACTACATGTTATGTAACCATTTAACTATACCCGTCCAAAATGGGGTTAACGCACGAGTCAATCAATATTCAAATGAAACATATTCATTCATCCTATGTTAATTGACATCTACAAATAAAAACAGGTACTTACCTAGTACCTACTAATAAAAAAATGGTTTTTCAGATACTTTGGCTCGTTTCAAAAATACCATGCTATAATTTAGTGACTTTCACATCATTCAAAAAAATATTTAAAACAAAAAAACATGAAGAAAAATGAAACTGGTGTAAATAAAAAAAAAATATTGAAAAAAAATTGTTAACATTATTAAAATTTAAATAAAACATATTTTATTTATTTTTTATTTGTATATTATTTACTCAATATAACACACCCTAATAAATTTAATTTTTCACATTTTCTCTTGGTACACCCTTGCCCACTTCAACTGCCTCTCCCTCTTACATAGGTTAGCTGGAAGAAAACTCATTGCTTGAGTTAAGCTCGCCGTTGTACGAGTATATGTCCTTTCTCTTTTGTAATCTGTATGTATATGTGTGTACAATAAAGAATAAATAATATAATTCACTAACTCTAGCGTACGTTGCTCTTGTTCCTACTATGGACTGATGATAGTCTAAAGATAAATTATTTGAATTGAATCGTTATATTTCTTATATTTCTTCAAAAATAGAGTTCGAGCGAAAAATATACATTAAAAATTGCAATAGTACGGTGCTTTTATTTTCTTGTTGTGGTTCAGCAAAGTTCATATTTCAAATAAGTGAATTGATAATTTAATACCGAAACGGGTCTAAATTCGCGTATATTATGGTTTTATGTCTTTGTTCCCGACGTTTGATACAAAGTGAATGTAATTTTTAAAGGACACGACGAAAAACACAGTTTTCCATGAGACATTAAGAAAATAGAAGCGCAGTATATCCATAGATTTTACCCGGAGTAAAGTACATATGCTTAAGACCAAGACAGCTCACGTGTTGCCGTTGTCAAATTCCTCCAAGCACTTTGTGAAAATACTAACTTCTACAATGTACTTATACTTATCTATCGAGTACTTTCGCATATGACTTTATTATGAGACCCATCAGAGGAAGTGGCCATATTCAATGCAGAAGCCTTTCCCAGCTCTCCAAATCCCATGATTTCGTCCGCTGATAGTATTTTAAATAACATTGTACAAACTTGGCATATTTTCATAATACACTTTTCATTTAAATAAGTATTGCTTGGGTTATGTCCGTCTTAATATAAACATCAGGCCCACCTAGCTCACTCATTCAGAAACAATGCACTATTAAGTATTAAATTTGTACTAGGCTATTTAATTTTGTTACAATAACAAGTGACTGTTTCCACTACAATATTTAAACTTAATTTTATAAATAAGTAATTAAAATCAAAATTGAAATGCCCTTATTAATACCTTCTTACATATAAAACTCAAAATATTTTTCTAGTTCAAATTTTATTTATGTAACCGGTTAGTATGCTGTCCGCCATTCAACCACGAACTTTCGCGCTCGCCACTCGCGTTCTTAATTTAAATTTGAAAATCGAACTGGAGTTCGAGTGTGCTTTTTAATTTGCGAGTTTATTTAATAAACTTTTATCGATATTTTTATATTAAAATGTGCGTATCTCTATTTTAGCGGAATAGTTTGAGTTAAGTGCAAATTAAGTGAAGTTTCAATAAAAATGTGGCAATTTGCGGTGAGTTTTTTATTATTATTTTTTATTAATTATTTAAAAATGTATAATTATTTCAGTAGGTATTATAGCAGTATAGTTCAAGTAACATATTCTTTTGTAATAGGTACCAAATTAATTTGTACCTAAGAGATTTTTTAAAAACCAATATGCAGTTAATTAAACTGATGATTATATGCAAATATACGCGAAAAGTTTTTTAGTTGTCTTCCTGACTACCCCTCTCAGTACAGTACATTCGCCGGTGCCCTTTTCCAACCTTTCCGGTTAATTCGCACTCTATCTATGTGGAGCAACGTCATATTAATTACGATTTTTATTGCATAGCTAATATAGGGTGTCCCACGGCTATGCCACATGGAGGTAAACTACCTTAATTATTATGGATGGGACATTTTACTGAAAGAAGACTTCATTTTAATTTTAAAAACAATTTAAACTGCATTCATACATTTTTAAATAATTGCCTGGTTGAACCGGGAATCGAACCCGGTACACGATAATTTTCCACGTTAAAAACGTATGAGTCACCGACTTCAATCCTAACAGTTCGTACAAGTAGATATCTAGTATTTTTTGTGGACTACAATGCTTATTAGCAGATAACTACAAGCAGAAATATCATTCATTTATTTAGATGATGTTCTAGTTTGTAGTATTTTTTGTTTTTGTTGTTTTTTTTTAAAGCGCTGAATCATTTTTTAATAAAATTTATATGGGACCTCTTCAGGAGTATACTCTTTCGAACAAATAAAGAATTATTCAAATCGGTTTATAATTACCGGAGTAATCGCGTAACAAATATACAAAAAAAACAGTCGAATTGAGAACCTCCTCCTTTTTTGAAGTCGGTTGAAAAAACAAATCATCCTGTAGTTTTATCATACCGATTGGAATCATAAGGATTATTTTTTGCTGAGTAATATTCTTACCAGCCCATATACGTCCCCACCGAGGGGCACGGACCTCCCTTCGTTACACGAAGGGGATTTAGGCCAAGTCCACCACGCTGGCCCAATGCGGGTTGGTGGACCGCTCGTCTTTCGAAAATCAATTTTCTTGGACGGGCGGGTTCATCACGATGTTTTCCTTCACCGATAAGCAAGTGATAATTAGAAATCCGTACATAAATCCGAAAAGACGAATTTAGTGGTACAGGCCCGCACCAGGATTTGAACCCGCGACCTTCCGATTACAAGTCTGGCTCATAACCAACTGGGCTACCATACCACCGCTGGATGGGTCATTATTTAACTATAATGTAGATTGTAGGTGTGTGTCCTTAATTATGATGTAACTTACTTTAAAATACTGGTTCCGGTACTAACAGGGTCACTTCCACTTCATATGGTAAAATTCCACTACTATTTAATTTATTTTTGGACCTCAAGTATCTTTAAAAAACTGCTGACAAATTATAAAACTTATGAAAAGATTTGATAAATATCCTTTAAAATTTGAATACATTCACGCATAAAACTCGAAGAAAGTGAGAAAATTAATAAAAAATTACTTTCGCGACTTTCACATATAATTGAGGTCAGCTAGTGAAAATTGAGGATTCCCACAAAACAACTGATCAACTTTCCTCATTTAGAGTATTTTCAATCCATTTTATTCCTTGGGGAAGCTGTTTTTTCTCTGTTTTATGAATTTCTAAGGCAAGTTATTCAGTTCATTTGTACATTAACATCCTTAGACATGTCTACTTAAGATTAACCTATAGTTAAAATATTATTCATAGAATATGTTAGCCCGATAAGGTATTCAACCGTTAAGGTTTTAAGGTTTTAACCGTGTGGTGATCGGTTTAGAATAACGCCACCCCATCTCTTTCCGTGGGTGTCGTAAGAGGCGACTAAGGAGACACAAATGAGACCTGCCTCCTAGTAATCCATCCCAGGCAACGACACTTCATTTTTTTTCTGAATCTGAGGTGTCGTCCTATTATGGTCTCATGCGGTGTGGTAGGCTCTGTAAAGGGCCGTCTGGTTCGCGACCACCCTCCTACCGAAGTCCGACGCCAAACAGCTTGCTGTGTTCCGTCAGTGCGTGGGAGTACCAGTGCCTTTACAGGCATTTTCTGGGTTAACCCGCTCCATCGTTGACCTCATCTTTGACCTTATGGTCAAGATTGAGGTCAAGAGTTAACCGATCTTATAAAAAAAAAACAATTATTAGAAAATAGTTGAAAAAAATTAAAATAGTAATAAATAAATGTTGTTGTAGTGCCTCAACGTAAAAACTCACGATACAACACATAAGCTCACGCCTGTAATCCCTAATGGGGTAGGCAGAGCATCAGTGTGTATGGCATGTTCATTATAAAAAAAAATACAGTCACTGCGCGCACTCACTAGTTTACATTTAAAAAACTTTTAAATAACACGATTCTCCACACATCTTTAAAAAAGCAATTTATTTTTTTATTTTTCGTACAGCTAAGAACACTTTAATTAAATGATACAGTTATAGTAGGTAAAATAGGTAATAGGTAACGATTATAAAAATGGTGTCATAAGGGTGGTATCGGATTTATAAATTTAAAAAATCGTGACAAGGGTGGTCCAGTTCAATATTTGTTGTCTTTAAATTAGTCAACGAAAACTAATTTATTTATTTCAATTTTATACAGTTGTTTTGTTTCGCTTTTTACTAAGTATGATATATAATTACTGTTAGACTAAAACACCTTTTACTTATCAAACAGTCCCTTTAATTCGATATTTTACAAATTATAATGCGAGAACACATAAACACCGATCTACGCGCGAAAACGATTTGTCCAAAGTGCCGTGTAGTGTTTCGCCACACCGCGTGGACTGGTAGTGTTGTACCAATTGTGTCGTTGCTCGATTTTCTCTTAACATTACTTATAATAATTAGTAATTGTGACATTATTTTTTAATTATTTTTTATTGCATTGCAACCCCCAACACCTGTGTCTCCTCTCTCAACTACACTAAGGTAGACTGGAAGAGATCCCTTCAGGGATAAGTCCGCCTTTGCTACTAAATTACCTTTGAAATGTATTATATGACACTGTTTTTGAGCAATAAAGAATTTACATACATACATAATGACGTTAACCAACCATTTCTATAACTTTCATTTCAAGGTACATACATATGTCTAAATATGAAAAAAAAATTCACCCCTCCATGCAACAAGTACGATCAGCTAATGTCTAAGTATGGATGGAAGGTCAAAAATTTTTTTGGGAATTTCAAATAGGTTTCTAGGGGATTTTTTTTTTAGTCTCATGGGGAGAATCACCACCTGAAGTATCTCTTACTAATTTAAAGTCACCCCGCCACAGGTATAGCCTACATCTATATATATATATATATGTCGCATCCTAGCCAAGAACGTTTATGAAGGCAGTTAATTACGGTTAATTTAGTAAAACGTTACACCGGATGACAGCTGTCATCTGGGCAAGGTCGTGGAGAGAGTGCACTTTAGAATTATTGAAATGGTAACACTAAGTTGGACTGCAAGCTGGTTCGGTCGGATCGGATCGGTTTGTTGGATGAGACTAATATGACAGCTATTATTTTTGGAAATGGCAACATTGAAGGAAGATACGATTGAAAAAGGTTTTAAAAAGGGCATTCTTATGTTAACGGTGATCGTGAGCGCTCCTCTCCACGAATTTGCCGTGTAACGTAATAAATCTCATAAAATCATTTGTCAAGTTAGTTCATTTAAAGTAATTGTGTGATTAGTTTAATAAAAGGGTCTGAGTACGTGGTGTTAAAATCTTATTTCCATCTCGCCTACGAATAATGGATGAAGACGTCTCCATAAACACCCCTTCTGAGACCCAGCCGTCATCAGAAGTGGGATGTGAATCTGCTCGCCCACAAGGATCCTGCGATGACGATAAATGGAAACAACTCTTGGAGCAACAGAACCGTAACTTCATGGCATTATTACAAGCAATGAAAACACCAGTGGTAAATCAAAAGATACAATTACCGGAATTTGACCCCGATGCAGCGAGTGTCGACGCTAGGGCGTGGATCTCAACGGCTGATATGTGTATGGCGGATAACCCCGTAAATGGCGCTGCTTTAATGATTGTATTAAGTAAAGCTCTGAAAGGAAAAGCGTCAGTATGGCTTTCACAAGTGTCATACGCGGGCATGTTATGGAGTGACTTTAAAGAACTTTTCGTCTCACGCTATGATTGTCCCGAAACTGCTGCTTCATATTTAGCCACCCTAACTCACAGCAAGCCTAAGGAAGGAGAGTGTTATGCTGCTTATGCTGCTACATTGATGAGTTCACTGTTATCTCGCTGGAAAGATCTTAACAAAGAGCAAATCGCCATCTCTACTGTTTTGGCTCATATGTCTTCCTTTGATCCACGTATACAGCACCTGGCGTTTACTACTAACATTGATACACGAGTGAAAATGCATCAAGAACTCAAAGCATTGTCTTTCCTGAAAAGAAAAGCACCGACTACTTCACAAAATGATGGTGATGAATCAACTGCCAAGCGGCCAAAATTATTACCAGTGCAGTCAATCAAATGCTTTGTTTGCGGCCGCACGAACCATAAGACTTCCCAGTGCCGTTATCGAAAGGATAGACCAAGAAATGACTCTGGACCATCGACAAATCTACCAAGTGGAGCATCTACACACAGCAGCAACGGATCTGCGAAGCCGACCGCCCCACCAACGCTGACCTGTTACAAGTGCGGGGGCCCTGGCCACTACGCGTCGCAGTGCACGAGTACGGAAGATGTCGGGAGGAACAACACGTCGAATAAGTCTGCGGAGCGTCGTGTGGATGTCTGCACAGTTAGCGCGCCTACTGGTTCCTTGACACATTTCGGTGAGCAATATTCATTCTCTTATGATTCCGGGGCCGAGTGCTCCCTTATCAAAGAATCCATTAGTAGTCGTTTTCGAGTTAAACGAATTAACAATATTGTAAGAATGACGGGCATTGGTCAGTCCTCAGTGAGCTCTATATGTCAGATTTTAACCACTGTTCGTATAAATGATGTAGATATTGAGATTTTATTTCATATACTACCCGATAATTGCATGTGCCATAATATTATGATAGGACGAGAAGTTTTGGACCAAGGTATCAGGGTACATATGACATGTGACGAACTACAATTCACTAAGATTATGAGCATTAATTTTTGCCATACCACGGTACCAACAAATTCTTTTGAAAATATTGACACCGACATACCTGCTGATTTTAGAGAAAAGTTGAAGCTGAGCTACATTCCATACCCAAAGTCCCTATTCCGTGGCACACGGTTCATATTGATGCCACTGGCAAGTTGAGTGGTAAAAATGATAAAAAAGAATATGTTTTCGTCCTGATTGACGCGTTCACTAAGTTTGTCTTATTAATTCACACTCTTCACATCGATACTGCTAGTAGTATTAAGGCTTTGGGCAAAGCCATAACTCTCTTTGGGGCACCCAAACGTGTCATAGCTGACCAAGGTCGCTGCTTCGCCAGCTCAGATTTTCGGGATTTTTGTAGAACCCATAAAATTGACCTCCACCTTATTGCGACGGGCAGCTCTCGCGCAAATGGCCAAGTAGAGAGAGTTATGAGCACGTTGAAAAACATGCTCACAGCAGTGGAGACGAATCATGAGAAGTCTTGGCAAGACTCCCTATCTGACGTCCAATTGGCTTTAAATTGTTCAATTAGTCGAGTCACAAAGTCAAGCCCACTAGAGTTACTGATAGGCCGGGTGGCTAGGCCACTGAATTTGATGTTGTTAGACGATGAAGAACCGTTAGTTGATCTTGATGAAATTCGTTCCCAAGCCAGTCAGTGTATGGAGAAAAACGCGAAATATGACAAGAGTCGCTTCGATCGCACGAAGTCGAAAGTCGAACGCTTCTCTGTAGGTGACTTTGTGCTCTTACAAAATGAGGAACGGAACCAAACCAAACTGGACCCTAAGTATAGGGGCCCATTTAGGATTATAGAAGTTTTAGAAGGTGACCGGTATGTTCTTAAGGCTGCACAGGGAAATAGGACTTACAAATATGCTCACGACAGACTGAGGAAAATGCCCGGCATTCAAATTGAAGATGATAGCGATAACAATAGTATTAGTATGATGAATCCATAGGAAATTAATTCCTTTATTTTAAATTTAATTTTAGATATTTGATCTGATTTGAAATTAAGGGTTTAGTTATTAAGTAATTGGAGCACTTTAGGTGCCATATCCGTCTTGTGATGAGACGATGTAAGTTTGGAGCACTTTGTGCCATATCCGTCTCGATGATGAGGCGATGAAAAGGGAGCAATTAGTGCCATATCCGTCTTAACAAAGAGACGATGAATTGGAGCACCTAGTGCCATATCCGTCTCGACGTAGAGACGATGAATTGGAGCACCTAGTGCCATAACCGTTATTAGACGATGTTTATTTGAGATATTTGTCATATTTTGAGATGTAACGATACTTGGAGCACTTGTGCCATACCCGTCTATGTGACGAAGATAAATGTAATGTAGTAAGATTGTTAACACAAAAAGCTTCTAATATTGTTTATTAAATTGTAATGAATCAGATGAATGTTGTTGCATTGTGATTTCATTTGTACACCAAAAGTAAGGTGGTCATGTAATTAGATTCTTGATCAGGAAGTGGCCGAGTAGGCAAAGTACTGTCCTTTTATTTTTTATTTCAGATTTGTCACACGGGGACGTGTGACCAGCAGGACGGCCGTGTCGCATCCTAGCCAAGAACGTTTATGAAGGCAGTTAATTACGGTTAATTTAGTAAAACGTTACACCGGATGACAGCTGTCATCTGGGCAAGGTCGTGGAGAGAGTGCACTTTAGAATTATTGAAATGGTAACACTAAGTTGGACTGCAAGCTGGTTCGGTCGGATCGGATCGGTTTGTTGGATGAGACTAATATGACAGCTATTATTTTTGGAAATGGCAACATTGAAGGAAGATACGATTGAAAAAGGTTTTAAAAAGGGCATTCTTATGTTAACGGTGATCGTGAGCGCTCCTCTCCACGAATTTGCCGTGTAACGTAATAAATCTCATAAAATCATTTGTCAAGTTAGTTCATTTAAAGTAATTGTGTGATTAGTTTAATAAAAGGGTCTGAGTACGTGGTGTTAAAATCTTATTTCCATCTCGCCTACGAATAATGGATGAAGACGTCTCCATAAACACCCCTTCTGAGACCCAGCCGTCATACTAATATTATAAAGAGGAAAGATTGGTATTTTCAACCGACTCCAAAAAAGGAGGAGGTTCTCAATTCGACTGTATATTTTTTTTGTATATTTGTTACGCGATTACTCCGGCAACTGTTGTCCGATTTTCAAAATTCTTTATTTGTTCGAAAAAGTATACTCCTGAAGAGGTCCCATATAAATTTTATCAAAAATGATTCAGCGCTTTTAAAAAAAATCAACAAAAACAAAATATACTACAAACTAGAACATCATCTAAATAAATGAATGGCATTTCTGTTTGTAGTTATTTGCTAATAGGCATTGTAGTCCGCAAAAAACTAGATATCTACTTTGTGCGAACTGTTGTTGGGATTGAAGTCGGTGACTCATACGTTTTTAACGTGGAAAATTATTATATGTAACGAATAGGCTCCTAAACTACTGGACCGATTTCAAAAATTATTTCACCATTAGAATGCTACATTATCCCTGTGTAACATAGGCTTCATTATTTTCCCGTATTCCCGCGAGAACGAAGTCCCGAGCGGGATGCTACCTAGTAGGTAATGTTATAAAGAGGAAAGATTTGTATTTTTAGGGTCCCGTAGGTAGTAATCTACGAACCCTTATAGTCCGTCTGTCCGTCTGTCCGCGGGTTTCCTAAAAAACCCTTGGTCCCTAAAAAAAAAGCCGATAGAACTATAGCGTAAAATCTTAGAAAAACATTTTTTTCCGGGTGTCTCCCATAGACGTGAAATGGCAATAATTTTTTTTTCTAGGCTACAATACTTTTCCGTATTCTCACGGGAACGAAGTCCCGAACGGAATCCTAGTTATCTGATATACTTACTGTCGTGGGTACTAAATGAATATGATCCACTTTCAATGACCATTAAAAATATTATTTGGCAATATGCATAGTTTGATAAATGGTCGTAGTTTAGATAAATAATTAAATAGAGCCTGAAGCTACGTAATGGCCACTAAATTTAAAGTCAAGGTTACCAACAACCTATTTCAGCTAGTTAATTACTATAATAAGATACTCATGTGCACTCAAAACATTACTTACTTTCAGAAATATTTAAGACAATAACTAAACAAACACTTTATGAAAAGGACTAATAAATTCTCTTCTTCTTATGTTTAGGTACAGTCAAGTGTGTGGCAAACTTGGGTAATCCTGAAACCGCACAATGACCTCAGACTTGGTTTTAACGACTGTAGTCAATCGCCAACAGCCGGGACCGACTGCTTAACGTGCCCTCCGAAGCACGGAAACGCTCGTGATAAATAGCCATTTTGGTCACCCATTAGGTTCCCTGCCTCTGTATACGTTGCTTAACCACACTGATCGGTTGAGATCAGCGAGCGCCACTGGGCTATTTATTTCTGACTAGCTTTCCGCCCGTGCCTCCGCCCGAGTGGACTACAGGTTATATCGTGCCCAACTGTGGGATAAAATGCAGCCTATGTCCTTTCGTAGGCTCTAAACTATCTCTGTACCAAATTTCATCAAAATCAGTTTTTATTTATTAATAAATGGTTCAGTAGTTTAGGCGTGAAAGACGGACAGACAGACAGAGTTACTTTCGAATTTATAATATTATATTAGTAAGGATTATTATCTATCAGCGGTGATAGCCCAGTTGTGGTAATGAGCCAGACTTGTAATCCGAAGGTCGCGAGTTCAAATTCTGGTACGGGCATGTATACCACTAAATTCGTCTTTTCGGATTTATGTACGGATTTCTAATTATCACTTGCTCAACGGTGAAGGAAAACATCGTGATGAAACCCGCCCAAGAAAATTCATTTTCGAAAGACGCGAGCGGTCCATTAAGCCGCATTGGGCCCGCGTGGTGGAGTATGGCCTAAATCCCCTTCGTGCCCCTCGGTGGGGACACGTATATGGGCTGGTAAGAAGATTATCTATCAGACAAGCAAAGCAACCATGGGAATAAGTTGCTGCTCTAGAGTTATTTCAGATTTAAGTCAGTTTAATGCTCGGTTGCGTAAAGGTGCTTACGAAGTTATAGCTTCGTTAAAAGTAATGCCGTCCTTGTTTACATCAACAAGACGGAAAGTGACAGTGTGATATTTAAACTAGCATTCACTAGCCTCTGTTTTTTTTATAATTAAAAATGGGTTCGCTCTTGACCACAATCTAGCACAAGGGCAAAGATGCGGTCGAGGATGTAGCGAGCTCACCCAGAAGAAGACTGTTCACTCGTAGTTAAAAGATATTTGGGCATATCTGTGACGCAACTAGTCAAAAATGAGAAAAATAGGAAATCTATATATGTATATCTATAAAATGAATCACTAAATCAAAGCGCAAAACTCGAGAACGGCTGGACCGATTTGGATGATTCTTTTTTTTTATGTCCCTTATTGTCATGACCAGGTTTATATCAACAGAAATGAAAATCCACTGGGAAAATTCCCACGGGAACGAAGTCGCGGGCGGACAGCTAGTTTTCAATAAAAAGGCGACTACAGCACCTAAATTACGATTTTATGATGCGTAGATAAGCATGACGCACTGCATTAAATCGAAGAAAAAATACTACGGTAATATTCAGGACATAAACTAGATAAGTAGTTTGCTGAAAACATGATTCAGCACTTTTGGTTCGATAGAAAAAGCTCACAAAGTCATCTCTAAATACCAATATTGTGTATCTTTTAAGCTGTAAAAACGATAGTAAAATGCACACAGGAACTTGAATTTGCGATCAGAATGTTCGTGATTGAACACTCTCGATAGTAGTAAACGCATTTTTCGATTTAAGCCGTTACCTTTCCATAAATCTCATTTTTCTAACTTTCGAACATGTTTTTACGCACGCACGCTTTCATAATCCGTAAACTTCGTGTATCGACACTGTTCGCACTGCCGGCCCAGGCCTGTTGAGAGACGGAGATGGCACTATTCCTATGTGTGCTGCCTTTATCGGGTGCTGTAGTCGCCTTAAAAGAGCACCCTCGGAGTGTCTTACCTATTCTTCTCGGGGGAAGACTGAACCTTTGCGACTAGACGTAGAGTAAAAAGAAATGGATGTAATTCACTACTTTTACTTATTTTAAGTACCATCCTAAAGTCCGTATTACAGAACGCGACTCAAACTCTGATCTATGACTATTTTTGAGTATAATTTTCCACGTTAAAAACGTATGAGTCACCGACTTCAGTCCCAACAACAGATCGCACAAAGTAGATATCTAGTTTTTTGCGGACTACAATGCCTATTAGCAAATAACTACAAACAGAAATGTCATTCATTTATTTAGATGATGTTCTAGTATGTAGTATATTTTGTTTTTGTTGATTTTTTTTAAAAGCGCTGAATCATTTTCGATAAAATTTATATGGGACCTCTTCAGGAGTATACTCTTTCGAACAAATAAAGAATTTTGAAAATCGGACAACAGTTGCCGAAAAAAAAAAAAAAAAAACAGTCGAATTGAGAACCTCCTCCTTTTTTGAAGTCGGTTGAAAAGTCGTCTTTGTCATTTTTAATAGTGAGAGAAAAAGATAATCAATACTTAAGTATAGATTAAGACTCGAGTCGTTCTGTAATACGGGCCTAAGTGTTTTATGAAATGAAGCTATTTTTCAGTTTGTAGATAGGGACCATCCATAAATTACGTCACACGTTAAGGGGAGGGGAGGGGGTCGACAAAGTGTGACATTGTGGGACAAGGGGGTGGGAGGGGTCATAAGGAGTATCAAAACGTGTTAACTATTAATGACAAACTTTACCTACTCTGTCCCAAGCACTCTTTTTACGTTTTTACTTTGTTTGAGACAATGAGTTTTGAGTTCCAAAAAAAAACAACTACTAAGTACTGATTTTATTGGAAAATTACAAAAAAATTGAAAATATGCAAAATATGTGACGTCACGCTAGGGAGAGGGGAGTCTTACAAATGTGACCAGCTGTGACAAGGAGGGGGAGGGGGTCAAAAAATCATGAAATTCGAGTGACGTAAGTTATGGATGGCCCCATAGGCTTCTTCTGAGTGATTTTTCTTTGCTTCATTTTTATTTAATATAATTTTGTCACCGACTTCAATCCCAACAACAGTTCGCACAAAGTACATAACCAGTATTTTTTGCAGACTACAATGCCTATAGCAGATAAACACAAACGAAAATGTCACTCATTTATTTAGATGATGTTCTGGTTTGTAGTATTTTTTTAAAAGCGCTGAATCATTTTCGATAAAATTTATATGGGACCACCTCTGGAGTAAACAAAAACAGAATTTTGAAAATCGGTCCATAATTGGCGGAGAAATCGGTGAACATACATAAAAAAAAATACATACAGTCGAACATAGAACCTCCTCCTTTTTTGAAGTCGTGTTGAAGGACAAACAATCGCACTCTCACTCTTTAAGAACATCATATTATAACCCACAGACAACTTTACTAATCGTACATATTGTTAACAGTAGATAGAGATCAAATAAACCGCTAAACAATAAAGTATTCAATTTAAAACAATAGGCCAGTGCTAAGTGCGGATCAGTGCACAAAGTACAGTTAGCATCAAAAGTAGCCAAGCAACTTGTGGATACCACAATCTTAATATACCCAACTTTCCCCACAAAACTGATATGAGATTCTTAAAAAAAATTGATTTCATACCAAGATCCGTTTTAAAAAACGCGACTCAATCTCTGATCTATAGTTGAGTAACAGTCGTCTTTGTTATTTTGATAGTGAAAGAAAGAGACGATAAATACTTAAGTATAGAACAAGACTTAAGTCTTCTTCTTTAACGGGCCTAAAGGCTTCCCAAACATGAATCTTCTCACTGAACTGAACAACGTTTGAATTTCCCGGGACTACGTTCCCGTGAGAATTCGGGAAAATTATGCTGCCTATGTCCATCGGGGATAATGTAGCTTTCTAATGTTGAAAGAATTTTTAAAATCGGCCCAGTGGTTTCGGAGCCTATTCAATGCAAACAAACAAACACACAAACAAACAATATTTCCTCTTTATAACATTAGTATAGAAAACTTTTAGGCCTCGTAATGGGCCTTGTCATCTCATAAATTACTGAACTATCGCGACTTTAGAACGTTAATATTCAAACGAAACTGGGAGTAAAAGAAAAACTTATAGTGTGCCGCTGCCTACTCTTCCCAGGCATACTGTAAAAGTCTGTAAGTGGGACGTAAGGGTTTTGTCGTTGTTAGTGCAAGGCTGACAACCTCTCACCACTTAGGTACATCATATTTCATCTAATAACCCTCTGAATTTATTGTCATAAGTGGCATCAAGTGGTTTTAAAACCATGATGCTCTGCCTACCCCAATAGGGTTTATAGGCGTGTGTATGTATGTAACTTCCGATCCCAAGATATCACATCGTATGGCTAACGCACGCACACATACATGTAAGGTCCTAATTTATTAGTCACTTTCCTTTTAACACGTTATTGTGTAGGTCAAAATATATCATTTGAGTCAAAAAACAAAAGCATAATTTTAAATTTAAAAGGTCTTGAAAAATTTTGTTATGATATTTTTTCATTACTATGTTGAATAAACCCATCCATTCAAACGTAAATAATAATGGCAGTAGTAGAGCGGGCGAGCGGGGAGTGGACGGCTATAATCGAAAGAGAACCATTCCTTTATCTTTAAATTGATTTTTTTTTTATTTTTTTTTTAAATTTAATTTTCAGATAATTAATTTTTATGTTGTTTTTTGGAATACTATCTACCTATACAATAACGCCTTAGAAGGTAAGTGACTAATAAATTAGGACCTTATATACACCGGCGCACATATACACACACATACACACACCCACACACATGCACGTACACACATACACATCTGCACACACTTTGATTTAAGTAAATTTAGATATATTTTTGTTTTGTTGAAGAAATTTTGTTATTTAAACTGGGATTGTGCGAGGCACACCCAACACAAGCAAATTAATGCTTACTGGGCTGGCCTTAAGTGAGAATGTAAAAATTACTTTTAGAAATAAATAATTTTTTTTTTTTTCATTTCATAAAATAAACAATTTTTCTCAAAGAACCTGTACGACAATCCTAAAACAATCGACTTATTACTAACGCATTCGCCATCAGCCGAAGCAATCGAAGGCAGCTAACTCACATGTGAAGATATAACAAGTTAGTAACAAGTGAAACTCGCATTAACATAAACAGTGAACAGCCTACAAACACCGAAACGATTACTTAACTACACGTAACTGTACTACCAAACCAAGTATAACTGTTATTTTAGTACGGAAACTGCTGTTATTCTACATTAAGTTGGGATAAAAATAAAAATAACAGTCAGGCTGCCTAGAGTAAATTGCTTTCAAGCAATGAAGCTGCCTTGATGTATGCTACGTTTCATGTTCATGTTTCCGTACTGTACGTTCTTGTGTTCTTTGTTTTATTACTTTGTTTATGTTTTTTCTTTTACAAATTAGACTAATGGGGAAGAGGGCATTCTTCGGATACAGGCGTACCACATGCTTAAAAGAAGGCTCCAACAACCCATGAAAAGATGTGAATGTTTGCCTCTCCATGCAACTTGAGCAATCTTTACACCTTATTCGATTAGAATGAGATTGAAATATTTTTGAGAATATCATATGGGTTCCTTGAGGAATCTTAGTCAGTTTCATGAGGAAAATCACTCCTTAACTTTCGCTAGCTAATATAAATCCCCTGCAGGTTGATGTTCCGTCCTTTGATAGATAGATAAATAAAACCTTTATTTAACTGACACATTACACACACAATTACAAAAACTAAAAAAAATAAACAAAAACATTTGTATTTTAACTATTAATTAAAAATAATGTGTTTGGAAGAGTATAGTGTGTGTTTGAGTGTGAGTAGGAATGTGTGTCGCTTGCTGTCTCGCAAGATTCTCTTAGGTTAGACATCCAGATAAGTATTTGATACTGGAGGATATCCGGGAATTCATTCCCGTAAAAATTTCGTAACATTGTTTCTTGCCTACTTTATAAAAGTCCAACAGTTTAGGCTATGCGTTAACGAATCAGTAACGTTGACAAATCAATTTTTTTTTGTGACTACAACGTCTACTTTGTAAACTTGATATCGTACTTGAATAGTTCAAAGATTGTATTCAAATGGAGGGTGGGTGCCTAATGATCCATTACAGGATTTTATCCTAGTATGGACATCAAACTCTCACAAAGGTATGGTATGCTGACTGTAAGAGTACAATAATAATATATTAAGTAAGTCAATTCTATATATTAAAATTCGTTCCAGATACTCCTGACACTCCTGCTTCGAAGCAGCGAAGGCGTGCAGTTCACAAACAGACTATACTCCTCCGCAGCTTCTCCATCCCAGATCAGATTCGCAATAGAAAACAAATACGACGACACAGGCCCAGGAGCTTCGAAGCCAGAATACGCTTACAAAACTTACAAAGTCTTAGACGATGCTCTGGTGGCATACCTGAGTGACCCTGACACGAAGCTCCCAGAGTATGAGAAGTTGAAGGCCTTGTCATATTTAAATCTGAACAGACCGTATCAGTACAACTTTATCGAAGACCTGCCGAAGAGAGTGGATGCTTTCACAGGAAATGAACACAAGATTGTACCTATGGTGTTGAGTAGGTGGGTATTCTTTTTAACATCCTTCTAACTCTTTCTACCGTTTCGCATTTAGGCGCGATACAGCAGGATTCAACAGATCAGATAATTATAGTGAAGCAGCTACTATCTGGCCTTCGTGACTCTGCTAACATGAAAACCTGACTGGATTGGATTAGTGGCATATTCAGTTTCCAGTGCAATTTCCTTACGATGACTTCCAGCACCGTAAGAGCTTCAGGTTGCAGTAAACGTCAGTCAGGGTTACGCGTTTCCACTACAATAAGGCTGTAGTGTTTAAAGTGGCTTATAAGCTGTAAAGCTGATTTTTCTTTACGTCGTCATGTAATAATATGTGCTATAGTATGTTGTAAATATTAACTAAAAGACCAGAAAGCAGCAGCGTCTTTTTGAGTTCTTATTACCTCATTGCGATCAGCAAGCCTTCTGCCAAGAGTGGCGATCAAAGTTATCCTTTCAAGTTCCTTAAGAGATGCCTTCCCCGGTAGAGGAAGCCCAAGACATCTATCTTGCAATTTCTGCAAATAACGGCGTACTCAACATTCAATGAGTGCAGCACCGCCTACCCTTTAGCGCAAACTATTCAAAGTTACCCAGAATACCCAGCCACATTAAGAAATCCACCAATTAATACTTTATTCTACCATTTATCCTAAGTGCTGATCATAAATGATGATAGCGGTTTTTCCATACCATACACACACGCCTATAATCCCTTAATAATTGTGGTTTTTGTCACAGATACAACAAGTATGACCTGGATTCCCGAGGGCCAGTCCTGTACGAGAACCTGATCCACCAAAGGGACCCCATCAAGAGGCACAAGGAGCAGGCAGTGAAGACGAGTCGACTCAGCATCTCGCACTTCAACCGGGAAGACCCTGAACCCTTGGATACCTTCAACTATCAGATCCCGGTAAGTTTCGACCATAGCCTCACGGCTAATAATGCGGGGTAATTTCTCCTTTATTGAGAAAACCCTTTCTCCGAGCTTGTTATCATATAACCTTTTTTGTACCTGTACACATATGACAGTGATCTGACGGTGAAACAAGTCAAGGTGTATTTTGGCGACTCAAAACATTGCTGAGGAGCGTTTATTAGGTCTTTGTTACCGGTAACTGGAAAGTTGCACTAAAATCTTCAATTGGAATTATCTTGAGACTATACAGTCTGTTCAATTTTCCCGTTATTCTTATCATTGTGTGAACAGAAGAACAGAAGAAGAATACAGACCATATTTATTAATGGGAATAAATTGCTCAGCTCCAGAGTTATTCAGATATTAAGTCAATTAAAATTAAAAGTAAGAAAATTTTATGATTGACTTAAAAAGAGCGACCCTCGGAGTTTCTTGCCTATTCTTCTCCTGAGGAAGACTGCACCTTTGCGAATAGGCGCAAAGTCAAAAGTGCTAATGTAATTCATAATATTGACGTGTTCAAGTATCATTTTATATGTTCAATGAAATAAACACTTTTGACTTTTGACTTTTTTTGAATAACCAGTCTGATTTCAATCTTATTCAAATAATATCCATATCGCAAAGGAATGTATGGTACAAGTACATTTGTCAAATGGCTAGCCAAAGACATTCATTAAATACAAATTACGAATTCGAAACCTTTCGCCCTTGCAAGGCCATTTTGACAATGATTAGCAAAATAACTTAACCAACTTTTTTTGACTCGATTTCCGCTTCATCAGTCGCAATTCGGGACTCGAGTAACTTCGAACTCAGAACTTAATACACATCGGAACTTAATACGTGCAATATCGTTAGACACGGACTAAGGATATTGTACGATTTTTCATACAAAAGAGGTCTGTTTGAGAAGCTATAAAAGCATACTCGAGATACATTGGGGGCTATAATTTTCAGACGAGCAAGTGCTAAACCAAAATTTTAAGTTCTAGTCACCTGTCAATTTCAAGTAAAACAAAATTAACTAGAATTTAAAATTCAGGTTTAGCACTTGTTCGTCTGAAAATTATAGCTCTCCATGTATCTCGAGTATGCTTTTATAGTTTCTCAAACAGGCCTCTTTTGTGTGATAATCGTGCAATATCACTAGACCGTGTTGATGTGTATATTATTGATATTATTTTCTGTGTGCAAATAAAATATATTGTATTGTATTTAACCGTGCTCAAAGCCGAAGGTAGTTGTAGCTAATTTAAATATTACCTTAGAAATTCCATTGTTACTGGAGCCTAGCGTATTAATAAATAACTTGCTTATACATTCCACAGCACTACAAGTTTTGTTACAAAATCAATTTAATCGCAACTCATAGCTAAAGCTAAAGGCTCACACTATGTCCCTTAGCAGGTCGTAGCACTTACCCTTAGGATCAATACAAAGAGTACACGAACCCAGACCAGAGAACAAACTTCTGCACTTTACACTAACTTAAAGATTTGCATGCACCGGAAATCGAACCAAGGAATTAAAAGCAGCGTTGTTAGCCCTTGTAAAAAAAGTAACTTGTTTGGTCACTTTACTAATCCAGTTTACAGAACATCAAAATCTGATCTATTTACTTACATCACAGATTATATCATAGTTCCCACGACCTTTTCTCCCAAAGACTTCTTAATTGTGCTCCAGTTAAACCAAACACAAGGCTACTTGGTCTTCATTCCGGATTATTGTTTCAAATTAAATATACCTTATAAATAGCAACGTACTTAGCTTAATAAAGAGGTTATACCGGCATATTTTAAAGCTATAACCTTGATGCTATGCTTCTTTTTTTTTACTTATCAGATATCACATACAATGTTATGATAAAAACTGTTCCACGAAAACCATGTTGGTTTATCCGGGTAACAGGCGAGTCGTTCAATATGACTACCTTTACAATATTTGTTACTTACAATGTGTGTAATACTTTTTCATCCTGTTCCTACACTTGCCTCCACCCACATACACTTCCTGCAGTTCCCTGGGAAAATCGTTAATTATCTCCGGAACATGATATTTGTCTTGTCTCATTTCATATTTGTTACACACTTTTGGTAGGAGATACTTATGACCTGCATTTAGATTTCTTAAACCTGGTGGCCTAGTTTTTTCTGTTAGTAAACTCGTATTATTAAACTCGGTTAATATTAAAAATTTTGTTTTGTTATAAATACTCAAAACGTCACAATATTGAAACAATTGACTTCCCCTTTTACATGCTATGAAGAGTTTAAGAGAAAAAAGATAACATCTGCTGACAAATGAATTTTTATGAGCCAAAGTTACTGACATAGGTCAAAGAAGTGCTAAACCGAAAGTGGCAAAGGCGGGTTTTTTTCTAAGGGGCAAGGCGTAACTGCCTGAAGGACTAACTCCTAAAGGGTTTGTGCGCAACTCAAGGGTTTCCCCGTTGTTTGGAGGAATAGCCACCTAGATCATCGGCCTGCCTTCTGGAAATCATCTTAATTATGGTGGAATGGCGATAATGGCCATTTTATCCGTTCTTGTGCTAAAATTGAGAACTACCGAAATTCCCTAATTTTATAAAGGCTGCCTTGACTGGCGGCGTCACCACCAACTAATGTTAATGTGCTAACTAATTTGAAAGTTAACGTTCAGTTGGCGGTGGCGCTGCTGGTTGGGGCGGCTGTCACCAAGTGGGGTTTCGAAGGTTGTCGTTCTCGCCACCAGAATGGATAAAATGGCTGCTATCAATTCCAACTCTTTTGATACCATTGATTACCGAAACAGCCACCTGGCAAAGATCATTGGAAACGAGTTGCAGAGTACATCATACTTATAACGAAGTGCGAACTTGGTTAACGCTGGTGTCAGAGTTTTCAAACCGCACGATGGCCTCTGACTTGGTTTTAACGACTATAACCAATCGACAACGCCACTGGGCTACGAGTGATCCTTCTTCATCTTCATCAGCCCATATACGTCCCCACTGCTGGGGCACGGGACTCCCACAATAACATGAGGGGTAAATGCCTTACTCACCACGCTTGGCAGATGGGTTGGCGAGGGCTTTGATATAATTGCAGAGTTTTCCTTCTCTGTGTGCAGATGAACTTGCTTGTATATTTACCTTAGTCGCCTTGTACGACACCTCGATAAGAAAGAGGGTGGTCCTATTCTACTCTGTGTGAGTACACAGCTAGTGATCCTTGGTAGGTCTTTATCCAGCAATAGACGTCTTCCAGCTGTTTTCGCTATGCAGTTTCTTACATTCTTCGATGTTTAAAACAAAGCATTTTCCGGTCAACTTAGCATTGGAACCAGCTCACTGCATTCTTTCACTGAACCGTGACATGACGAGACCTTATTCCATCCTATCACACAACGTTACACGTCCATACGTTGCCTTTAATTGTTAGGTAAATTCACGCTGAATTCTATGTTGGAGTAGGCAGAGTATCAAATACATTAGAGGTCTCGATTGGCAGACCACAGCATGGAATTTCTTACTTTAATTTTCAATGATGTTATTTTATAATCGCAACATAAAAAAACAATAATAACAGCGTAAAACACGATAAACAGCAATGTACAAGTACTAGAATTTTGATACCGGCTTGTCGCGTTACATTAGTATCAGACCAAAATAGGTAAGTAATGAAAACTCCTTAATTTGACGTTTCCGGGAAAAAGTAAATTACTTGTAGCTAATTATAGTATAGTCTATTTCATAAACAATTACAACATTTACAGCCTAATCAGTGAATAATTGATTAACATTAAAGTTTAAATCTTTATTAGATCGTATAGAATCTAAACGGTTACATCCGACGTTAATTCTACATTATTAGATCTATCTTTATTCAATTAATATTTGACTAGGTTACTTTAGCTCTTATTCGTAATAAAATAGTAGTAGGTACCCGTTGTATCTGTATATTTTTTTCTTCTTTTTATTATCGTGTAGGTATAGTTAAGTATGTGGCGAACTTGGCTAACCCTAGTGTCAGAGTTTTCAAACCGCACAATGGCCTCTGACTTGGTTTTAACGACTGTAGTCAATCGACAACAGCCAGGACCGACAGCTTAACGTGCCCTCCGAAGCACGGAAACGCTCGTGATAAATTGCCACTTTGGTCACCCATCAGGTTCGCTGCCTCTATGTAGGTTGCTTAACCTATTGACACTATGCATTACTAAAATAGCTCTTACTTTAATGATTTTTTTTATTCTGTTTTTTGTTAATTTTTACTGAAGAAACGTATTATTATTGCGAAATACATATTTTTATTTTTTAAATTAAATTTTTATTTTAAAAATGTGTTAATTTGGGAAAACTGCTCTCGGCTTTAGCAAATCCCTTGCCTACAGATGCGTACCTATGGTGTAAAAAAATGTACTACACTGTCAGTGCCCATTGGGCCTTTTTATGGGCCTTTAATGTTCTCAGCTTCTAGTATTACTATTAAATAGGAGGCAATGGTAATACAATTTCGTTTTCGAATTATAATAAAAAGGCCCATTGTTTTAAGAACTTATTATATAAATATGAGCAGATGTAACGCGTGCCGGTGCACTTTGTGTTTCCTGTATCAAACAACTTGTAACCTTGAACTGATCGAACAGAATAATTGATTGAATGAACAATGAAATCAAACAAACGCAGGCGCAGATATCATAAAACGTAAACTTACTGAAATCAAGGACAATCATGCGTAATGCGTATGGCATATGTATGTCACCATAACATTGTCGAACCCGTGATATTTAATTAGGTACACTAATATGTATTATGAAGCGATGATAGTCTAGTTGGTAATGAGCCAGACTTGTGATCCGAAGGACGCGGGCTCAAATCCTGGTGCGAGCCTGTACCACTAAATTCGTCTTTTCGGATTTATGTATAGCCCAGTCATATTAGGGCTTTCACCTCGGAATGAAAGATAATAAGCTGCAAATTGGTATGAACCTTTGTTTTGTCATTCTAAATGTTGTCTCAAAAGTCACAATCGTTATCGTGTCCGCGTCTTAAGATATTCAAGGTCAAAGGTCACAAAAATCGGTTTTTCGCGAATATCTGGCTTCCTATCGGTTGAATGAGATTTGCATTTATTATAAAAGTTGTAGGCTATAAAATTCCCTACAACTTTTGTTTAAACTTTTTTTTTCATACGACCAACCGTTTTGAAGGTAGAGCGCGAAGTGCACATCGTACAGTCATATACGGCCTAATGCAAGGTCAAGCGTGAGTTATGGTTATCAGTACGTTATAAAGTCAATTATTTACTTGGAAATTATAATTATTAAACAATGCCTATTATTTATGTACTAACTATTAATTATTTATATTTAATTAAAGTAAGTAACTTGATTATTTATATATAATTATTCATATTTAACTATTTAAGTATAAAATATTATTAATTCTGGATTATATATTTTAGTTTTATTTTAAGTTAAAATGATAGTAAGAGTATATATTTTACACATATTTTTATTTATTATTAAATACGGCATAATATACATTTATCAAAATGTGAGTTCAAATATCAAAAGTATCTTTGTTGATTTTAATTGTAATGAAATTGGAAATGGAAGCTAATTATCTTCTTCTTCTTCGTCTTCTTCTTCTTCTTGTCGCTCAAAAATGTTCGATTCATTGTCATCATCCTCATTATCTGTCATGTTCATCTCCAAACCTTCCAGAATATCGGGATCATATGTATTTTCTTCATCGGGATTACTTGGATACAGTGAAGCGTTGAGGCAAGCTTGTCCGTTGCACTGGCCGCAAGCTAAAGAACATTGTAGCCCTGATTTTCTGCATCCACAGCGGGAACCACAACCATTTTTGCAATTGCAAAATATTACGTTTAGTAGTTCGGCTGGTGCTGGAGGTAATAACGTTCGTATGGGCTCCAGGATTTCATTTTCAAGCATCCAGCCCCATTCTTGAGGTTCTAAGTCCTTCCCTAACCACGTTTGAATCTGGTAGTAGACACGTTTTATGTGTTGATGAGCTGCTACACTTGTTGGTGGAAGTGTTGACAGTTGTACAGGTTTATTTAGTTTTGTAAATTTGATGAATTGCGTGTAGCGGAAATGATCAATGTTGTCCTCAGATTTTGGAGCATTATATAATGCCAACAACATGCGCACTCCATTTTCTAATAATGTTTGTTTTGGGCAGTTTTCTTGTTGAAATACTTCCACCAGTTTATCTAAATCAGGAATTTTTTCCAATGCTCTAGTAACAGTTTTTTTTCCTTTTTTAAATAGCGCAGAAGTCGTGTCACAGCCACTGAATGCGTGTAAAAATAAAATGTGCTTTTTAGTACGAGGATATTGGTCAAAACTTTTAGTAGAATATATTTGTGTTTTGACATTGCCTTTGCCAACTTTTTTCAAAAAAATTTCCTGATGATGTGACTGAGTACGTAATAATATTTTATACTTAAATAGTTAAATATGAATAATTATATATAAATAATCAAGTTACTTACTTTAATTAAATATAAATAATTAATAGTTAGTACATAAATAATAGGCATTGTTTAATAATTATAATTTCCAAGTAAATAATTGACTTTATAACGTACTGATAACCATAACTCACGCTTGACCTTGCATTAGGCCGTATATGACTGTACGATGTGCACTTCGCGCTCTACCTTCAAAACGGTTGGTCGTATGAAAAAAAAGTTTAAACAAAAGTTGTAGGGAATTTTATAGCCTACAACTTTTATAATAAATGCAAATCTCATTCAACCGATAGGAAGCCAGATATTCGCGAAAAACCGATTTTTGTGACCTTTGACCTTGAATATCTTAAGACGCGGACACGATAACGATTGTGACTTTTGAGACAACATTTAGAATGACAAAACAAAGGTTCATACCAATTTGCAGCTTATTATCTTTCATTCCGAGGTTGACCCCTTTTTTTACCTAATATGACTGGGCTAGTACGGATTTCTAATTACCACTTGCTCAACGGTGAAGGAAAACATCGTGATAAAACCCGCCCGTCCAAGAAAATTCATTTTCGAAAGATGAGCGGTCCACCCACCCGCATTGGGCCAGCGTGGTGGACTATGGCCTAAATCCCCTTCGTGTTTCGAAGGGAGGCCCGTGCCCCTCGGGTGAGGACGTATATGGGCTGGTAAGAAGAATATTATAAAGACTAAGTATTGAAAGTTTGAAAAGGCTCCGAAACTACTGGACCGATTTGAACAATTCTTTTACCATCAGAATGCTACAGTATCCCTGAGTAACATCAAGGGACTAACTTGTTCGGGTGGAATCTAGCAAATCAATTTCTAACTGCCAAACAACTTTGTATGTTAAAGAAGAAGAAATAAAGAAAGAAAATACGTTTACATCTATCCAAAGGTAATTTTTTTTTGAAATGTAAACATTCGAACATCGTCAGAGATCAGAGATTGTAAAGTAAACGGTATAAGAACGTTCTCATTGTGTGAAAGTTAATACTCCACTCTGCTGTATGAGCGAAAGTGGTTCCGCACGTCACCGCCCCACAATGCTTAATTGTATCAGAAAATAAAGTTTTACTTTTATTACCTTAGAGTTGAGTGATACTTCCGTACATAGAGTAACATTAAATTATTTAGCGAAATTTTAGGGCGTGTTTCTCCCTATGAAACTGAACTACTTTCCCTAAGAAACCTATATGAAATTTAAAAAAAAATTAACTTCCCATACAAAGGCAATTCAGCCGATCGATCACACAAGTATTGAGTATGGAGTCGCGAATTTTTTTGTTTATTATTTCGACCTATTTCCTTGGGAAAAGTTGTTCAGTTTCATGGGCTGGTTTTCTAGAACAACCTAACTTTACAAATTGAAAACTAGTTTAAGGGTGAATTATAAGATGAAACATAAGTTGCTTTTTAGCAATAAGGCCGCCGTTCTGTACACTTTCTTGTTTTTGTTTGTTTTTTTGTCTGTTTATAAGTATTTATGTGTGTGCAAATAAAGAGTTAAAGAAGAAGTTCTATAGCGATCTTTCAGTCATACACCAAATCTTGTGTACTTGTTCGAGGCTTTTCCAAACGTGCATCCTACAAATTCCGATCAGCCTCATTGTTCTCTTGTTTTCACTTCTGGGGCTCGTCTGCTATATTTTCCGGCCAATTTGTCGTCTTCTACTGCCTTTAACTGTCGTTTTTAACATGAGTAAAATGGTGGTAGTTTGTCAGCCTTTTGCTCATGTCTATACGTACAGCAAAACTAAGATTCCTTCGGCAGCTATTAAAAATTTACCACTGATATTATACATTATTTATTAGTAACTATTATTATATTTATGTTAGATGCGTACCATTTAAAGACATGCATGAAGCAATAGTAATTCTTGCCAGTTCCTTAGCCATTATCATTCAAGATCATTACACCCACAGCTCCTAAATCATTAAACAATGGCTTGGTTAGTATAGAATTATCGACCATAACTCAAATTGACCTTAACCGCACCCCGACATTAAAGCTGTCAAATCTGCGCGCGAGCAAACAGTAATTGTTTAATGAAATGCTGTTCAACAACATATCAAACATTTAACAACATAAAAAAATATAATTTAAGGCGACTACAGCACCCGATAAAGACAGCACACACAGGAAAAGTGTCATCTCCGTCTCTCAACAGGCCTGGGCCGGCAGTGCGAACAGTGTCGATACACGAAGTTTACGGACTATGAAAGCGTGCGTGCGTAAAAACATGTTCGAAAGTTAGAAAAATGAGATTTATGGAAAGGTAACAGCTTAAATCGAAAAATGCGTTAACTACTTATTATCGAGAGTGTTTAATCACGAACATTTTGATAGTAAATTCAAGTTCCTGTATGCATTTTACTATCGTTTTTACAGCTTAAAAGATACAAATATTGGGTATTTAGAGGTGACTTTGTGAGCTTTTTCTATTGAACCAAAAGTGCTGAATCATGTTTTCAGCAAACTACTTATCTAGTTTATGTCCTGAATATTACCGTAGTATTTTTTTCTTCGATTTAATGCATTGCGTCATGCTTATCTACGCATCATAAAATCGTAATTTAGGTGCTGTAGTCGCCTTAATAACATATCAAACGGCCTACATTAGAGATTAACTTTTTTAGTCAGTTCAAATCGGTTTGATTTATTAAACCTTCGCGCGATTCTTGTACACCCGTGTGTGCAGGAATGGTGCAGGATTTGTATCGCACGCTCCGTAAACATACCCAAAAAAAACTTGGGCCCATACTCAGCGGGTGCGACCAAAGAGGCAGACCAAAAAAAAACAACGGGTTGCACTCCGGGAGTGCCGGCAGAAGTAGGCTTTGCAAAATCCGTTTTTTTTGCTATCCGGATATTATCCGTTTTGAAATTTGATTATCCGGATATCCGGATAATATCCGGATATTTGAAATAAATAAAAATACCAAGTAAAATGTATGGAAATTGTTGTTTATTAAACTTAATGGACTGATATGATCGTAAATAACAATAATAACAGCTTTATAAGTAATTTGGAAAGTTAAATCTTAACGAAATAACAATTATTTTCTTACCATTATTAAAGACTTTCAAAATCAATAATATTAAAGTTTTAAATATAATCATATTCATACATAACTAGAAAGATCTATAAAATAATGCGTTGCGTTATACAATACTACGATAAAAAAGAAACATTTCTTAAAATTTGAAACAGAATTACATGCAAAATCAACAAATCTTAAATTTTTATTATTTGAAATAATTGAAATTAAACTAAAACCACTAAAACGATACAAACATATTTCTTTGTTAACATTATAACACAAACGATTAAAAATATAAGAAGATTTATAATAAAAAGTAAAGTTTTATTACTGATAATTTGAAATATCCATAAAATAATGCCTTACAATACTACAGTAAAAACATGTCTAAAATATTAAATATTAAACGGAACAACATGCAAAATCAACAAACCTTAAATTCTACTTAATTGAAAGAAACTAAAACAATACGAACATAATTCTTTGCAACATTAAAACACAAACGTTAAAGATAGAAAAATCAACTAAGGCACGTAAATATTTTTTTTTTTTAAATTCTTCTTCTTCTTAATCTTAAGAGCCGCGCTCTTGTCGGTGTAGCAATTTCCATTCTATTCGGTTCTGAGAGATATCTGTCAGTTCCCTATAAGTTGACACTCCTATTTTTTCTTTTAACTGGTCGCTAAATCGTCTTCTCGGTCGCCCTTTTCCTCTCCTTCCTTCCACCTTGCCTTCCATAATGACTTTGAAAAAATCATCATGACTAAGTAGATGACCAATTATAGACCCTCTTCTGTTGTCTATTGTATTATTGAACATTATTATTTATTCACCTGACTCTTTTGGTAGTATGATCTTAAAAAACTTAAAGCATCGAGAGTATTATCATGCATTAAACTACGAATTTTATTACACATGTAGCCTGCGGCGGAGAATACTCTCTCAGCTTCTACGCTGGTTGGTGGTACAGTCTTCAGTAATTTGTACACTTGCGACAAATGTAGACCCCGTTCGCCGCCATTGTCATATAGAGCCATCTCAACTCGGACCTTCGTTTCCATGTCTAGTTGACTAGAAGATTCACAATGTGCTGATGAAGTCGACGGTGTTTCTGAAATGGCTTCATTTATCCTTTTCTGCAACTGTTCCTTGATTGAAAAGGTTGTGTTCAAATTAGCAGTACTTTCTTCAGTATGCGATTGGGATTGTGCTGATGAGTCATTGAGCGTAGGTTCCACCGGCTCCGGCTGCGACTTTGGCGAAAAGTATTGCGTATATATTTTAGCGATGAACTTTAATATCTCTTCACTATCAAGATTCTGGACTGGAAAGGGTAACTCGAAGGACCTTCTTTATAAAAATTGGCACAGTTGTGCAAGTATTTTAGTGTGCTACTTAATATAGGAATTCGTCGTTCACTGATACTTTTTTTCAAAGACATCATGAGAACATCGCTGACGCAGCTGTTTTCTTTTTGAAAACAGCTGACGCAGTTAATTTTTTAGGATGTTTTCATGTCAATCTGACATAACTGTAAGATCCGGATATCCAGATTTTACGATATAAATTATCCGGATCCAAAACCAGGACGGATATCCGGATAAACGGATATCCGAATATCCGGATCGCAAACCCTAGGCAGAAGTGAAAACTTGAACATTAACGTTGTGCATTAATATGGAAATAAAACAAAATACACAAAAAGAGTACGTTATTCTCTCAGGATTTGAACCCTCGACCTGTTGCTTACAATCTGGCAACTTTTCCACTCGACCAATTGTCTACTTCCAATCCAGTAAAATAGTCTATCGGTATTTGCGCACTATGTGCGAATAATCGTTGACATCGTTGACATATGTCACAGAGATAATTTTACCATAGGGCTGCCATCCGTCCAGGTTTCCACCCATATTTCAAAGTACACAACGCTGCTAAAGAAGTTTTCACTTCAAAAAAGGTGGCAACCCTATCCTACGCATTTCGATCACATCTGACGGTCACGGTCACGTGACATCTGACGCGAGTTCATCGCGAGTTTAACATTTTTTCCCCATACTAAAAGTGCTCAACGCCGTTAAAGAAGTTTTCACTTCAAAAAAAATTCAGGATATCTTGGTTGCCCAATGGTTTTTGTCCGTGTGGTGATCAGTTGAGAAAAACACCACCTCATTACTTTCCGTGGGTTTCGTAAGAGGCGACTAAGGAAACACAAATGAGACCTGCCTCCTATTAATCCACCCCAGGCAACGACACCTCAATTTGTTCTGAATCTGAGGTGGCGTCCTATGGTCTCATGCGATTTGGTAGGCTTTGTAAAGGGCCGTCTGGTTCGCGACCACCCTCCTACCGAAGTCCGACGCCAAACAGCTTGCTGTGTTCCGTAATGAAAAGAAAATTTAAAAAATGGTGGGCTGCAGAGAAGGCATTCGTCCAGGAGTGGGCCATTAATGGCTAAATAAATTTTAAAAAACTTACTGTGGCCCGAAGCTTTGCTCTTACTTGCATTTTTTTGCAGAAAGTAAAGCGACTTTGTAAACTCTAGTATTCCTAAACTACATTCTTGTCATGCTCATCAGCCTATACAGGTTGAAAAAGAACCTCCTAGCTTTATTGAAAATCCTGAACCAGTATCACTTACTGAACACTTTTTATTTTTAATATTTTTATTTTGGGGGGGGGGGGGGTGTAGGAGTAATGTCTACGTTTAGGCAAAAAATTGACTTGTCCCATTGAAAAAAATATTTTTAAAAAAAATTCTTTGAGTGATACTGGTTCAGGATTTTGAATATAGTTAGGAGGTTCTTTTTCACCCAGTATAAGTTATTACCATTGGTGGGCAATAGCAAGGGCCTCCCTTCGAAACAGTAAAGTTCATTAGGGGCCGTCCACATATTACGTCACGCAAAATTTCGAGTTTTTGAACCCCTCCCCCCTATGTCACGCTTTTTTGGTATCCCTTTAACATGTATGGTCACATTTGGTATGACCCCCACCCCCTCCCCCATACGCTGTGACGTAATATATGGATGACCCCTTATAATCTTTAGAGCATTTTCAGAAAAACTGATTACAAGACTAGTAATGTGTATGATAGTACGAGTATAATGTTTTAAGTATGACATACAGACAGCTGCAGAGATACCTACCGGATAAAGATGAAGTGGTCAATGACAAAACATACAATTTTAAAATCATGATTAAACGTAATTGTTTAGTTGACAAAACAATATTAATATACAAAATATCATTGAAATACCTGAAACATTTCGTGAAATAACTTCATCCTTTTGTCATAGGGTCAGTGGTCAGGTATCTCTGCAGCTGTATGTACATATTTTGTCTGTTTCTGTATCCGCAAGGAATCTGGATGTGGGACTTTTAGTTAGTGTGTTGTGATAATTTTAACAAACCAAAAAATAAACTTACAGAGAAAGTAAAAAAAAACGTGCAAAGTTTACAAACGAGACGCTTACGAAATTCACATAAAATGTAGATCGAATTCAATGTCAGCGATTCAACTCGCTGTAAACGAATAATCGTTTATTTCGCCATCCATTGCGGCTTCTTCAAGGCATCTTTGAGTGGTTGTTGAAGGTAAGCTGCGATGTTAATGGTAATGAGAGGAATGTCGTTCATTGCCAGTAGGAAGTAGAAGGTGTGGTCACTGGTTTGTTACGCAATGAGCTTGAATGGAATATACCCGAGTAAGTTGAAACTGGTCAATCCGTTGTTTCGATGGCTTGCGGCTAGATATTGAAAAAAAATTAAACAAAAAATCAGTTTGCCTAATGATAAATTCAGGATTTTGAATATAGTTAGGAGGTTCTTTTTCACCCAGTATAAGTTATTACCATTGGTGGGCAATAGCAAGGGCCTCCCTTCGAAACAGTAAAGTTCATTAGGGGCCGTCCACATATTACGTCACGCAAAATTTCGAGTTTTTGAACCCCTCCCCCCTATGTCACGCTTTTTTGGTATCCCTTTAACATGTATGGTCACATTTGGTATGACCCCCACCCCCTCCCCCATACGCTGTGACGTAATATATGGATGACCCCTTATAATCTTTAGAGCATTTTCAGAAAAACTGATTACAAGACTAGTAATGTGTATGATAGTACGAGTATAATGTTTTAAGTATGACATACAGACAGCTGCAGAGATACCTACCGGATAAAGATGAAGTGGTCAATGACAAAACATACAATTTTAAAATCATGATTAAACGTAATTGTTTAGTTGACAAAACAATATTAATATACAAAATATCATTGAAATACCTGAAACATTTCGTGAAATAACTTCATCCTTTTGTCATAGGGTCAGTGGTCAGGTATCTCTGCAGCTGTATGTACATATTTTGTCTGTTTCTGTATCCGCAAGGAATCTGGATGTGGGACTTTTAGTTAGTGTGTTGTGATAATTTTAACAAACCAAAAAATAAACTTACAGAGAAAGTAAAAAAAAACGTGCAAAGTTTACAAACGAGACGCTTACGAAATTCACATAAAATGTAGATCGAATTCAATGTCAGCGATTCAACTCGCTGTAAACGAATAATCGTTTATTTCGCCATCCATTGCGGCTTCTTCAAGGCATCTTTGAGTGGTTGTTGAAGGTAAGCTGCGATGTTAATGGTAATGAGAGGAATGTCGTTCATTGCCAGTAGGAAGTAGAAGGTGTGGTCACTGGTTTGTTACGCAATGAGCTTGAATGGAATATACCCGAGTAAGTTGAAACTGGTCAATCCGTTGTTTCGATGGCTTGCGGCTAGATATTGAAAAAAAATTAAACAAAAAATCAGTTTGCCTAATGATAAATTCATTGTGTTTTTCAGATAGGGGAAAGCCTTTTTCATCGTGGTTGCTAGTAAATTAGTTCCAAATCAAAGCTATTAGCTATTAAAATAATTAAAATGTAGTGCCCCTGGGTGGGGAGTCCCCACTGGTGACGCAAAAGGGTTGATAAAAAATATATTTAAGAGTTTTAAAACGGTATTATTAATTACTAATTTAATTTTTGTATAAGTTACATGTTATTTCTTAAAATTACAGTAAATAGTAGTTAACTTAACTAACTATACAACTAACAGCTTAGTGACGTTATTCTGTAAGTTATCTTATCATATTACGTTTACAAAGAATATAAAACTTTCCTCCTAAAGGCTTTCCAAGTTTCAACTTAAGTATAGACAAGAAAAATATATATTTTTTAACTTTTCCAAAACTCCGGCAATTTTTTCTCGAACTCGAGTATCGTCCGCGTCCACGCGCTCTCTCTCGCGACTCACGCGCAGGCTTGCAAGTTGCAACGGTCCAGTCAACGCGACCTTGCTCTGAACTTGCGTCGTACTGTACTTACTCGTGTACATTCTACACTGACGCACCAATATGTGAAGGCCTTTCGTGTTGACGTCGACACACCTCCGTCAGCCTCCTGGGCCCCGATTCTGTAACTTCAGTTGTGTGTAGATGGAATGGAGGCCATTTTATCTGTTCAGGTGACGAAATTGAGAACTATTTATTTTCATATATACAAATTATACACATCAACACGGTCTAGGGATATTGCACGATTTTTCATACAAAAGAGGTCTGTTTGAGAAGCTACTAAAGCCAAGTAAAACAAAATTTATTTAACAGAAATCAGGTTTAGCAGTTGCTCGTCTAAAAATTGTAGTTTTCCATGAATCTCGAGTATGCTTTTATAGCTTCTCAAACAGACCTCTTCTGTATCGTGCAATATCCCTAGACCGTGTTGATGTGTGTATTTGCTGACAACCACCCCGACCAGCAGCCAACCGAACGTAAAGTTGCAAACTACCTAACAACTGAAAATTCAGTTGGCGGAGGCGCCACTAGTCAAAGCAGCCGTCATTAGATGTATGAAAGGATAGTTCTCACTTTCGCCACCTGAACGGATAAAATGGCGACCATTCCATCGACACTTAACTTAAGTTACAGAATCGGGGCCCAGAGCCGCTATTCCACTAATCAATGGTATCTCAATGGCAAGAACTATTGACACCTCATACACTTGATGACAACTGCCGTGTGGTGATCGGTTGAGAATAACACCACCCCATCTCTTTCCGTGGGTGTCGTAAGAGGCGACTAAGGAAACACAAATGAGACCTGCCTCCTAATCCATCTCAGACAACGACACATCATTTTTTTCTGAATCTGAAGTGTCGTCCTATGGTCTCATGCGGTGTGGTAGGCTCTTTAAAGGGCCGTCTGGTTCGCGACCACCCTCCTACCGAAGTCCGAAGCCAAACAGCTTGCTGTGTTCCGTCAGTGCGTGGGAGTACCAGTGCCTTTATAGGCATCTTCTGGGTTAACTCGCTCCATCGTCGACCTCATCTTTGACATTTATGGTCAAGATTGAGGTCAAGAGTTAACCCATCTTATAATAAAAATAAAATAAAATAAAAACTGCCCACACCAGCTGCGCCACTGTCAACTGTACCTTAAGTTATAACTATAGCTAGCAACGCCCTGGACCTTTAATAACGTTGTATATCATTGTAGCCAGGGGGGGTCCAACCCTCCCCCCGAAATTTTCAAAAGCATGATCATCTCCCTGTCCTTATCCATCTACGAAACATCCTAAAGTAGTATCGGCATTATATGGTGTGTTACCTCCAAATTTGCGACCAGTTCTGAAATTGTCCAACCGATTTGTATTGTGCTCGTCAGTGCTTCCCAAAAGAAGTACATCTGTGGTCTAAGCAGAACTTGAAGTTTGGAAAGTTGAGGTGCGGATATATTTAAAAAAAAGAAGAGTAGATTGATCCTCTAATGCGTTTGAGTTCACGTGAAAATGTCATTTCATATACATTTTTTTACTTTCTAAACCAACCCCTCCCCCCCGAAACAGAATACTGCAATGGCTACGCCCGTTGATGCGGACTTTAAAGGCGAGGGTTGAAGATAAAGTTTTGACAGTGAGATAGATCGTGATGATTTGATGATATTTGAGTCGCATATACATCTTGAAAAAAAAATTTGCCTTTCCAAACAAGCTGTGCGTCTTTATTACTTTACGTCTTAACTTTATTACTGTCTATAATGTAACTTTTACTCTGTATCATGTTCTGTAATGTTGGTGTGCAATAAAGTATAATTGTATTGTATTGTATTATCTTTCTTTTCGGATGGACATTTTGCTCCAAAATTAAAAATGTCGTATTGACGCCGACATTAGATTACTTATAACTTTTGAACAGTTGAACCAATTTTGATCAACTATATGTCTTTCCAGGTGAGACCAGTTGATGCAGCCTCTTTATCAACTGTAAATATTCATAAAGATATTCATGTGCAGAAGTTATGCTAATTCATTAAAAGCCACTCAGCATAACTTTTTTAACCTAGCAACATTCTAACCACAATTCTGCCAATTCAAGATAATTACGCAAAAAAAAAAATTACTTCTGTAATTGAAAGCCTTTCAAGGGCAACTACTAGGAACTCTATGCCATTTTTACGGCTATTAATAACTAACTAGTATCGACGTTAAATATCGTGACACAATAATTATAAAAAATTTACATGTTGCGGCACAAAATATGTAATAGCTTTGTGGTTGATAATGAATGCTTGTTATTAGTTTTATTAATGAACTTTAATAATTTCTTTGCTACGGAATTTGACATTGACATAGCCGGTTTTTTATACCAGTGCACAAGGGCATTGTTTGCGAACTTACGTTTTAGCTGCGTAATTAGTCACACACCCACTCTTGTTGCTAATTAGGGTAATACCTATTATATTACTCCTAACATTCGTTTTATTATAACTTTTATACGGCTGAACCAATTTTGATCAAATTTAGCTAAGAACTATCTCGATTACATCAGCTTTCAAACAAAAAAACCTCATCGAAATCAGTTCATTCGTTTAGGAGCTACGATGCCACATACAGATCCACGATACATTCGTCAATCTTATAACACCCTTCTTTTTTGTCGGCGGCTAAAAAATCCTCAGACGCGAGGGTTTTGTTGTATCGTGGGAGAAAGGCTGAGAACCTATCCCCAATATATCTTTCCACGGTTTTCAGCCATGGTCAATCAAAATACCTTCAAAACGTATACAGGGCTTTAGGTAAATCTCTTTCAACCTCTCGGGTGCTAGATCAATCCATGAAACTGAACAACTTCCCCAAGGAACATAGGTCAAAATACGAAACAAAAAATTTTTTGATCTCCCATACAAAATGCGCTATATATGCTGACGAAGTTTGTATGGGAACTCAATTTTTTGTTTTCGTATTTGATCTGGCTACGCCCGTTTTGTCTAGGAAACCTATGTTCCTTGGGAAAGTTGTTCAGTTTCATGGATTGATAACCACCCGAGAGCTTGAAAGAGAGATACCTAAAGCCCTGTATGGGGTGACTTTACATTGTTAGCGAAACTTAGGTTGATTCTCCCCATGGAAATAAACAACTTTCCCTAGGAAACCTATGTGAAATTCTCAAATAAAACACGATGTATGTATGTATTGTATGGATTTTTATTATAAAGTATGTTAAGTTATTTAGATTGAGATTAATTTTCTGTTTTGTTTTCTTTATGGTGATATTACACACGTCTTACTCGCCTCACTTCGTCCAATCTCTCTTGGTAGGTCTGGAGTCTGCTGTAAGAATTTTCTTTATAGAAATAAGCAGTGCCTGTTGTGTCGTCTCTTTCTTTATATGTTTCTTTCTTTTTGTATGTTGTGTACAATAAACAGTAAACAAAATTTTTGCCTTGCCATACACAGGCAAATCAGCTGATCGCACAAGTTGTTAGAAAACGTGAAAAAAACTCTACATATTTTTCACAGTTTTTTACTTTCTTGGGCTGATTAACATCTTAATTTTTGCTGACTAATTTTAAGTCCACCAATAAGTGAAATGTGTCATCAACCGCATCTTCTTCTTATGGTGTAGTATAGTCAAAGTGTGTGGCGAACTTGCCTAACGGGCGTAGCCAGAATTCTGTTTCGGGGGGGGTTTAAGAAAATAAATTTTAAGGTAACACAACAGGTATTTCCGATAATACTTTACTGTGTTTTGTAGAGGGACAAGGGAAGGTAGATGATTATGATTTTGAAAATTTCGGGGGGATTTGAACCCCAAACGGGGGGGGGGGGGGTACACAGCACTACCACTCTGCCTACCCTGACAGGGACTATGGATAGATCAACATAACATTGATATGCGTAAACCTAATATCACAGAGAAATCAATACCTATTGCGTGAGACAATCCAAACTTTATGTAACAAAAACTGCCCTTCACATGTCAGCGCCACAAAGACCTCAAAGTACGAAGTCAAAGTACACCATAACTATGTATAAATAAATAAAACTATATACCTACACTTATACCTACGTAAGGTTTTCCCTTGTGTCGTGGGTCCTTGGAACACACATAAACACAAACACCCATGACCCGAGAACAAACATCTGCTTTTAACACAAATATTTGCCCCGACCGGGAATCGACCCCAAGACCCGCCGATAAAGAGGCAGCGTCACTACCACTCGACCAATTCTATGGAAAAAATAAGACAAAATTGTCCAATTTTGTCCCAGTGACGTCAGCTATAGAACAAATGGGAACTACTCAATCGATCGACGACACAAGTGGTACAACACTACCAGTCCACGCGGTCCCTTTTGACAGATCGTTTTCGCGCGTAGATCGGAGATTGTGTTCTTGCATTGTAATTATTAAATAACGAATTAAAAGGATTGTACAAAGAGAAAAAGATGTTTTTAGTATTCAATACCTATATATAACATTGATATGCGTAAACCTAACACCATAGAGAAATCAATACACATTGCGTGAAACGACACGTTTATGCAACAAACAAAGCCCTTCACATGTCAGCGCTATAAGACCTCAAAGTCAAAGTACACCATAACTAGACTTGAAACGCGTATAACATTTCCTCCCACGATATTGATACTATCTGCAAAGGACGTGACTGACATGGAGCAACTTGCCTACACGCAACAGACCTTGATACTGTTAGCAAATTTCGGCTTTCCGTTTCTTAATTCGTTGCATTTAACGCTGTTTTGTAGGGAAAGTTAAACGCATCTACTGTACACTCAGGAGTAGAATCTAAATATATAAAAGGAGAAACTGACTGACTGACTGACATATCAACGCACAGCCTAAACGGCTAAACGTAGGCACTTGAAATTTGGAAGGGACGTAGCTTAGGTACCGTAGAGGTGCACTAAGAAAGTAATTCCCGAAATTCCCACGGGAACGGGAATTAGCGGGAAAATCCTTTTGTATGAAAAATCTAAATCGCTTAAGTTAGACGCTTGAAATTTGGCATGCAGGTACCTTAGTAAACTTAAAGCTTAGTTGCAACAGGATATTGCAAAATTCCCACGGGAACGGGAGTTAGCGGGAAAAAACTTTTGTGATCTGTTCAAAAGAAAAAATTAACACGCAAACGAAGTTGCGGGCATCAGCTAGTAGCTCATAATGATTCTTTGCTCTTAGCTGAAGGTGATCTTGACATTAGGTGACATAAGTGATGATTTTCCCAAAACATCTTGTCTCTTCTCTTCTTTGTCCAACCCATGTTCCCGTTTATCTAGGGTCGGATCTCCTTGTACATTTGCGCCAGAGAACTCTGTTCTGGGTTGTCTGAGTAGTAAGGTTGTCCTATTCTAATGTCATTCCATCAAGTGGCGGGAGTCCCAAAACATCTTATAAAGGAGTTTAAAGAAGTAAAGGCATTAAAGAAGTAAAGGCAAGGGTTGCATTTAACGCTGTTTTGTAGGGAAAGTTAAACGCATCTACTGTACACTCAGGAGTAGAATCTAAATATATAAAAGGAGAAACTGACTGACTGACTGACATATCAACGCACAGCCTAAACGGCTAAACGTAGGCACTTGAAATTTGGAAGGGACGTAGCTTAGGTACCGTAGAGGTGCACTAAGAAAGTAATTCCCGAAATTCCCACGGGAACGGGAATTAGCGGGAAAATCCTTTTGTATGAAAAATCTAAATCGCTTAAGTTAGACGCTTGAAATTTGGCATGCAGGTACCTTAGTAAACTTAAAGCTTAGTTGCAACAGGATATTGCAAAATTCCCACGGGAACGGGAGTTAGCGGGAAAAAACTTTTGTGATCTGTTCAAAAGAAAAAATTAACACGCAAACGAAGTTGCGGGCATCAGCTAGTAGCTCATAATGATTCTTTGCTCTTAGCTGAAGGTGATCTTGACATTAGGTGACATAAGTGATGATTTTCCCAAAACATCTTGTCTCTTCTCTTCTTTGTCCAACCCATGTTCCCGTTTATCTAGGGTTGGATCTCCTTGTACATTTGCGCCAGAGAACTCTGTTCTGGGTTGTCTGAGTAGTAAGGTTGTCCTATTCTAATGTCATTCCATCAAGTGGCGGGAGTCCCAAAACATCTTATAAAGGAGTTTAAAGAAGTAAAGGCATTAAAGAAGTAAAGGCAAGGGTTGCATTTAACGCTGTTTTGTAGGGAAAGTTAAACGCATCTACTGTACACTCAGGAGTAGAATCTAAATATACAGGGTGTCCCAGAAAATAGTGTCAAGCGGAAGTCCTGAGATAGAACACCCCTTGGCGCATCCGTAACACCCCCATATATGTTCCGCGATTTTTTATAGTTTTCGAGTTATGATTTTTTAACTGAAATTTTGAGAATAATTGACCTAAACAACTTAAAAAATTATTTAAAAAAAAGTATAAGACATTTTTGAGATATTTTTTTTGCAACTCAATTTTAATGAATTGTACTTTAATGCTTAAAACATTCGTATTCGTATCTTAGATGGAAGTTTTAAAAATGTTGGTACAAAGTGAAAAAATACGCTTAGTGAATTATGTCTTAAATTTTCAACTTTAAATTTAAAATCTTAATATGTAGTTTCATGGCTCCTAAGTTAATCTAAAAACTGCGCCAGACTCTAAGCTTCCATAATAATTTAAAAAAAGTTGTACTTAACAGTCTACTTTTGCTAAAATCTGACTTCAAAGACAGAGTGGTGGAAAACTTGAAAATTTGCCATCTGGTAACGAAAAAGAACTCCAAAGAGAATTTAATTTTGTACATCAAAACTTTATAGTCGGTAACCTTCTTTTAAGAATTGGCTGAAAGAAAACTTCAAAAACAAAACCATTCCTTTTTCAAAGTGTTAATTTGAAAAGTGTGATAGTGCCTGCGTTCGTCCAGTCATTCGCCTGCCTTTGCGCGTTACGATATTGTGTACGATAAGCTCCTTTTTTGTGATCTCTTGATGAACTTTGCTTTCTTTACGGACTTCGAGTGCAATTACGATTTGGTTTTGTGACACGGACTTCGACTACTTTGGCTTTTACAACGGACTTTGAGTGCGATTACGATTTGGTTTTGTTATACGGAATCCGACGACTTTATCTTTCTCAACGGACTTTTTGAGCTCATTAGTTCAGCTATGTCTTTTTCGTCACGAGACTATGCTCTTATGCATTATTATTATGGCTATGCAAGAGGGAACGCTTCTGAAGCAGCCAGGCTGTTCAAAGAGTATGTACAAAATGGAGGTGGACCTCAGCCTGAGACTTGGCCTGATCATCGCATGATTTTAAGAGTCCATAATTCTTACAAGGAAGGGAGTCAACCAGGCACAAGACCCGGACGTCCACGTGAAATGCACGACCCTGATACCGCCGAATCCGTGCTCGAAGAAGTGGTTAGAGATCCGTCAGTTAGTGTGAGGACCATAGAACACCGAACTGGAATCCCTAAGTCACAGGCACATCGAATACTCCAGAAAGAGGGTTTTCACCCATACCATATTCAAAGAGTGCACCAGCTCAAGCCCGAAGATTACCCAAGAAGAGTGGCATTTTGTCAAGAAATGTTGCGTCGTCAGGCTGAAAATGAAGATTTTTTCAAAAGTATCTTGTGGACCGATGAATCTCACTTCAAAAGGTGTGGTATTTTTAACATTCACAATTATCACTCTTGGAACATAGAAAATCCACACGTGACTCGTGACTCAAATTTCCAAGAACAATTCAGTGTGAATTTGTGGTCGGGCATAATAAACGGACAGCTAATTGGTCCGTTCGAGCTACCTAGCCGATTGAACGGCGAGTCCTATTTGGAATTTTTAACAGAAGAACTCCACAACTTACTGGAAGATGTATACCTATTAACGCGGAGGAACATGTTTTTTTCAAAACGATGGCGCTCCATGTCATTACGCGAGCATTGTGAGACAACATTTAAATGAAAGGTTTGGAGACAAGTGGATCGGGCGAGGAGGGCCCATTGCGTGGCCCCCACGGTCCCCAGACTTAAACCCTATTGATTTCTTTGTCTGGGGCTATTACAAAGAATTAGTCTACGCTAAAGAAATAAGAAACGTACAAGAATTACGAACAAAATTGCGAAACGCAGAAGAAACAATAAAAAACAACAGAATAGCGTTTATTCGATTAAAAGAGAACTTTTTCAGAAGGTGCAGGATTTGCATTGAGCAGGAAGGGAGACATTTTGAAAACTTTTTGTAATAAACAATTAATAACAGTTATTTTTCGTTTTATTTAAGCTTCCTCTTTTACTGTGTTTTTGTAATTTAATGAAATTTTTAAGTATCACACAATAGTTCAAAGATTTTAAAAAATAATCTTTCAAATGGCAATCCTAACTTTTTTGTAATTATTTTCGGTTACTTAACAATCTAAATAATTCTAGGAATGATAAAATGCCCAAAAAAAACTTCGTTACCAGATGGCAAATTTTCAAGTTTTCCACCACTCTGTCTTTGAAGTCAGATTTTAGCAAAAGTTGACTGTTAAGTACAACTTTTTTTAAATTATTATGGAAGCTTAGAGTCTGGCGCAGTTTTTAGATTAACTTAGGAGCCATGAAACTACCTATTAAGATTTTAAATTTAAAGTTGAAAATTTAAGACATAATTCACTAAGCGTATTTTTTCACTTTGTACCAACATTTTTAAAACTTCCATCTAAGATACGAATACGAATGTTTTAAGCATTAAATTACAATTCATTAAAATTGAGTTGCAAAAAAAATATCTCAAAAATGTCTTATACTTTTTTTTTATAATTTTTTAAGTTGTTTAGGTCAATTATTCTCAAAATTTCAGTTAAAAAATCATAACTCGAAAACTATAAAAAATCGCGGAACATATATGGGGGTGTTTCGGATGCGCCAAGGGGTGTTCTATCTCAGGACTTCCGCTTGACACTATTTTCTGGGACACCCTGTATAAAAGGAGAAACTGACTGACTGACTGACATATCAACGCACAACCTAAACGGCTAAACGTAGGCACTTGAAATTTGGAAGGGACGTAGCTTAGGTACCGTAGAGGTGCACTAAGAAAGTAATTCCCGAAATTCCCACGGGAACGGGAATTAGCGGGAAAATCCTTTTGTATGAAAAATCTAAATCGCTTAAGTTAGACGCTTGAAATTTGGCATGCAGGTACCTTAGTAAACTTAAAGCTTAGTTGCAACAGGATATTGCAAAATTCCCACGGGAACGGGAGTTAGCGGGAAAAAACTTTTGTGATCTGTTCAAAAGAAAAAATTAACACGCAAACGAAGTTGCGGGCATCAGCTAGTAGCTCATAATGATTCTTTGCTCTTAGCTGAAGGTGATCTTGACATTAGGTGACATAAGTGATGATTTTCCCAAAACATCTTGTCTCTTCTCTTCTTTGTCCAACCCATGTTCCCGTTTATCTAGGGTCGGATCTCCTTGTACATTTGCGCCAGAGAACTCTGTTCTGGGTTGTCTGAGTAGTAAGGTTGTCCTATTCTAATGTCATTCCATCAAGTGGCGGGAGTCCCAAAACATCTTATAAAGGAGTTTAAAGAAGTAAAGGCACGGAATACTTAATAGACAGAAATACAAAAACATTTTTTTTTCAAGCCGGACCGGAGACGATTCGCTCGCGCTTCACGCTTGCTCGATCAACAAGTATGTATAAAATTTTTTAAAAAAGTATAACCTTTGTTATTAGAAAAAATGGAACATGTTATATCTCAATTAAAAGAGCGAACGCGAAGTACGAGCGTCTCCGTTTCAGCTTTAAAAATGTTTTCGTATATTTGTCCGATATACAATTACTGGCTTAGCCATAGAGCTAGGTCATGTCGTTCTCCAATGATCATAATTGAATGTTAATTTTATCTCATTTCAGAGACTCGACTCAACAGTAAACCTACGATCAGCGCTAGAAGTCAGGGACGGCAACGGCGCTGTCCACGGCTACTACACAGTGTCAGAGCCCGACGGAGCGAAGCGTACGGTGCACTACCAGTCGGACACTAAGCGAGGGATCCACTCCTCAGTGCAGAGACTGTTCAGCTTCGACGCCGGCAGTGACCCCGCTGAGTGCGCTATTTGCCCTTAGTTTGTCTTAGCTTAACAAAACTCAAACTGTGTAGCAAGGAATTTATTTCAACATTTCACAAAGTTTGTTAAAAGCTGACTAAAACTCAGCAGGCATAAATTCAGAACCTACACAGAACGCAACTACTTCTTAAATTGCTGCTACACAATGTCGAATACTGAGACGGAACGAAGCGTACGGTACTGACTATCAGTATCTTGTACATATCGAAGCATATGGATATCACCGCCAGTTAATAGTCTTTCTTCATGTGATTCATTAACTCAACAAAATCAAAATTGTAAACTATGTTCTCAATGGACTAATTTAGACAATTATGCACTAAAGCCCATGTTCACCAAAAATATAACCAACTGTTAAACCGCGGTTAGAAGCTAATCAGGCAAAATGTCCAAAAAAATGTATGAAAATGACATTGTCAAATCTCTGGTTAGCTGCTAATCGTTGGTTAAATATTTGGTGAACACTGGCCTAAGTTGAATTATGAGCCTACCAATACTAAATTCAACTTGAAGGCACAAATGACATAAATTCTTATATTACCAGTTAATGTTTGTGAGTGCATGTATTTGTTACTTCTTCACGCTCAAACAGCTAGATCAATTTTGATTAAACTTTGTAAGAATATAGCTAAGATATCAGAATAGCACTTAGGCTATAAAATATTCCAAATTCCTACGTTAACGAAGTCCCGTGCGGAAAGCTAGTAAATAAATAAAAAATAGGAGCATATATGGTTACTAGATAGGTTTTCAAATCGTTTTCCAAAATTCTGAATGAATATTTAATATTCATAAGCCGAGCTATCAAAAATGTAATGGTTCGGCTTATTTTGTTTTTGCCATATAGGTAGTTAAGACAATTTAATTGTTTTCGAAATTGTTACATATTAAAAAAAAACAACACCGCCACACCGTCTTATGTGAAGCTTGCATTGGCCTTACAACTCTTTTAATCTTTAACGATTCTATCAAAAAAATAAGGTTCTGTCATAAAATCATTATGATTCAGTCAAAAAAATATTCTGTTATAATAAAATAATTACAGTATTGTCATTCCATTGCCTAATTTGGGTGTATACCGTTATGGCAATGTTTGGAAGTTATAAGTGAATAAAAATCTGCGCACTATGGTTACAAAGATTGTTTAAGAAAATGAGTCATCAATTCTGTATAAAAATATAGAAAATTCAATTCTGTATGTTAAGCTTTATTTAAGTTAATTATGATATTTGTACATAAAATGAGGGAATATCACACCGTATAGTTCTCAGAGGATCCAATTCAGATCTTGATTGTTCCATGTTTTGCAACGGTAAATAAAATAACATGAATTTTAGTGTTAAAAGTCATTAATTTGAGGGTATTATTTTTTATTTTTAAACTTTCTTTATCAAGCTGTAAATTGTTTCGTCTGCAGCACATAAACATTAGCAATGTGTGTTTTGGTATATAAGTTAAGAATAAGAATAGTTTTGTAATTAAAAAGCAAATGTCGTAATGTTAAGTAGAATTTTGTATTTTTTTACGTTTTACCTTATAAATTTTGTTTCAAAGTCGAAATGGAGTTTTTAGGGTTCCGTAGTAATCTACGAACCCTTATAGTTTCGCCATGTCCGTCTGTCCGTCTGTCCGTCTGTCCGTCTGTCCGTCTGTCCGCGGGTTTCCTAAGAAAGCCTTGGTACTACAGAGCTGAAACTTAGCATGATTATACATATGAATCACGCCGACAGAACTGTAGAGTAAAATCTTAGAAAAAAAATTTTTTTCGGGTGTCTCCCATAGACGTGAAAGGGCGATGAATTTTTTTTTCTCGACAATATTTTTGAGTGGGGTGTCATAGGATAGCATATTAAAAGATAGAAGGGGTTTACTAAGAACGTTTTTCGATTCAGCACTCCGTTTGCGAAATATAAATTTTTAAAGTGAAAATTTTTGTCAAACACAAGTGTCCCCCCCCCCTCTACCTGCTAAACGGTTGTTTCTAAAAATGTGGGAAAATTTACGTTGGTAGAATATATAACGAAATTAAAAGGAAAACTATCACACATAACTTGGTCCTTCAAGTTTGCGAGTAATAGTCGACCAAGTGCCAAACACTGTTGGGATTAATAAGAATATATTTACTAATATAAGATCCTTGGTACTACAGAGCTGAAATTTGGCATGGTCATAGATATTGATTGCGTCGACGATCTGTCGAATATAAAATTTTAGAAAATAAAATTTTCGGGTGTTTCCCATACACGTGAAAGGGCGATGGTTTTTTTTTCTCGCCGATAGCATTGAATTGAATGTTATAGGATAGATTTTTTTAAATATAGAAGAGGTTTACTAAGAACGTTTTTCGATTCAGCACTCCGTTTGAGAAAAATATATTTTTAAAGTGAATTTTTTTGTTAAAAACAAGTGTCCGGGGGGACACTTCCAGCGAAACGGTTGTTTCTAAAAATATGAAAAAATTCACGGTTATAGAATATACAACGAAATTAAAAGAAATCTATTACACATAAGTTGGCCCTTCAATTTCGCAAGTAATAGTCGACCAAACGTTTTTGGGATTAATAAGAACATGTTTACAAGGTTCCACGCTAAAAGTGAGGGGAGGTCGAAAGCCAAACTGTAACATATTGACATTTTAGGTGTCGTTAAATAGTTTTTTGGGGGTGTTAATTACGAAAATTAGTAAAAAAAACAACAAAAAAAAACAAAATAACAAACAAAAAGCAAAAAAAAATTCGCGCTCGCTTCGCTCGCGAATTTTTTACTTACATTCGGTTGTATTTAGACCAAAACAAAAATGATTTTCGAAATTACAAACTCTTTAATAATACATTTGTTATTAGGGTTCCGTAATAATCTACGAACCCTTATAGTTTCGCCATGTCCGTCTGTCCGCAGGTTTCCTAAGAAACCCTTGGTAGCACAGAGCTGAAATTTGGCAAGGTCATACATATAAAAGTGGAATAATTCACGAGGGTAGCATTTACGATGAAGTGTACCCGAATCCAAGGTGAGGCGAGCCGAAAGCCAAGCTGTAGCATATTGACATTTCAGGTGTCGTTTAATAGGTTTTTGTGGGTGATAATTATGAAAACGACATTAAAAATATACACCTGCTTAACTTGATATTATTATATTATTCCTTACAATAAGATTGTCGCAAAAAAAACAAACAAAATTCGCGCTCGCTTCGCTCGCGCATGAAGCACTTACATTCTGTTGCATTTGGGCCAAACTTTTTAATACATTTGTTTTTGATAGGTACTAAGTATAGTATTTGGGGATTTTGACATCAACTGTGACAATATGCTTGTAGAATTAAGAAGCCAGCTGCATATTTGAACCATGCTGCTACGGAACCCTACAATGCGCGTGGCCCGACACGCTCTTGGCCGGTTTTTTACTTATTATACCTTTTCTCCAGACTATGATAACATAGATACGCTAACGCCTATCCTTAACAGGCTAGGCAGAGCATCAGTTGTTCTAGCGAACTACTTGATGCCACGTTTGACACAAATTGTGAGGGTTATCAGATGAAACAAGTTGTATAATGGTGTGAGGTGGTCAGCTTTTCGCCCATTATACAGCAAAACCCTCTGCTATGATAACGTGCATATTATAGCCTCCCTGTTATCTACTACAATTTTTAAAATCAGCATATCTCTAAATTTGTTTAAAAAAGTGCCTTATTGTTGTTCAGAAGTTTTAAACCTAATCGTTAGCAAACGCCTGCCCAAATTATAAAGGCAATATCACTCCAACGTAACTATATTCGCCTCATAAAAAGATTATAGCATTGCATGGTGATACTACTGTTTAATTGCACATATCGTCGTTGTCAATTTAAAACCTCTTATGTGTCGCTCTTACCAAATAATTTATTATATCAAAATCGTGTAGGATATGGCTGCAAACACATTTAGCAAAAACTCTTATGTGCATATCATTTGTATTTTAGAAGTTATAGATGTTTATAAAAACCTCTCAAGTAGCACTCAACTAATTTTCTTGTTTTTGTAAACTTGATCGTTTTCCACATAAAAGGTTTTAAATTGACAACGACGATATACAAAAGCACTAGTACCACACTCTAGATTTTTTATTAAACAAGATAAAGTAACTAAATAAATAAATAAAACATTAAGACATGCTTCTCCTCAGTCTACTCTTTACGCCTATCGGAGTCACGCACCTAGTTCTGCTTAGGCTGTCTTACTTCATTAGGTGTTATTCCTTAGGTTTTCAGATCTTATTATTATTATCAGCCCCGGATCTAAGGGGGGGCAAACCGGGCCCCCCCGGTTTCCCTCTGTCCACTTGGATCACCGGGCGGCAGTTTTATGGGGGCGCCAAATCCTTGAGACAAGAATTCAAAATATCGAATAAGTGAAGCATCTTTTCCTACAATCTCATAGATTTTTGTCAAGTAATCGAATCTTTAGTATAATATGGTTGAAAAACAAACTTTTGTATTTCCATACGCCCAGTTAGTTTTTGAACACCTATTAAACTTAGTTTTTTATGTCACAAACGAAAGTTATTAGCTAATAGATATTGAAAAGGATTATTATTTTCACAAATGTCACAAAAAATGCTATTCATTTGTCAGTTTTAACAGTTTTTCACAAACAATATTATGTATGTATTGTATGTATGTGTATGTATATATATTTATGTATACAATGTATTTTTGCACCCACACTTATATGGTGTAATTTCATCTTCTCCATACCCAAAGGTTGCCGATAAGATATTGCTTCATAGCAATGGGGGCCGCCTTTTGTACCCTAACTTTATTACTGTTCATAATGTAACTTTTACTCTGTCTCATGTTCTGTAATGTTGGTGTGCAATAAAGTATATTTGTATTTGTAATGAAAGGGAGGGGGCGCCACTGTAAAGTTCTTGCCCCGGTTCGAAAAAATCATGGAACCGGGGCTGATTATTATAATATTATTAGGTGTATTCTGTCGAAAAACGAATCTGCCGACCAATGCACAAGGGATTCAGATCTTCCTCTTACCAGCAGGCTGAGTACGATAGTGACAGCGCCGCGACAACACCGCGGTCCTATGTCAAAACGCCAACATTGACAACGCCATAGGGCGAGCAAGCCTTTGCGCGGGACCCTCGCGCAAACAAAGTGAAATTTCAGCGTGAGCCGAGTGCAAGTTTGTCGTTATCGTACTAGAGCTGCAGAACATAATAGGTTTGATCATATCTCGATTACGTCAACTTTCAAACAAAAACAAAACCACATCGGAATCGGTCTATTCGTTAAGGAGCTGCCGTTGCCACAGACAGACATACAGATACATAGAAATAAAGACACAGATACACTCTTTAAACTTACAACACCCCTATTTTTTTGCCGGGGGGTCTAGTAAATGTGAAAGTGAATTTGTTCCTTCCTCCACGTTATAGTAAAGCAATGGATTGAGCTGATTTTTGCACAGAGATGTAGTTGGAGGCCTGGAGACTGACATAGGCTACTTGTCTACACGAACGAAGTCGCGGGATGAAAGCTAGTACAGCTATAAGATTTACGTTCAAAGATAAATAAAAGAAAAGAAAAAAACAGCACCTCAAACTCAACTGAAAAAAGTTGACCATAACATGTTTTTGACCGACAAAAGAATTCATAACCATTGTGCGCTACTGCGAGCCTAATCCTTTTGTTGAGTTTAATAATGTTAGCTTAGGACGACACAAGTGACACTGATACCCGTTTTTATATAATATATCCTGAGTTACACCGGTCTGTCGGTCTGTCATTGATAGCCATCAAGCTTGGAGTCAAGATTGTCACCTGACAATGGGTATTTTGATTTTGAACTGGGTCGTGAGGTTTGTAGGAGTAAAGGAATAAAAAGTTCAAGGGTACAGGGTACTAATGTATATTGGTACTGGACATTATAATGACGGCTATAATTGTTACTAGCTGTCACTGTCGTCTGTGTAGCATAATACAGAGATGTAAAGGGGTACTGACAACCGACGCTTCGCAATTTCGGTCGTAAGCTAAAAGAGTAGGCATCCAAGTTTCGCAACAGATAGTTTTGTGTTAATTTTAAGTATAAATAAACGCTATCTATACATTAAAAGGCCCACATGCACCTTCCCTAGTGTCGTGGGTCTCTTGGATACACATGAAGACAGACACAAACACCCAGTTTAGCTACAATAAGTGAAAGTTTATGTGTTTGTTAGTGTTACTTCTTCACACTCAAACAGCTGGACTAGTTTTGATAAAATTTGGTATGGAGGTACCTGACACCCTGCCTAGATTAACACATAGGCTACATAATTTTCTCGAATTCCCACAGGAAAAGTCCCGGGCGAAAAGCTAGTTAATAAATAAATATAAGTATAGTTTCTGAATACTCAATAGTAAGAATTTAGCTTCACAGACAGTTTATTGTTAATTTATTTCACATGATTGAATAACCCAGGTCACTGTTGAGAAACGTGATATTATTTCCAAACACAATGCTAGTAAAAAATAAACTAAAAATAAATCGATCGTATCACAAAGCAATATCGGAAACTCGAAATTTATCTAATAATTGATTAATTGGCAATAAATTATGATAGCTCTGACAGCCCCTTATCAGTGATAGCGCGGTAGTTACGGATTTTGGTAGATAACTTACGATAATTCCTTGATAATTCTGCAATGATTTTCATGTAACCTATAACGTGCCATTGCGCAAGTCTCAAGGGTCGGAATTTAGGACACTTTTTGTGTTGATAAGCCTTTGCTATTTGGCACTTAATCTAAACTCCGTCTTCTTAAAATCATGTAAAAAAGAGGATCCTTACATGTTCGTGTGCATAGAAGCGTATTTCATCATCTTTTATATTGTGCACTGCTAGGGAATCTTATTTATTTATTTAAAGGTATACTAACAGCAAGACATATTAATGTTTGACAATTAAAACTTATGAATAGGTAAATGTATAAATATGTTTGCCAATTAAAAGTACACATAACATTTTCTTTACAAGTACGGCAACAACGTACTGAAATTAAAACAAAAGTAAAACACTAATTCTTGCCTATGTCTGCATTTCAGAGCTCATATAACCCGAATATCTTTAAAGTTCGAGTGAATAGGCTTCTTCTGGGTGAGTTTACTTTACTACATCCTCGACCGCGTCTATTCCCACCTATTACTCACAAAAAATAGAATTTAAATCAATACTAAGTTGCTTCCAAAGTTCCCGATGAAAGGTTTTTATGTTATTAAAACATTGAATCGTTTTTCTGGTTTAACAATTTTGAGTGTGCCAGGTGCCAACTCTTCCCTGGCATGTTGTAGAAACTAGTAAGTGGGACGCGAGGGTTTTGCTTGTATATCGTGGGCAAAAGGCTGACAACCTCTCTCTTACCAGCCCATATACGTCCCCACCGAGGGGCACGGGCCTCCCTTCGAAACACGAAGGGGATTTAGGTCATAGTTTACCACGCTGGCCTACTGCGGGTTGGTGGACCTGACAACCTCCCAGATAGCACACAAATGCTGTATAAGTGCTGAACAAATGCTGCCATCGAATCTCAAATCTGTTTAACGGTGTAACGATTTGGCTGTACTAAAGCTGTTTAAGCGCTTAAACAGTCAAAAAGGGCACCGAATTATACAGCTTTTAGTATTAAAAAAGCTGGAGAGAAGCATCGGTTAGGCTTTCTATAGGCTTTACTAGAGCTTAAATATAGCACTGTAAAAAGTTTAATACTGTACAAGTCTTCCCAATCCAGATCATAAGCAGCTTCTGACATTTTGCAACTCCCTATACCAACTTTCCTAACGTTATAGCTCTTAACAAGCCATCTTAAAATTAATCAAATAAGTTTCAAAGCAGTGCTAACAGGAATTGTGTATAAAGTTATCATCGTCCACCATTTTCACTGGAATATTTTTTTATTTGGACAAGGTAAGTAATTGTTACATTTATTTCAATGCGTTCAGGATGCGAGCGCAACTTTATCGTAAATAATATAGCAATTTATTATAAAATATTCACGCGCCCTTCGAATAATTCGTTTTTACTTATGAAATATGTGATTAAACCACGAGGGCAAAAAGTTTTAACCTATTATGATAGAAATCTGATAAAGATTCTTAGAGCAAATGGTTTCTTTAAATTGTCTATGAAGTTAGAGCCTAAATTATGGTGTTTAATTGTAGTTTAAACTGATTTCCAAAAATGAATAATCTCTTTTTTAGGTTAAGTAATGGCGTCCCTAAGGTGCTCAGCTTAAATCGTTAAAATATTACCTTGTGACACTATTTGCTGAACATAATACCATTAATCAGCCATAGACTGCTTGTGTTCTGTATAAGAGTCGTTCATTTACGCTTTTAGTTCTTATATTGATTTGAGGAATGCTGTTCTACTGACTTCTAAATTATACTGTATTACGACAAGGGGTTTTTACAGCAAATTAGGGTTCCATAATCAATAACAAATAAAATGACCTCCAACAAAATTCATTCATCTGAGAGGATGGTAGGTATAATATAATAATAATAATAGTTAATATAAAAATGTTATTATTTATATACAGGGTGCTAATAAAAGTACCGATTTCCTTTAAACCACGTTTTATATATGTGAAATACATTGCAATAAAGACATAAATAATAAGAAATAGTGTCGCACTCGCAGCACGCACGCTCATCAAATTTCGAATCGAATCAGTCAGTTATTTCATTAGTCTAGACGTAGGTATGCGCAATTTAAATCTCTTCAAGGAGCAGAGATTTATAAATCCTTTCGTTCCGAGGATTTAGGTCACTCCTATATATCTCTAAATCCCAAATAATTCACTGATCGAAGAGAAAAAAATAATCACTAATTCAATACGTCACGTTATACTTTTAGTGAGTTGGATTGATTTATGCTTATTGAATATTGCAGAATGAATTAAAAAAATACGCGGTATAGGTATACTAGCAGTCAACGAATTTTATCAAAATAAATCAATTTTGAACTTCGTTACAATGGCAGAGGTAATAGTTCCCTGTACGGGCCCTAACGTAAATTCAATCGGTCATTGTACTACGCACGCGCAAACATTTCAAATCATCGTCTGTCTCCTTTTAATACATCAATTCTGCCACAACCTTACATAGTCAGTCAAGTGCCGTCGGTCACGCGGGTTGCTCGTCGTGCAGTTCAAGCGCGCTCTTGTGAACAGACGACGGCTGTGATTTTTAAGTACCAGTAGGTAGGTTTAAATACTTAAGTAGGTATCTAGTTATTTAGAAGCACAGAACATTATAGTTGATATTGTGTGATTTTTTTGTACATTACATAACACATTGGGTAGGTAGGTAGGTACCTACTTATTCTGTGAAGGGAGATGGACAAATTCAAAAGACAATATTTAGGTACCTAGTTGATAAAATCTTCTTGATTTAGGTATTTGTAAAATGTGTCAAGCAAGCAAGGTTAGGTAGGTAGGTATATAATGTTTAAAAGACAGTGCCGCCGCCACGCGCCGCACGGGACCACAAAGTACCAAAGACAATAAATAGTTACTCTATGGTTGTACCTATACCTAGGTACCTACCTAGGTAACCTACCTAGGTACTTTTTGTTCTCGAACGTAACGTAGTACCTACGTATTATCTATGTCCTAGTTACTACCTAAGTATATCAATTGGCGCAACGATTTTTGTTACAGTTATAAAAATTAGATATGTTACTAATTCAGTTTAAATCGTCCATATTCTGAATAAGATTTCGTACTAGATACCTACTAGGTAATTAAACATTACATTTATTACGATTATAATCGCAATATACATTTACTTACGTGTTACTTTTGTGAGTGTAAAATAATATACTAATTAATTTCCTATTAATTTTCAGCACACCAGCGAGATGCCATTCAAAATTGTCAGAACTATAGAGGACGGGGAAGAGAGGCTATGCATTATTCCCAGTCAGTGGGAAAATAAAGGGATTTTAAAATATCCTGATAAAAGCTCAGATTATAAGTTTTATCGTGATGCAAATTCCAAGCCGGGTCGCGACTGGCCCACAATGCTATGTCAAGTGAAGAGAACAGCAATTTTTACCTATAAACAGGCAAATGATATCCTAAAAGAGATGACGCAAACCAGCGACACAGATCACAGCGTAAATGAAACCAAAAATAATACTAAAGCGAGTGATAATGATAAAGCAGCAAACAATTACAATGTTTTGGCAGAACATTTAGTAAGTACCTTTAGAATAAAAGCCATCTAAGTGCGAATCCAACGCATGCACATTGCTTAAATTTAAGTATTTTTTTTTATTTCAGGTATTTAATCGGCATCCCGATGAAGGGACTTCGAGCAATGCTGCGGTTGAACCTCTCGAATCTGTTGAATACAACTTTGTAACTCAAACAGTTAACACTGCACCAGTTATAATAGAATCAGACGTGCAGCAACAAAATGATAATACTCAAATTTTGGAACTCCTACGCGCAAATGAAAATCTTCTTCTCACTGTGCTTCAAGTTTGTAACACGTCGTTACAAAATGAAGCCGTACTTGCAGAGAAAGTGGATGCTTTATCAAATAGTCAAAAAAAATGACTCACAAAGTACTCTCTCTCTCTGCGCAAATGGATGATGGATTTTCCAATATAGGAAAGATGATCCGTGAGTCAGCAGCAGTCGTTCCATTAGGTTTGTCTAATCCAGATGAAAGAAGTTCTTTCGAACTGAAACCAGTAGATTCAGTAGAAGATCTGGAAAATCTTGAGTTGTTTTTATCTGATAAAACACAGAAAAGTAAATTGACAAAACTATATTCCATTCTGTGTACCACGTCAGTTGGAAACGGTGGTACCTGTGCATATAAATTGTTAGATATCATGTTCTCAAGAGAATTCATATGTAAATGTTCTTGGTCCGGTGGCAGCCGTGGCAAGGATCTTAAAGTGGGTCTGAAAGGATATCAAAATGTACTTAACTTCTTTTTTGCCATGGTGCACTCGTGGGATCCAAACTTTACATTAGAAGATACTGAACGCTTTTTCAAAATTGTTTTGAAAAATTCTCTGAAGCGAAAAGAAAATAAAAACATTCGAGCATCTACTAAAAGACGTGCGACGCCAAAACGTGTGAAAAAATCTAAAATTATCAAAACCGTAGAAAAGGCAGTTGAAAATAACGAAACAGACTCATCTGAAGAAACGAGTAAAATTGAATGCAAAAAAAATGAGTTGACTGAATGTGTACAGGATCACAAGGTTAAAGAAAGTGTACAAACGAGGAGTGTTATGAATACTAAAGAAATAATCATTGAGAAGACGGAATCAAAAAGTGAGGATAAAAGAGGCCAATTAGCAAGAACGCCCAAAAATCAAGAGAATACTGAAAACAAGGAAATTGTCAGAGACAAAAGAGAATACGCAGTACCTGGAACAAGTCGTCGTGAAAGCAGTGAAAAAAGTTTTGATGAACCAGAAGAGGAAGAACGTAAAGAACAAATAAGCGAAAACATGTTTTTGCGGAAGAATGTTTTTACAGGCAAACTGCAGAAAAAACAATTTAAGGAAGATGAGAAATGTATCGAAGAAAGGTCCTTTGAATCTGAAGAACAAGAAATGAAAGAACAAACGAGCGAGAACATGACAAAGAAGAAGAAAATTGCTACAAAAAAAGAACAGAAAAAACAAGATGTAGATGAGAAATATATGAAAGAAAGTTCTAGTGAATCAGAAGAAGTAGAAAAGAAACAAATAAGCGAAAACATGAGAAAGCGAAAACACCAGAAAGTTGTGACAAACAAAGAACAATTAAAGGAAGATAAGAAATACATAGGAGAAAGTTCTTATGAATCTCAAGAAGAAGAAAAGGAAGAACAAAGTAGGGAAAACATGAGAAAGCGAAAGAAAGTGGTTACACAAAAAATACAATTACATGAAGGTGAAGCAGGATGCGACAAAAACAAGTACAAAAAAGAAACAACTAAAAATGAAAAAAGTCTTAGAAGAAGAGAACAAGAGGAAGGAGAAGAAAACAAGGATGATAAAACGACTGAAAGTGATAAGAAAAGCAAATTTGAAGAATGTGACCAAACAAGACGAAATATACCTTACGAAGGATCCGTTGAAAATGAAGAAGTAGAAAACTGTAAGGACAATGGAGGTGAAACTGGAAGAAAGCTTAAGAAGGAAGGAAAAATAAAAATTATTGAAAATATTTTAGTGCTTAAAAATTCTAAATAGTGTTAAGATCTACTTACTTCATATTACTTACCCACATGCCAAAATATTACGAAATCTCGTGACAGTTTTTTTTATAATTTTAAATAGTTAATAATGATAAGTTCATTTTACGAAATCTCATGACTGTGATTTTTCTTTTTATATAATAATTCTAAATAATTTTTAGTATAACGTTAAGTTAGCGTTAAGTTCATTTCACTGATTGCTTTTGACGAAATCTATACAGGGTGTAAAAAGATCTCTCCTGGAAACTTAAACTGGTGCTTCTACCCATCATGCGGGACAACTTTCCCCAAAGAACCCATACCGAATTATCAAAAAAAGTTTTGGACTTTCCATACAAAGTTGGCAGATCAGCTGACTGATTTGTATGAAAAGACCAAACATTTTTTTGATAAGTGTTCCTATGGTTGTGTTGATATGGGTTCCTTGGGGAAGGTTGTTCAGTATGATGGGTAGAAGCACCAGTTTTAGTTTCCGGGAGAGGTCTTTTTACACCCTGTATAGTGACTATTTTTTTTTTTCGATCTACTCCGATCCAATACCGCAAACTGAGTTTACTTCCGAATCTATTTTCTATGCCAAACGAGTATCACGTTATTAATTATATTACAATCTATTGCAAAGGAATACTAAATGTGACTTTTAGTTCACTCAACTGCACACAACTTTATTTTATCTTCTAACATTTTAACTAATTCCTTCAAACTTGAATTGGTATCGGTTTTAAAATGTGGTATTCGTTCCGCATAAAAAATAAATTCGGAAATAAACTAATACCAAATTGTATTAGTTCGTGGTACAATTGTTCTAAATTTACGAAATCTCGTGACAGTGATTTTATCTTTGTGTTTAAGAATTTTTATAAAAAATGCCAAGGTTCTGAAATCTTTATTGTTTTTAGGTATAGGTACGAAATCTCGTGACTGTGATTTAAAAAAAAAACTATTTTCTAAAAATATTAAACGTAGGAATAAGTTTTGCTAAACTACCAACAAAATACTATTTGTATTAATAAAAAAATCAAACTTATTTTATTGTTTTATTATAAAATCACAAGGTATGAAGAAGAGGTATAAAAAATAATTCACATTTATGTTGAACACACACAAATTTCAACTGTACGTCTTGGGGGGCTACGATCTTCTCGACACATCTGTTTCTGGCCAATTGAGCTTTGTACATGTTTAAAAATGATGATTTTATGGGGTTATCAAAAATTTCGGCTACTTCTGGAATTTTTAACGCACGTATATTGACTGATTTGTTATCATTATCTTCCAATACTTCTTTGGCTTCCATGACTTCTCCTTTTACTGTCATAAAGTATTTGTCTTTTGATTTTGGTGATATTTTAAAACTTCCAAAATTTAGTATATTTGTAGTACCAACTTTTGTTACATAAGGCACAGGACTTTTCTTGTCTTTGCGTTTAACATTAACATTTTCACTTAATCTCTTGGCTACTTGCGCCAGTGGGCTCTTTCCAGTTCTCAAAAGGCGTTTAATCATGTAAAGTTTATTTTCAAACGGGTAAGCGTTAAATGTTTGTAAAGACCCAAATCTACGTACCTCTCTGACGACGTGAAGCAGATTATGCACATTACTTGTTACGTGGCCTTCCCCATAAAAATCTTTATAATGTTTTACGAAATCTTGAAGAAGTTCACTTGCAAGTGGTAGTAAGTGTTTGTGATTGTCGTTTGTGCAAATGGTTATACCACAAAACAAATTCAAAAAATGTTTGTATGCACATTCGGGTAATACGTCCGGAAGAATGACAATGCTTACATAAAAGAGAAATGACCTGTACTCTGAAGCCTTCCAGTGAGCAAGACAATCCAAGCCCCTCAAAGATCTGTGTATCTCTGACGGTAATTTGCATTTTAATAGGAAATTTGAAACCATTTCAATGTTTTTGGCACACCATTTTGTTGTTTTTTTACTAAAAGTACCGTCACGCCATCCCACCAAAAGCCGTTTCATGACTCCTAAATCGATCAAGTGCAAAGAATCAGCAACAGGAAAGTCCTCAATCATGTCAATTGGGAGTTGTAATAGAGGCGAGTCCGCCTTATGATGTTGCCCGTATTGTTTTGCACGAAATCCCTCATCAGTTCTTTCTAGGCATCCCATTTCTGGGAATACTACTGTGTGAGTATTGTGTGAATATTCGCCTATAGTAGTACATTTTAAACATCCATTTTTGCCGTTGAAGTTGCATACACCTGAAAAATAAGATTATATTATAGTTACATAACTACAGTATCAAACAACCAAACTAATCCTTAATACCATTAGGTATTTTAATAATACCTAAAAATTTATTGAGTTAATTCAGTAGTTACAGGTACATAAATAAAAAATAATATCATTTTCAAACCTTTGATATATGCTCGAGCAGGAGAATCGCATATGAAACATCGGATTTTGACATTGACCTTAGTATTTTTGTTAGTTGCAGAAATACCATTTTGAAGTAGCTCATTCGCTTCCGTAACAAAGTCTTCCAAATACTCTGAGAGATTTTTTGGCTTTCCAGTTCCAAAATATATGCCGATTATCAAAGGTTCACTAAATTCAACCTCATGGATATTGCACAAGATAGGCCAAAATTCTTTTCTGGAGCTTTTGAAAATTGGCAAACCATCCATGTTTATGTTCAAACTGACCGTACTAGGCGTAACAGACAAGTTATCCAACATTATTTTGAGGCAGTGTATGAGACCTTGGTGCCAGTACTCGCCTTCTCCGATTGCTTTTATATTAACATGTCTGGCTGTATGTAATATTGTCCTGGGATCGATGGGCAAAGCATCGGGAATAACTTCATTTAATATTTTTGCTAAATCTCTTAAAGCAACTTGAGTGATAGTGTTTGCGACCGCCCACTTTCTAATTTGTTCTTTTAAATAAGTTTTTTTTTCAAACCGGTTCAATTCTTCCTCTTTTTCTTCTTCTGTACTACTAGACATAGACGATTGGGTTGGAGGCGAAGAGTGTAACATTAAAGAATTAGAAGTACTTGCAACGTCAGGATTTATGTTTACTACGGAACCCTCGTCATCGCGTACTCGCGCTTGGCCGACTTCGTTGATTGCACTGTTACGTTCTATATATATTTCTTGATATTGTCTTGCTAACTTTCTTTTTATTGCACCGTTTAGTTTTCTTTTCGACCAGGGCTTGTCCATTGTTAATTAATTATTCTAAACTTTTCTATAAAAAATATTTGAAACTATTCAGCAGTGCGTTCGACACGACATACTTAATATAACCAAAAAAAAAAAGAAGAAAATTTGCAACAGAAAGGTTAAAAGCTGTTAAATGGAATCAATAAGAACAACGAGCTTTATTATGGTGTATTTAGATGTAAACATCTGCTTAACAGTATGGGCAAATCACAATGAGACTCTTTGAGAGTTACAAAGCGCTTGGAAAATGGTTCATAAGAACCTCTTAAAGAGAGCTGTTTAAATATTATGATTTCTATACTTGTTCAGCTTGAAGAGTTATTATATTCTACTAAAGCATAATTTCAGCAGCAATAAGCTGTTCAAAGTATTTCCTTAACAATCTTAAGCAGACAACCTTACAGTGTTGTTAAATAACACTTAAATTTAGCTCCAAACGTTATAAATGATGCCTTCCAGGTCAATACACAGCTTTCAACGTTACAATACCTTCCAGTCGTACTGTTAACCAGCTGGTGTCAGAAAGGATTCATTTTAGACTATTCCCCAGAAAATAACTTTATAAGAGGATTTTGTGACGCAGCTTTTCAGCTGCAAACGTAATAAGACATTTATTAGAAACTCTTTCATAGCCCATAGCTTAATTAAGTATTTTTGGAGTGTGTTTTACAGATTATTGAATAAGTTACTTTTTTTAATGCAACATATCAGCCTAGGGAAGCTACCAATACCTTTATACATCTTTAATTACACTTTTAACCTTATATAGACGTATAGTTCGACACTTAATCAGCCAATGTGCTACTTGGGCTCATTCTAAGATTTTCTTTTGCTCCCAGTGAAGCGTGAAAGAAAACATTGTATTTGATGTTAAGTTTAGATTTAAGAAAATTTGCTGTGTCTTCTAAATAAAGTTCATTCAATAAAGGACATATTGAAATGCGCTAATGACATGGGCACTCGAATATAAAAGAGGTACCTATCAATAGAATGTAGAGATAAAGCATAACGAGGCGTGAGGCAAGACGTCCCAGTGAGCTGTCACAACACCAACCGGACCTGCGGATATGAAGAGGTTCTCAAACTTTACACACTTTGATGGCGATCATATATTATTTCAGTTTGGTTATTTTTAAACGCTTACCTCTACTATGAGGGATCACAAATACATAAAAAAAGTCTAAGCAACACACACGATTTTTCATACAACAGAGGCCTCTTTGAGAAGCTATGAAAAGTATTTAAGACACGTATCTATACATATTATAAAGAGGAAAGATTTGTTTGTTTGTTTGTATTGAATAGGCTCCGAAACTACTGGACCGATTTGAAAAATTCGTTCACCATTAGAATCCTACATTATTCGGGATGGACATAGGGTACATGATTTTCCCGAATTCCCACGTGAACGAAATCCCGGGCGAAAAATTAGTTTTGTATAAAATCCTTAGTGTGAGCAAGTTCTATACCTGAATTTTCAATTCTTATAAATGAACTTTATCTAAATTGAAATTTGTGAAAAAGAGACGAAAATTCTGCTTTTAGTATAAAAATAGTGAAATAAAATTTTCAGTTTCGTTTCTCTTTCACAAATTTCAATCCAGATAAAGTTTATTTATAGGAATTCAAAATTCAGGTATAGAACTTGCTCACACTAAAGATTTTATACAAATACATGTCTTAATTAAATACTTTTCATAGCTTCTCAAAAAAGGCCTCTGTTGCATGAAAAATCGTGCATATTGCTTAGACTTTTTTGATGTGTGTAGAATTTTAAGGGAAAGATAATACAATACAATATACTTTATTTGCAACAAGGAAATACAGCACAATAAACAGAACATAAAACAAATGTGTGGCACGAATGGGACTTGAACCCACGACCCCAGAATTAGATCTCCTGATGACCTAACCAACTGAGTAATCGTGCCTTCAAGTCAAGTGGCGAAATTTCACATTCCCTTACTAACGTAATTTTAATACCTAATAATAGTTAATTAAAACTTCAGAAGCCAGATTAAAAGATGTCTATCGGACGTACTTATTTGTATAACAAGTATTTACCTACTTTGATTAAATCCGTGACGCAAATTGAAGATAAGTATAATGCGCTTTAAATCTTTATAATAACATGATTTGAGATTATGTGCATTTGGTGGGGCTTTGGTATTGCACCTTGTACCGTAGATAAATCCATAAGAATAATTTATAAGTAATACCAATAACTATAAAACATTTTAAGGTTAATTAAGGAAACGGATTATCTATAGCTGTTTTTCAATCTGTGGGTCGCGACGTCCTGGGGGTCGTCAAGTCCTTCCCGGGGGGCACGTGTAACAGAAAAAGACGTGAGTTTTACACGTTTTTATCAGCCCATATACGTCCCCACCGAGGGGCACGGGCCTCCCTTCGAAACACGAAGGGAATTTTAAGCCATAGTCCACCACGCTGGCCCAATGCGGGTTGGTGGATCGCTCGTCTTTCGAAAATGAATTTTCTTGGACGGGCGGGTTTCATCACGATGTTTTCCTTCACCGTTGAGCAAGTGATAATTTAGAAATTCGTACATAAATCCGAAAAGACGAATTTAGTGGTGCGTGCACCAGGATTTGAACCCAAAACCTTCGGATTACAAGTCTGGCTCATTACCAACTGGGCTATCACCAGTTTTACACACTACTTACAACAAAACTATTTCAGTGAAAAGGATGCGGCTGTAAAAATGCCTCCCATCTTCTGCGTCTACCTTAAGAAAACTATTTATATTACGTTTTGAAATCTCCGACGTAGATCGAATATTTAGCCTAAGGGGGTCTTAGGGAGTCGCCAAAACTTTTCAACTTCAAAATGGTCGCTTATTTTTTGATAGATTGAAAAACACTGATCTAGCTAAAAGTTTTTTATTTCATAATACGATCGAGGAAAGTAACTCAAGACACATAGCGAATTAATAGCACTATAAAAAAACTTAAATAAATAATCCTTTCGTAGTGACTGGAGATTTTTAACAATTTGTTATTGTTAAAAATCTACAGCACTACAGCACCCGATAAAGGCAGCACACATAGGAATAGTGCCATCTCCGTCTCTCAACAGGCCTGGGCCAGCAGTGCGAACAGTGTCAATACACGAAGTTTACGGACTATGAAAGCGTGCGTGCGTAAAAACATGTTCGAAAGTTAGAAAAATGAGATTTATGGAAAGGTAACAGCTTAAATCGAAAAATGCGTTAACTACTTATCGAGAGTGTTCAATCACGAACATTTTGATAGCAAATTCAAGTTCCTGTGTGAATTTCACTATCTTTTTTACAGCTTAAAAAATACACAATATTGGTATTTAGATGTGACTTCATGAGCTTTTTCTATCGAACCAAAAGTGCTGAATCATGTTTTCAGCAAACTACTTATCTAGTTTATGTCCTGAATATTACCGTAGTATTTTTTTCTTCGATTTAATGCAGTGCGTCATGCTTATCTACGCATCATAAAATCGTAATTTAGGTGCTGTAGTCGCCTTAAGTGTACGTTAGAAAAAGTCTAGGTACCTACCGAAATCTATAATTTGCACCGACACTTATAAGGTGTAATGTCGTCTTCTCCACACCCAAAGGTTACCGATAAGATACTGCTTCTTAGCAATGGGGCCGCCTTTTGCACCCTAACTTGATTAATGTTTTTATACGATATAACTTTTACTTTGTACTTACCTTGTTCTTCAATATAATGTAAAGTGTATTAATGTTTTTATACGATATAACTTTTACCTTGTACTTACCTTGTTCTTCAATATAATGTAAAGTGTATTGTAAAATTTGTAAATCTACAAAATCTGGCTCAAAGTTTGAGAGCCTTTGCTATAAAGGACGTCAATCGCTCATTGATTCGGAAAGACTCTTTTTTTTATAGGTACGATGCCACTCAGGTAACAAACATATTTCAGACTATTTTTTTATAAAACCTTCGTAAAAACCAATTGAACATGCATTGTTTAAATAAAATGCGCGCACGGGTTAGTAGCACTGACAAGAAATCACTTCAGGTTTAACTTCATGTACGGTCGGCCGCAACTTCAGGTTACCACACGCGTGCACTCTATGAAAATGAAGTAACCTGACGTGCTGGCCTCTGTACTTCAGAAAGTAGTACATCATGTTGCTCTTGAAACATTCTCCTGAGGGTTTCCAGTTCATCCGAAAGTATCGAATACTCATTGAAACCAATATTAAATAAATAATTAGTAAAATCAAATAAACTAGCGGCTCTATGAGCTATTGTATGAAACACAGGTGGCAACACCAGTCAAGTCCCTATCGCGGACGCACAAGCAACGAAATAATACAGTCTTCAAATCTTTATGTGTGCCTTTTTATTTTTCCGAACCAGTGATTTGACCACAGCTCTCGCGAATCAACATTTTTCGAAATAGCTTTGAAAAAAAAGTCAAAAACTGGACCAGCTCACAAAATTGAGAAACCTGTAGAGGAAAACATCGAAAGCATTTTTGCCCAAGCTGAATAGGAGACGCTTCGCTCGCACTTCGCGCGCGCTTTTGGTAAGGATCCCATTCTGTTTCTATCCATCACCAGCAAGAAATTTGAGTGGATACTTAATTTAGGGAACAGAATACAATAAAAGACACACAGTATAAACCTGGTTACCTATTAATCGTTTCACATTTGACATTTTACTTGACTTCACAGAAAAAAAATATTAAATACACATAGGCCCGTATTGTACGTATAATAGACTCAAATCTTGATCTATACTTAAGTGTGGATTGTCTCTTTTTCTCACTATCAAAATGAAAAAACGACTGCTACTTAAGATCAGAGTCTGAGTCGCGTTCTGTAATACGGACCATAGTAAACCCAATCGTCCGTTTTGCTTTATAATAAGTTATTCAGCACACTGCGTGACCTTCTTGGCTGATTACCGGGCTGTGCTGTTAAAGCAGCGGATATAGAGGTGTGGGGTGTCTAGATAGCTAGATAAACGCATCCAACTGGCTGACAGAAGGGGAAATTGCACTGAGCTTGTACAGAGGGCCGCGCGTGCACTCTGTGCTGTTGCGACAAGAGCGGTTTTGCAATAAAAATGGAGTAATCTGATGCGCTGGCCTCTGTACAGTACGCACCCCACGTCTAGGAATAAGTTAACACCTGTATCTTACAGAAACTGCATTGATTAGTTGGTGTTTAATTTCCTTTTGAACCCCTGACAAAAAAGGGGTGTTATGAGTTTGACATGTGTATCTCAAACGTGTATCTGTTTGTCTGTCTGTGGCATCGTAGCCTCTAAACGAATAGACCAATTTCGATGCGGTTTTTCAGGTTGACATCTGAGGTAATAGAGACGGTCCTTAGCTATATTTGATCAAAACGATTTAGCCGTTAAAAAGTGGTAAGGGGCCATCCATAAATTACGTCACACGAATTTCATGATTTTTGACTCCCCCCCCGTCCTTGTCACAGCTGGTCACATTTTTGAGACTCCCCCCTCCCTAGTGTGACGTGACATATTTTGCAATTTTACATCTATTAATAAATGAAATTAGTTCTGAAATTTGTTTTATTTCCATTTAAATTATATTCGTTGCAAATGCTTTTGAGTCTTTCGTTAATAGTTGAAAGTTCGTGTTTAAACACTTTGATTTCATAGATTTTGAAATGTGACGTCACGAAATGTAGGACCTCTCCCACCCCCTTGTCACACAATGTCACACTTCTTCGACCCCCTCCCTCCCCCTTAACGTGTGACGTAATTTATGGATGGTCCCTAAGCAATCGAATGTCGGAGGTGATTCTACTACAAAAGTTTTTCTTTTACTCCCATGGGAGAATCTACAAGTTATAAATAAAGTATCATCCAAACTTCCACGCAAGACTAGGAGTGAAAGAAAAACGTAGAATGTACGTGCCTACTCTTCCTTCGCATACTGTAACTCAGTTATGAGGGTTTTGCTGTACTGTGGGCGCCCATACAGCAAAACCCTCGCAACTAAAAATATCGCATGACTTTAAATTAGGGAATTGGGCCTTTTTATAATTCGAACGGCACGGCACGGCACTTTGAAATTTGAATTACCATTGCCCCCTATGTTCTCAGCTTCTAGTATTACTATTACATAGGAGGCAATGGTAATACAATTTTGCCGTGCCGTTTTGGAATTACAAAAAAGGCCCATTAGCGAAAATTAAGGATGTGAAATAGCCCAACTTATTAAAAGTAAGTACCTATCCCCATCGATTTTTCAATATTCTTGATACATTTGTAAGCCGCAATATAACACTAAAAAAAAACAGTATAGCAAAAACATATCTTTGCAATTTCTGCTTAGTCACTCCAAAGACCACCAACTGAGTGCGCGTGTTTATTTCTATACTTATTTTTTTATAAAAATTATAAATGGCTGTACTTGCCTACCCGAAGTTACACTTTAAACTTTATTTACAGTACCATATAAGTCATTTTCTTCCAACACAAGGAATCTCTCAATATTTTACCTGTGAATTCAGAAGTTAGACGGTCAATTCCTCAGGGAAAAGTCTTTCCTCAGGGAATAGAGAAATGCAAGGAAAGAATGTCATGTCGATGCATTAATCTCCAAGTAGGGTAAATATGAAGCCTACTTTGTTCAAAAAAAAAGTTTTTTGGAAGAAGTTCGAAGTTCCGTTATGCTATAAATGGTAAGCAGCCCGCCCACAAAAAACTAGATCGCACAAGATTTGCAGAAAATACTATAGATTTTTTTTTTCAAAATATTGAAAATTGTTCAGTGGGCAAATTCTGTCACATTCTCAATTATTTTCGGTAGCCAATTTAAAATTTAGTAATTAAAATCACTTTTACTATTACTAGGTACTTACTTTTAATAATAAATGAATGAATGAATGAAACTTTATTTGGGAGACACAGGAATTTTTCCTAAATCTAACTTACAATTAAACCCAACAATCATAACAGTGCCACCCAAAAAGGCGCTGGCTCATCATTTGCTACAGCGGCTAGGCTGTAGCGCTGATATTCTGCCACTATATTCCGCGATATGGACTTACTATATTCCGCGGTTTTTAAACCCCGACAAAAAAAGAGAAGTGTTATAAGTTTGACGTGTGTAGTATGTCTGTATATCTGTGTGTCTGTCTGTGGCATCAGAGCTCCTAAACGATAGGACCAATTCCGATGTGGAAGACGTAATGAGATGGTTCTTAGCTATATTTCATTAAAATTGATTCAGCCGTTTAAAACACCATAGACACATTACTATTATTAATTTGTGTAGAAAATAAACTAACAGTATGTTTTTTTTTGGCTGTGCCTCCGCTGCCGGTACCGGCTCCTAGAATAGCTGCCGGTACCGATAGACGATATAAATCATTATAAAACTTAAATGATAGGTAATAATAATAGTAGATAGGTACTCAATGATGTGCTGCTATGTTATATGTTACCGGAAATATATGAAACCTACAAAACAACCTAACCTAACCGAGCGGAACTGCGACAACCGCTTAACGCAACCACAGTCGTTTCTGGCACATCGCCGGCCGCTGCCGCGACACGCTCGCTTCGCTCGCTCGGCTCGTGCGTTAGGGGTCGCAGTTCTAACCTAACCTAACCTAACCAACCCTTAACGGGTTGGTTAGGCTAGGCTACTAACAAACCTACTTGTCGCAGTTCCTTCTGTTGCAATTGAACAAAAAAGTCGAATGTAAGTAATACATTTCCGATAGTGATTTAGGAATATTCGCAAATTCAATCTTAGATAATCACCAACGCATCAAAGCACAGACCCCGATAAGAACACAAAATCAACTCATGTCAGCTGTCAAAAACGTCAAAAGGTGAAACTGACAGTAACTTCCGGCAACCGTTCCAATATTTCGTCGTTGCCGGTACCGGCAGCGGAGTCACTTCCTTTTTTTTTGTTTAATTTATCCATAGACATTTTTTTTTGTTTAATTTATCCCTTTCGGGAAAGGCAAAGGAAACTATGTCCATACAGCCATGTCTTCAGTGAAAAATCTTCTTTCTTCAACTTAACCTAAGCCCTAAGCTCCTCACGTTCTACGTAAAACCGGATAGCGTCTGTTTTACGAAAACTGGCGGCGAGAAGCACAACCGCGAGGATCTTTGTCGGTACCAAACGGAGCAGAAACACTGTTATCACTTGAATTTTTCATCACTACACGAATTTTAGTCAATTTACTGCATAATACACTATCACTATTACACATTAAACAACTTTTTCACGCAGAAAATGAAAATTCAATTGACAAAGCAACCGCTCACGCCGAGTTCCCGCCAAAGACCCCCATAGACATAGAAAAAAGTGAATTTATCCCTTTCAAGAAAGGCAAAGGAAACTATGTCCATACAGCCATGTCTTCAGTAAAATATCTTCTTTTTCTAACTTAACCTAAGCCCTAAGCTCCTCATTTTCTGCGTAAAACCAAATAGCGTCAGTCTGTTTTACGAAAACTGGCGGCGAGAAGCACAACCGCGAGGATCTTTTTCGGTTCCAAACAGAGCAGAAACACTGTTATCACTTGAATTTTTTATCACTACACGAATTTTAGTCAATTTACTGCCTAATACACTATCACTTTTACACATTAAACTACTTTTTCACGCAGAAAACGAAAATTCAATTGGCAAAGCAACTGCTCACGCCGAGTTCCCGCCAAAGACCCCGTACGTTTTCAAAATGCATTTTGTTTTTGTTTAATTTATCCCTTTCGGGCAAGGCAAAGGAATCTATGTCCTACAGCCATTTTCAAACATTGTCTAAGTTTTATTTTTTGTGGTAAACAGCATTATGTCGGGGGTTACTTACTTTAAAAGTACTTACTTTTCATATAGTAATACTTACTATATCACGGGATTTTTAAGTTCAAGGCCGACTTAATTAGTGTAGGACAATGCTCTGTGGTTACTTTTTCCAAAATGTTGCGGTCAGGAATGATGTAAAAGAGTGTGACGAGCGGAGTGTTGGATGATTTGGGCGCGTGGCAGCCATGACCGCGACACGAGATATTTCGTCAAAACTGACGTCTACAACCATTGGACCCGATGGATTGGATTACACTTTTAAAGCTTTATGGTTACACTAGCGACACACTCTAGCTTCGCTTTCATACCCTAACTACTGAACTGATTTTGATGAAATTTGGTACAGAGATAGACTAAAGCTTGAGGAAGGACATAGGCTACCTTTTCCCGCGAAAAAAAGACTCGAAAGGGTTGAAATAGGGGATGAAAGTTATAAATAAATAAATAAAAAATGTTTATTTTACCATGCAGCACACAGATACAAACATTTAGACGATCACAAAAAAAAACACAGATTTAAAATAAACAAAAATACATACAATATAAACATATTAATTTGCTTATGGATGCTGCAGTGAGTAAAAAGGCCTGGGCTCAGCGATTTTTTGTCAGTCTGTATTTCAGACTGGCAACACTGATTTTCAGCCCTCGCCTGTGTGGAGTTTATATGTAAATTGGTAATTGCGATGATAAAACTGTGAAACTTTGTACCTATTTATTAGGCACTTGATAAGGAATAAATAAATATCTGTTGTAGCGATTTGAAATTTTGACCTGTGTGTGGATGAATAAGTATCATAATAAAATAATAATGAGGCCTAAAGTAACTATTCCACGCGGACGAAGCTGCGGGCAAAAGCTTGTCGACTATAAATCCAAAATCACGAAAACGTTAGTGTAAACACAGACACAAATAATCCCAGAACCAATATAGAGTCAACGGTTTTTCTCTACCGACCCCTACATCTAACGTCTAGCCTCGTCTTGTGCATCCGAAATCAGAGTCATGTCGGACGATGCACTTGTATCCAGCTGACTGCATTCACGCCACAACATACTCTACTGGCGCCTGCAAGAGATAAGGTTCAGATTTTATCTAAACCGTGAATAAAGGGTTAACTAAACTTACATATTATGTGATTTGTTGAAAAATTGCAAATTCATACAGTTGATAGCCCAGTTGGTAATGAGCCAGACTTGTAATCCGAAGGTCGCGGGTTCAAATCCTAGTGCGGGCCTGTACCACTAAATTCGTCTTTTCGGATTTATGTATTACGGATTTCTAATTATCAATTGCTCAACGGTGAAGGAAAACATCGTGATGAAACCCGCCCGTCCAAGAAAATTCATTTTCTAAAGACGAGTGGTCCACCAACCCTCATTGGGCCAGCGTGGCGGACTATGGCCTAAATCCCCTTCGTGTTTCGAAGGGAGGCCTGTGCCCCTCGGTGGGGACATTATGGGCTGGTAAAAAAATACAGTTTTAATTGTTTTTTTTTTAAATCAAAAACAATAAAAGACGGCAGACAAGAGTCGAACAGTCGGCAGTTAAAACTTTAGAATCTCGTCCTTTACTGATCAGCAGTTGATCAACAGAGTGCACCACTAAGATGTTGTGAGTTATGGACCTCACTACCCTGTAAGGTAAGGTAAAATTTCGCCACTAATTTGACGATAGGTACGTCGCTAGTACTTACTAACATCTGATGTTGTACTTTTATTTTTTCTATCATTTTCTTTTCGTCTAGTGAAAAAACAATAAATAGTTCATTAAAACCAATAGTGTCATGAACCCACCAAAAAAACAAAAGCTTAGAACCTCGATCTTGATAACGTGACATTGCGCCTTTTTTGTTTTTTTTCATTGACGGTCCGGAAAATGTCATCTTCTTATTTGTTTATCGAACCTGTCGACAGCCCGTCACACAATAATTAGAAACATAAAACTTTTTCACAGGGGAGCGTTTGGAAACAGAAAATAATCTTACTCTTAATCTACAGCTTGACCAAAAAGAGTAGAAATTAAGGCAACTACAGCACCCGATAAAGGCAGCACACATAGGAATAGTGCCATCTCCGTCTCTCAACAGGCCTGGGCCGGCAGTGCGACCATTGTCGATACACGAAGTTTACGGACTATGAAAGCGTGCGTGCGTAAAAACATGTTCGAAAGTTAGAAAAATGAGATTTATGGAAAGGTAACAGCTTAAATCGAAAAATGCGTTAACTACTTATCGAGAGTGTTCAATCACGAACATTTTGATAGTTTTTACAGCTTAAAAGACACACAATATTGGGTATTTAGAGGTGACTTTGTGAGCTTTTTCTATCGAACCAAAAGTGCTGAATCATGTTTTCAGCAAACTACTTATCTAGTTTATGTCCTGAATATTACCGTAGTATTTTTTTCCCCCGATTTAATGCAGTGCCTCATGCTTATCTACGCTTCATAAAATCGTAATTTAGGTACTATAGTCGCCTTAATAACTAGCAACATCATCGTGTCGTCCCTTTCAAATCAATACGGTTTAATGGGGACGACACGACAGTGTTGCTAGTTATTAATTTCAACTCTTTTTAGTCAAGCTATACACTAAATATTATGAAGAGGAAAGATTTGATTGTTTGTTTGTTTGCATTGAATTAGACTCCGAAACTACTGGACCGATTTTAAAAAATTATCTCACCATTAGAGTGCTACTTTATCCCTGAGTAGCATAGACTACAGAATTTTCTCGAATTCCCAAGGGAACGAAGTGCCGGGCGGAATACTAGTAATACACACATCAACGCGGTCTAGGGATATTGCACGATTTTTCATACAAAAGAGGTCTGTTTGAGAAGCTATAAAAGCATACTCGAGATACATGGAGAGCTATAATTTATAGACAAACAAGTGCTAGACCTGAATTTTAAATCCTAGTCAATAAGTTTTGTTTTACTTGAAATTTGTGAAAACGTGACGGAAACGAAAACGAAAATGCAGTTTTTACTGGCTTTTTGTATGTAAATAGTCGAATTTACGCAATTTTTTTAATCATTTTCGTCACGTTTCCACAAATTTCAAGTAAAACATAATTTATTGATTAGAATTGAAAATTCAGGTTTAGTACTTGTTTGTCTATAAATTATAGCCCTCCATGTATCTCGAGTATGCTTTTATAGCTTCTCAAACAGACCTCTTTTGTATGAAAAATCGTGCAATATCCCTAGACCGCGTTGATATGTATATTATAAATATGAAAGTATGTTTGTTTGTCCTTCCTTCACGTAGTAATGTGGTTTTTTACACATACTTAAATATATATTTTATTATTATGAGATGGGTTACTCTTGACCCCAATTAATTATGATCAATGATATAGAAGAGGTTTTCAAGTCAACGAAGTGCCTTTTATATGCTGATCATTTAAAACTGGTTCGTCTGGTGGAGTGTTTGGAGGATTGCAGAGAATTACAAAAGGATGTTGATGGGGTATACCGGTGGAGTATCAGAAACAAGCTTCTCTTCAATCCTTCTAAGTGCTCCGTCATGTCGTTCACTCGATCTCTTCAGCCCATACATGTCAGTTATAAATTCGGAGACTTCGTAATTTCCCGTGTTACCTCAATAAAAGACCTTGGCGTTATTTTTGACCCCAAACTTATTTAATGACGGCCGGTTTGGTCGAGTGGTAGTGACGCTGCCTCTTGATCGGCGGGTCCTGGGTTCGATCCCCAGTCGGGGCAAACATTTGTGTGAAAAGCAGATGTTTGTTCTCGGGTCATGGGTGTTTGTGTTTGTCTTTATGTGTGTTCCGAGGGACCCACGACACAAGGGAAAACCTTAGTGTGGGCCTTTGAGTGTGTAGCGTTTATTTATTTATTATTTAATGACCATGTCGGAAAGCTTGCTGCAGAGTGCTTTCGTATATTGGGTTTTGTGATTCGGAATGCACGAGAATTCCGTGATACACAAGCCATAAAATTGCTCTTCACCTCGCTAATTCGAAGTAAACTCGAGACAGCTTCCATTGTCTGGGGCCCACATGAGAAATGTTATATACTTTTACTTGAAAAAGTCCAAAAGGCTTTTCTTCGCTTTTTATATAAAAAGACGTACGGGTACTACCCCTTCTTATATCCTACATTGTTTTTGTTGGGTACTTTAGGTTTTAACTCTTTAGAAATGAGACGAAACTCACAAATTTTAGCAACTGTCTGTCAGTTAATGCGTGGCGAGTCAGAGAGCATTGAGCTTGTATCAGAGAAATGTTGCCTCTTTGTTCCGGATAAATATCTGCGTGGTCGCAAGCACAGTTTGCTGCCAGCACCTACCGCCCGCACGGTGGCGAGACGTCAGTCACTCCTGTTACGTGGACTTGAACTCCTCCGTGGCCTCTTGAATGCATCGCCAGACATGGATCTATTTGCATGTAAATGGGCAATTCACAAACATTGTGAAAATATTTAATTTAAGTTTATATTTCTTGTTTCCTGTTTAGTTATTAGGTTAACCTGTAAGACTAAGCATTGTACTGTACCTACATAAATAAATAAATAAATAAATTAGAAAGCTGCAAAAGTAATCAAGGCAATTTTTTCACGCGATAATTTTTTTCATGGTCGGCAAACTGTTGGTTAAACGTAATTTGTGTGTTTGTCAAATATATGTTTGATAAACCGACCCTAATGTACACACGGCAGCACATCAGGCTATACATGTTGACCTTGACGTCGCCCTTATCTCGCTCATAATAGCAGTGGCTTTCGTAGTTCCAATGGGTAATCTGATGTGCTGCTGTCTGTACATAACTAATCTAAATTATTTACCAAACTGCACCTGCACTTAGAGATAGAATATCAATAGGTAGGTACTTAGGTGCATATTTACTCGTATTTCATATGCGCTTGCAGCGTTTGTTGAAAGTTAGACTCAGTTCACTTTTTATTTGTGTGAACTACTGATGCTCTACTTACCCCGTTAGGGATTACTCGGCTAGCACAAATTTTCGTTTGAATTATTTTACTGTCCGTGGAGCACGGATGTGGAACAAACTCCCGACAGCTATACAAGAGAGTCCATCTATACATTCCTTCAAAAATAGAGTCAAAGAATACTACCTGTCCCAACTGTAATGAGCAAATTATATATTATGTATGTATGATTTATTATATTCGTTTATATGTATTATATATGTTAGTATATATATTATTTTTATTTCATTATATTTAAGTATTAATAATATAAGCCCTTCTCTTATTTGGTATTTTCTTACGTTGTGCGCAATTCTCTCTTCCCGTCCGATTAGGTTGGCTGGAAGAGATCTCTTCTAGAGATAAGCTCGCCTTTGTACACTATTTTTTATGTATTTTTTTCCCTACTGTGTTTGTGCAATAAAGATTATGGGCGTGAGCATATGTATGTATACACATCAACACGGTCTAGGGATATTGCACGATTTTTCATACAAAAGAGGTCTGTTTGAGAAGCTACAAAAGCATACTCGAGATACATGGAGCGCTACAATTTTCAGACGAGTAAGTGCTAAACCTAGACCTTGTTGATGTGTGTATTATGACGTTTTATTTCCGTGAACAAAGCTATGTCTCTGTCTTAATAAAACGAAGTCCGCTGAAATAAAACTCTGGTTGGTGGACTTCGGCACAAAAGTGAGATTTATCAACTAGGCTGGAGATAGGATAATACTACGTTACCAAGCTAAGACGAAGGCTAGAAGCCTCCGCCTCTTTCTGACTCCATAAACATTGGTTCACGTTTTGTTAAAACAGTTGATTTATTTTAATCTATGTATATATATTGCAAATTCAAGCAACATTCCTAAAACACGAGCATGAATCATAAACAGTAGTGAAGCCTTATAATTGTTTTCTAGTCTACTTTGTCTCACTGTAGGGCTGTACCTCCTTTTCTTTTCACATTCCTTCGCCTGCCAAAATATTTTTTACCGATCTTTAAAAATTTGTTTACAAACGCACCCCTGATAATTGACTGGACATCATATTTTAATGTTCGCCATTTTGTATTTTGTGCCTAAAGCCGTAGGAGCCAGTTCAGATTGGCAGAGAATAGTTGAGTGGTTTTTGTCAGGTTGAGTTTTTGTTTTTGAAATATTGTGTTTCGGTGACACTGCCATTTTTATTTCGAGTTTTTTTTCTCTGTTTCATATGCTCGGATCATCGCAATGCGTCGCGATAATCAATGGTTAATGCGTGCTTAAGTAATTTTAATTGATTTCAAACAAAGATATTACGGAAATCATCGAATCACATAGGTACATTAAAAACTTCTATTTTTTTTTTTGAAACTTAAACATTTATTCCTTCCGTTATTATTTTTGTTTAGCACATTTCAATCTTTCTTCCTTACTTAATATTATAAATGCGAAAGTAACTCTGTCTGTCTGTCTGTCTGTCCGTCTTTCACGCCTAAACTACTGAACCGATTTTGATGAAATTTGGTACAGAGATAGATTAGAGCCTGGGAAAGGACATAGGCTACATTTTATCCCACAGTTGGGCACGAAATAACCTGTAGTCCACGCGGGCGGAGCCGCGGGAGGAAAGCTAGTACAAAATAAATTGCTTTAAGGCCCGTATTATAGAAGAAAACTCAAGTCTTGATCTATACTTAAGTAGGTATTGATTGTGTCTTTCTCTCACTTTCAAAATGACAAAGACGACTGCTACTCAAGTGTAGATCAGAGACTGAGTCGCGTTCTGTAATACTACGGACCTAAGACACCCACGGGAAGAGAGAGGGTGGTGTAATTTAATTTACAAAGACACACAAAACAGAAAGTCACCTGCCACCAATTTGTAATAAGGCGTCACATGTGAAAACTAATAACAGAGATAAGTCGTCACACGGATTACCCGGGTTACACGAATTATAGAGATTAAAGGATTACCCGGCTACCGGCGACCCTTCACCCTTTATGATGATAGTGATAGCTGCAGCTTGTTTTGGGACATTTTTGGCGTTTAAAAAAAATATTAATCTATACCAGCCATTCTCAAAGTGTGCTCTGCGGAGCCCTAGGGCTCCACAAACCTTGTGCAAGGGCTCCACAAAAATATCGAATAAACTAAATATTCTAAAAGAATAATATTAAAATGCGTCATGCGAGTAATGAATAAAAATATGTCGTCCATCTATCTAATTCTATGAAAGCGCGAGCTCACAGGACCTAAGTCAACAATTCAGTTCAAGTATTTTTTTAATTCCTAGCGGTGATAGCCCAGTTGGTAATGAGCTAGACTTGTAATCCGAAGGTCGTGGGTTTAAATCCTGGTGCGGGCCTGACCACTAAATTCGTCTTTTCGGATTTATGTACAGATTTATAATTATCACTTGCTCAACGGTGAAGGAAAACATCGTGATGAAACCCGCCCGTCCAAGAAAGTTTTCTAAATAAGAACGGTCCACCAAACCCGCATTGGGCCAGCGTGGTGGACTATGGCCTAAATCCCCTTCATGTTTCGAAGGGAGGCCCGTGCCCCTCTGGTTAAAATAAAAATAACAATTTTAATTACTTAAGGCGACTACAGCACCCGATAAAGGCAGTACACATAGGAATAGTGCCATCTCCGTCTCTCAACAGGCCTAGGCCGGCAGTGCGAACAGTGTCGATACACGAAGTTTACGGACTATGAAAGCGCGCGTGCGTAAAAACATGTCCGAAAGTTAGAAAAATGAGATTTATGGAAAAGTAACAGCTTAAATCGAAAAATGCGTTAACTATTTATCGAGAGTGTTCAATCACGAACATTTTGATAGCAAGTTCAAGTTCCTGTATGCATTTTACTATGGTTTTTACACCTTAAAAGATCCAAATATTGGGTATTTAGAGGTGACTTTGTGAGCTTTTTCTATCGAACCAAATGTGCTGAATCATGTTTTCAGCAAACTACTTATCTAGTTTATGTCCTGAATATTACCGTAGTATTATTTTCCTTCGATTTAATGCAGTGCGTCATGCTTATCTACGCATCATAAAATCGTAATTTAGGTGCTGTAGTCGCCATAAGGGGCTCCACCACCAAAAACGTTTCAGAACCGTTGATCTATACATTGAAGGTCCAGCCACTTACTCAACGCCCAGCCCAAACCCTTGGACCTAGAAAGCTAAAATTTGAACGTGTGTTTTTTTACAAATTTCAAGCTAGATAAAGCAGTTCATTTATAGGAATTCAAAATTCAGGTTTTTTTTTAATTATAAGATGGGTTAACTCTTGACCTCAATCGTGACCATAAGGTCAAAGATGAGGTCGACGATGGAGCGAGTTAACCCAGAAAATGCCTATAAAAGCACTGGTACTCCCAACGCACCGACGGAACACAGCAAGCTGTTTGGCGTCGGACTTCGGTAGGAGGGTGGTCGTGAACCAGACGGCCCTTCACAGAACCTACCACACCGCGTGAGACCATAGGAAAACACTTCAGATTCAGGAAAAAATGAAATGTCGTTGCCTGGGATGGATTACTAGGAGGCAGGTTTCATTTGTGTTTCCTTAGTCGCCTCTTACGACACCCACGGAAAGAGATGGGGTGGTTCTATTCTTAACCGATCACCACACGGCCGAAAAAGGTTTAGAACTTGCTCAATCTAAAGATTTTATAAAAATACGCGTGTTGGACACTTCTCATAGCTTCTCAAAAAGGCCTCTGTTGTATGATGTATGAAAAATCATGTATGTTTCAATAAGTGTAAGTATATCGGAATAACACACGTGAATAAGGTATTTCATATATAGCGATCTCAAGCTAGTTGTTATTGTTTATATGTTTCTCTCTAGTGTATCTTGTTTTACTGTATGATCTTGCCTGATATATATATATGAATAGAATAGAAAAATCTTTATTTTATAGGACATTCAGGATGTCACTTAAAACAAGTCAAGATTACAATGAAATACATACAAACATACATTAAACGATTTAAATACTTACATACGCATTCGTTCTTTTGACCCTACTGACTCTACGCCTATTCGCAAAGGTGCAGTCTTCCTCAGAGAAGAACAGGCAAGAAACTCTGAGGTTGCTCTTTTAAATCGCATTACAAATTTTCTTATTTACTAATTTTAACTAAATCTGAAATAACTCTAGAGCTGAGCAGTTCATTCCCGTGGCTGTCTGTCTTATAGGTAATCAGAAATTTTGTAATAGCCCTTTTTGCAAAGTTTTTGTTTAATCACTGTCTTAAATTTATCCAAAGGTAAATTTTGATGTCCGAAATAATAAAGTCTTTCTTTCTTTTTTTCTTCCTTTCTATAATTATTATTTTTATTTCTCACGGAAATACAGTAAGTATATACATATAGGTATTGTAGTTTATTAGACCATACTTGTTTATTTTTTTTTTAATTTTGTACAATCGCTATTAAAGTATGAGAATGTACATGTTCCACTACATACATGTTCACTGTTACACCTGTGTCGTACATGTTTCACTATCAGCGGACGTACTTCCTGTGTATGTACTAAATCTGTTTTCGTAAACAATATACGTAAACATAGCTGATAGTGTCATATGGCTTGTGGAAGGACTTTACAAAAAAAAGCAATATCATGAGTTTATGACTTATATGACTCATCTTCTTAAAGGAGAAAGCCCTTGTAAGTGATAGAGAAGGCAATATTAAGCATATTTGTCTTTTTTTATGAGATTAGATGGATTAACTCTTGACCCCAATCATGAGGTCGACGATGGAGCGAGTTAACCCAGAAAATGCCAATTATAGCACTGGTACTCCCACGCACCGACGGAACACAACAAGCTGTTCGACTTCTGTACCAGAGTTTGAGTTTGACGGTCCTTTACAAAGCCTACCACACCGCATGAGACCATAGGACGCCACCTCAGATTCAAAACCAACTTTGGTGTCGTTGCCTAAGATGGATTACTAGGAGGCAGGTCAAATTTGTGCTTCCTTAGTCACCTCTTGCGACACCCACGGAAAGAAATAAGGTGGTGTTATTCTCAACCGATCACTACACGGCTAAATAGAGGAAAGCATCGTGTATTTGAGTAATACAATTATTGGAATTTTATCTTTCATAGCAATGCCAAATCATAATCATAACATCAATAAGATTTCTAAGCCGGGAGTGAAAGAAAAACTAAGAAAATGCCAGCTACCAACTCTTCCCAGGCACACTCTAGAAGCCGTAAGTGAACGCGAGGGTTTTGCTATATTGTTGCCGAAAAGCTGAAATACCAGCCCATTTACGTCCCCACCGAGGGGCACGAGCCTCCCTTCGAAACACGAAGGGGAATTAGGCCATAGTCCACCGCGCTGGCCCAATGCGGGTTGGTGGACAGCTCGTCTTTCTAAAATGAATTTTCTTGGACCGGCGGGTTTCCTCACGATGTTTTCCTTCACCGTTGAGCAAGTGATAATTAGAAATCTGTACATAAATCCGAAAAGACGAATTTAGTGGTACAGGCCCGCACCAGGATTTGAACCCACGACCTTCGGATTACAAGTCTGGCTCATTAGTGGGCTATCATAATATTCCATCTAAATAACTCTCAAAGTGAATTTCAAATGAGCGTTCAATGGTTCCAGAACCATATAACATGACGTTGCCTAGCCCGAAAGAGATTATACCTAGGTGTCACTGCGGATAGATAGAATATGTCACCGGAAATTTTAGGAACCGTAATAATCTCCTACGATATTACAATTTGCCTAATAAAAATTATAGATTTACAAAACTTCAAGGGCTGCATGAAATTTTGATAAGTTTATGTCATGTTAGGTTTTTTTAGGTTTTATTATCTACTATATATCTAGTATATATATAATTTTATTATCTCGCTCCATCGTCGACCTCATCTTTGACCTTATGGTCAAGATTGAGGTCAAGAGTTAACCCATCTTATAATAAAAAATAAAAAAATATAAAAATAAGTCGGGTTTTCCTTCCTGACGCTATAACTCCAGAACGCACGAACCGATTTCCACGGTTTTGCATTCGTTGGAAAGGTCTCGGGCTCCGTGAGGTTTATAGGATACTTTTTATTTTATTTTAAATTAGGACGCGGGCGGAGCCGCGGGCGGAAAGCTAGTTATTATAAAAAAGTCAGTGGATGTGACAAAAGTGGTGCAATTGCACAAAGTACCTACCGAGAGTTTATAATCTTACAAAATAACGGGTTTTGCTTTGTTACGGTGACCATGGCTAACTTCTTTAAAAATCAGCTGACGCACCAAAATTCCTACAACAGTGTTCCCACGCTAAGTAATCTATGTCTAGTTTTATGGTAGTTTTATGGAGTAATAATAGATATGATGATAACGCAACTAAGGCGCCGCTGATAACGAAACGTCTGATAACGGTCTTGTCTATTGATTCCTTGAAAACAATCCACTGTGTGTGGTGGATCTACAGGAAAAAGTATGAAAAGCTTAACAAAAGCAACCTTGTGCTGATACGATAAGTGCGACAGTCGACATTGTCAAGTTTGATGTGAGCTCGACTGTATGTGGGATGTGTATAGTTAGCAAAATTGAGGTTTCGAAATGGAACTTTCCCAAGGAAAGAAAATAAAAATCGCCTGTCTTTGTATGGCAAGTCTAAATTTTTTTAAAGAATTTCATATACAAGGTGTTTCTTCATATACAAATTTTGGAAAACAAATTCCAAAATTTAATTTTAAAATTGAAATCAGTTGCACGGTTTGACATCTTTCAAAATTAAAGTTTCATTGTAATAGAGCAGCGCAATAAGCTAAATTTTAATTAATTTTGAATTAGGTATCTTTTTTTGGGTTTTTTTAAAACACCTTGTACATTTTATCCCACAGTTGGGCACGATATAACCTGTGGTCTACGCGTGTGTAGCCGCGGGCGGAAAGCTATACATTAAACACCAAAATCCCAATCCAAGAACCATTTCTCAAACACCGTCACTTTCCTCCGTTCAATCCATCACGGGCGCGTCTTCAAGTGTCCCGTATTAAGTCCCGTAAGCTGTGGGACAGTCGGGACAGCGCGGGGTGTCCCGCGGGGGGACGCTGTGGGACCATCCGTCTTCAGACAAACTTTGCGATGACGCATCCCCGGGGCTAGCAACTAGCAACAAGACACGTACAGAAGTAATTTTTGAAGTTAAAATCATAGGAGTGTTGTGTTCGTACTCAGTGACGGATTTACAGTTTTTGTGAGTGTAGGCCACTTTATTTCCGCCGCCTCATGTACCTTTCTAAAATAATAAATTTCCATTTGTTGTAAGGAAGGAAGGCACTAAAATTTAATAAACGAATGAATTAGTCACTAAGAAAAAAAATTACGGGACTTTTTAATAGCAAAGTCATCTATGTAAAATATCGTCATAGTTTATGGTGTTTATTAAATTATCCCTGCTTCTATGTAGAGAAGAGCTAAAGAATTATTTTTTTCGGTAGGAATGAGTTTCAATAAGAATTTAATGAAAAAAAACGTGAGAAAACCAGTGAACTTGTTTGACTTTTATCCTTTGAAATCGAGTGAACGTCCTCTGAAATCTGCCACCCCCAGGACGCTGCCGCCCCTAGGCCGCGGCCTATTACGGCCTATCGACAAATCCAGGACTGTTCATACTAGAAACTTGTAAGAAGGTCTTGCTATAAAGACAATTTATAAAGCCTAATAAAGCCCACACTGAAAAAAATCGAGCCAATCAAGTATGACATTTTGCTTGTTAGAAAAATATATGACTGAATCATACAAGAAAATATAAAAAACGAAAATTGACGGTTCTTTGTCACAACAAAGCTAAAATGATTGATGGTATATCAAGTTGAATGTGTTGAATTTAATAAGTTTACTTTGTTAATGTCGAACTTGTCGAGACATGTTCATTTTGTGATCATTTACCAAGTTAGATCAATCAAGTTGCTTCATCAGTCCTACACATCACAATCAGTTGATCTAAATAAGATTTTTATTGACTGAAATATTAAAGCTTATTTATTTCAAATACAACAAATTTATTGATAGAATCATTTTATAATTCATTCATTCATTTAACTTTATAACAACAAACGCGCGCTTGACAATTTGAAAGATGTCAGTTGACAGTTCAATCATGCCGATGTTCGCGCGAGTTCAACTGTTCAAGTCCAAGCGTGTTTAGTTTACTTTGTTCTCGGCTATCGTGCGTGTCACATCGCGAGATATTTCTTTTTGATTATTATATATTACAGTGACTGTGTGTGATAGAAACTTTGTTGTATTGTGTATACCTAGTGTTACTAGAACGATGGATGAGGTTTTAGATTTGCTCACGGCCTGGGGGCTCCCGGAGCTGGGACCTCTTTTCGTAAGTAAGTACTTACCTACATACATATTTTCTGTTCCTAGAGTTGCGTTGCTACCCACACGTGAACTGGTTGTTAATTTTAGATGCTGCTAATACAACAATTCTATAAAAATGAAGTAGGTACTTAATGTACGGCCGGTTTGGTCGAGTGGTAGTGATGCTGCTTCTTGATTGGCGGTGGGTTCGATCCCCAGTCGGGGCAAATATTTGTGTAAAAAGCAGATGTTTGTTTTCGGGCCATGGGTGTTTGTGTTTGTCTTTATGTGTGTTCCAAGGGACCCACGACACAAGGGAAAACCTTAGTGTGGGCCTTTGAGTGTGTAGCGTTTATTTATTTATTTTATTTATATCAGTAATGTAGGTACGTAAAGGAACATTTTAGCAAATCAAAATTACCTACCTACTTGTGCTTCGCCCTCATAGTAAATCTCTCGCTCTGTCCGTCCTGTTCTGTATGATGTGCAATAAAGTATATTGTATTGTAAGTATGATAAGTAAACACAAGTGTAAAGTGATCAATGATTTTAGAATTTGTGACGGTAAATATGTGATGTGAGTCCAACCAAGGTCCAACCCTTTTACTATGGTCCAACTCATATTTGGCTAGTTGTCATTCTATTTATTAGTATTTTTTCTGCTAATATTACAGAAAACCAAATAAACATTCAAGCTCTAGCAGCGCTTACAACTGAAGACTTGAGGAAAATAATTCCTCAATTGGGGCCTAAGAGCCCTTTTTGTTCGGTGTTGGAAGGCGTGGGCTGCTGATTTTGCGGGTTCAAGCACAACCGACACAACCAATGAAGACAGTCAAATCCACACAACCAATGAAGACAGTCAGTTGACCGACACAACCAATGAAGACAGTCAGTTTGTCAAATATTTCTATTGTAAGTATTTAAAGCTCTTCTTCTTCTTATCGTGTAGGTATAGTCAAGTATGAGGCAAACTTGGCTAACCCTGGTGTCAGAGTTTTCAAACCGCACGATGGCCTCTGACTTGGTTTTAACGACTGAAGTCAATCGACAACAGCCGGGACCGACAGCTTAACGTGCCCTCCGAAGCATGGAAATGCTCGTGGTAAATTGCCTCTTTTGGTCACCCATCAGGTTCTCTGTCTCTGTGTGCGTTGCTTAACCTCACTGATCGGTTGAGATCAGCGAGAGCCATTGGGCTACGAGCGCTTCAGTATTAAAGCTTACTGTAGGTACCTATCTCCTAAAAAAAGGCCACTTTTTGCAAAAATCAAGCTAAAAATAAAAAGTGTACTTATTGTTTTAGATTTACTGAAATAAACAGGCTTAACAAATACCTATATATAAGATTTAATTTCTGAATGAAAACAGATCACAACTTAAATTTCTATTCATATTTTTTTTATTGATTGTGCTAGTTTGGTTTGAACCAAGAAAAAGCACATACTTATGTATTTAATTTACCCTATAGATTGTCAGAGTAAGGTGTTCAATGAATGCTAGCTAGTTGATTAGGTATATATGATTAATTCTGATGGACATATTTCAGGACCTTCCAGTACTGATTGATGAATATCTGCCAACACATGATACAAGTCTCGTAAGAGCAGAGAAAATGCAGCAGACTTCACCAACAAAATATACTAGTGTAAGGAACAATTTGATCAATGTAAAACAGAGTTGGAGACCGTGTTATTGTTAGTGTAATTATTGAATAAAAACAATTTATAATCACTCCTGCAATTATTATTTTTTAGAAATTATCATCCCTAAAATTAATTCCCTATATCTTTCCTGATAGTCCCAATAATAATACTTAATAGCTTTAAGCAAGATACCTGAATAATTTAACAATATTAATATTTTTACATAGTCAATTGAGTTTATTACATTAAATAAATGCTTCTTAGATATTATTAATTATCTTAATTCAAATATTGAAAAAACTTCATAGAACAAAATAAGTTGATATTTGATTCTAATGTCAAACAAAATCAAATGAATCAAGTTACCAATTTATAGTAATCAAGTTCTTTATTTGCAGAATACAATTACTTTATAAAATTAAGCATAGCCATTACTAAAACTACAAAAATACTTGATAACCATTACCGTGTTCGTTATAAATTCAATCAAAACAAATGAGAGATCTGATAACCAAACTTAATTGAATTGATTATTTCTTTGTGTTATTATATCAAGACAACTTGTCTGTTTCTCAATCAACCTAACTTTATTTCCATAATCATATTACTTTATGCGCTCGTGAACAAACAAGTTCCTTGATAGCTACAAACGCTTTTTTTATCAAATTTATCAAGTTTTTTTTTCAGTGCAGTTGGTAATGAGCCAGACATGTAATCGGAAGGTTGCGGGTTCAAATCTTGGTTCGGGCGTGTACCACTAAATTCGTCTTTTCAAATTTATGTACGGATTTCTAATTAATTATCACTTGCTCAGCGTTGAAAGAAAACATCGTGATGAAACCTGTCTAAGAAAAAGTGAAGCAAGTGAGAAGCTTAGATTAGTCTACGATTTGTACTGAGCTGTGGAAGCGAAAGGTTTGTCTTTAAAAGAAAGAACAGAAGCTGGATTTAGGTTTAGCGGCCAGCTTTTTCCAGACATGCTGTGAAGGTACTCAAGAGTGTTGCTGTAGAATAGTAATATTAGAATAGAATAGAAATCCGCACCACAAATTCAAAACAAGTAAAATAAGCCCTGGTTTCTGTAGGTATTATAGATTATTGGGCTGACAATCTATCGCTATTATAAAATTATACATCTCTTTTTACCTAATCATAATACCTACTCTATTTTCTAATTTTGTTTTTCTGCTTTTTCTCGCTCGCTCAGAGTTCCCGGTTTATTCTGTAATCCCTTAAAAACTGATGTTCATTTACTAACTTCCACAAACTCTACTTGATAACCTTGAGCTGTCACATCTGACAGGTGTCACAGTGACAGTGACGGCTGACAGGCGTGACGGAGCGGTGAGATTAATTGATTAATTAGCGGACTGACTAATTGGTGTGACGTTCTATTCGACGTCAGGAAATACTTATTTAATTTGTAGCTGTTTGTTAAGTTACGCCTAAGCGGCTGTCGTGAAGTTAAGTATAACTCTAAAATTTAAAAAAAATTATAACCTCCGACATTCGACATTCAGCCATTTACCTTTTAAATGGCTGAACTGATTTTGATCAAATCTGCATTGAAATTGGTCCATTCGTTTTGGGAGGTACGATGCCACAGACAGACACACGCAGATACACACGTCAAACTTATAACACTCCTCTTTTTATGTCAGGGTTAAAAAAGGGTAGTCAAGGCTAATTCACTGATTCATCAATGCACAGCCTAAAATCTTTGACCTGGAAAACTTAAAACTTTGCACAATGGTTCTTTTCATTAAGAAGTCAAGGAATAGGGCTGGATTTGTAGAAATTCCTATAAGAAAATATATTTTAAAAGATAGGTAGTTTCTGTCAAACAAAATGAAGCTTTTGCCATCGTTACAAATAGAAGAGATAACTGATAAAACTCACTGAACTAAACAGTATTAATAATAAACTCTACTTAACAACAATCGACTAAGTAAGCACTACGCAACTCAAAAGAAAATATTCAATAACCGTTACATTCTTTTTATATCCGCACCCACTTAATGACAGAGGTTTATCGTAATCAGCTCAGTAAAAAACCACCGAGAGAACATTAACCAATCTTTATCGGTTTCGGACAATGAGACGGTGACAACCGACGTCTTCATACTGAACAAAAACAATGCCCTATCAACTTACATGCTATTAAAATAACCATCCGAACCTTAATTCCAAAACCACTTCTAAAATACGGGACACCAAAGTCGATTATCGTGTGGCTTATCGACACACTTGCCCAACACTAAAACGACGTAAAATCCGTTAGGCATTTTAAAAGAAATGACTCGAATTTCAAATATGCAACGTTCGTAATTTGATTGAACGAATAGATTGAAGGGGTTATTATGAAATAACGATATCATAGTGTTGTGACACGGCTCTTGATTAATAATGGACCGAGCTTGTCCACTTTTCAAGTTTTTACCATGTTGATGTAGGTAACATGTAACGCTTTTAAAACTTAACTCGAAAACTTTTTTGTTGGACGCACTTGAATATTAATCAGGGATTAAAATAATAATTCCATATTTTTAATGTGTTCGAAAGTTCTGTCTTTATGAACATGCTGTTCAGGGGTCGGATTAAAAAAGAAATACCTACTATACGGAATGTAAGTATGACGTCAGTGCAAGTTTAATAGGGTAATGTCTTCCGCTTGGTCTATTTTAATCTATACATATTATAAAGAGGAAAGATTTGATTGTTTGTTAGTTTGTTTGCATCGAATAGGCTCCGAAACTACTTACTGGACCGATTTGAAAAATTCTTTCACCATTAGAATCCTACATTATCCGGGATGGACATAGGGTACCTACATGATTTTCCCGAATTCCTACGGGAACGAAGTCCCGCGCAAGAAGCTAGTCTTTAATATTTTTTGTAAAGTACCTACATAGAGTGTAAATTGTTGTTTTATTAGAACAATGGGAACATTGACGAAAACTATGGTTAATCTAGGAAACGAAAGGTCGGTAGGTATTTAGTCGGAAGAATCTAAATCAGGTCTAATTCTTTATGAAACACCGATTAATTTTGCGTTATAATTATAACTTAGGTATAAGTAATAAAGAAGATATTATACACTAATATATTATATATTACATAATGAGTGGGTGACATAGGGTAAGTACATATTATAAGAAGCTCCGGGCGAAGACCTCTATATTATACAACCAGCATTCCGCCCGGGACTTCGTTCCCGTGGGAATTCAGGAAAATTATATAGCCTATGTCCATCGAAGATAATGTAGCTTTCTAATGATGAAAGAATTTTTCAAATCGGTCCAGTAGTTTCGGAGCCTATTCAATGCTAACAAACAAACAATCAAATCTTTCCTCTTTATAATACGTACGATAACTGTTTTTTCTTCAAACGGGCGTCCTCCAGTACAAGTTTTTCCACTTTTTCAATGATGTCTGATGTGGTGGCCTCAACTGGCCGTCCAGAGCGGGGGTCGTCTTCAATCGAGTCTCGACCATGTTTAAACAGACTATGCCACTTATAAATCATGGATTTACCAGGGCAATCGTCCCCATAAACGGATTCCATTTCATTTAAAATGGTTTGGCCATTCTTTCCTTGCTTAGTAAGGAATTTAATCACGGCACGGTGTTCAATTTTCTCCATAGTTTCAGTTTTCTTCCGGATTGACTTGTTTAGCAGGCGAGTGTTCGTAAACGAATGACGCAAAAGGGATGAAACTCTATTTATATACTAATGATGAGTCCCCAAGTAGTATGACATTAAGCGAGCGCCCCTATCCCCACTCCATCCCCTCCATTCCGCGAACTTTTGGACCCCCCCTCGTATAGATAGATAAATTTCGTTTTGTAAGTAAGAGATTGAAAAAAAAGTTTGATAGGCTATAAGATGTTTATTTTTTGATCAATTTCAAATTACATTTCGGATTCTGGTATAATATTACGTAGGTAAATAAACTATTGACAACAGTGAGGAGAGACTGTTTATTATTAATTCCTTGGTAAAACATCACGTGGAAAGTTTAAGATTTGTGATGACTTGATGAGGGTGTATCTTCGATTGGTTTAGTCTTGTGGCTAAGCCAGGGTTTCCCAACCAGTGAGGCGCGCCCCCCTTGGGGGGCGTCGAGCGGTTCCAAGGGGGGCGCCGAGGTCCCTAATTTCTGCCTATTAAAAAAAATTACTAAACTCAATTGGTTAATTTTTGTTGTATCCGTTCTTTGTGTTCTTTGAGTGATACTGGTTTTTGAATATAGCTAGGAGGTTTGTTTTCACCCAGTATATTATGCCTAATATGCTCAGCAGCTCAAGCATAAGGCCAAAATAACGCGGGCAATGTCAAAAAAGTGTCGAAATGACAACTCCAAAGTGCGAGTAAGTCTTTACGCAGTGCCCTCACCGTCATCTGAGTGGCATAACGCGCGTGTTTGTACTGTGCTAACTTGCCGTTGTATTAAGGCACTATATTTATACATTCTATCGACTCGATAACTCAAAAGTACAGCACAATCCCCTGTCATCGTCGGCTACAATGTGGCGTTATCATGTTCAGCCTCATTATAATACCACTCCCTTTCCCAGGTCTTATTCTGCGCCAGCCATTAGTGTTTGGTTTAAATAGCCTTAATGTTTCTTATCTTGATGCCTTTTCATTACATTTCTAGTTGTTCTTGATATCTCTGAGAAGTTAGGCATTATGTTTGTAAACCTAACCTAATATTACATCGTTTAAAATTCTCGAAATAATATGTTTAAAACCTAACGTCATTCACTGATTAAAAACTTTATTATAGACTAGCTTTTTTATTAGAAGACTAGTTATTTTTTTACGCAAAAGAATTCTCAAACAAAAACTGTAAACAAACTTGTTAGCATTTCGAAAAGTGTTTTAAATCATTTTCCTAATGTTTTAAACTTTATTAGATTTTGTATTGTTTTTGTCTCTTTTTATAGCAATAAAATCAGTGTAAAAATAAAATTAGTAAAATTCTAAAAAAAAACTTACAAGAGTGTAGAGATGCTTCTAATTTCTTATTCTGTTTCGGCAATCATCGATTTTTGGAATGCATACCAACTATCTATGAATTATTAGATTTATAAATACCTACGACTACAAACATTTGAATTGAGAACTATGTACTTAGATACATATATACCTACTTTACATTTTTTCCGTTATAATTAAGTATCATATAAATAATTAAGTAACCAAGTCAGAGGCCATTGCGCGGTTTGAAAACTCTGACACCAGTGTAAGCCAAGTTCGCCACACACTTGACTATATCTACACGATAAGAAGAAGAAGATCATGTCTAATACCTAGATATACTGTAAACAACATTTTAAATTGAGGATTAATTACAGACTTTATGTAATTTTGGAAGACGAATTTTGCAGAGACTCATAAATTAGAACATTGTACTTTAAACGAGAAACAGTGGTGAGTAGTGGTAGAGTCGGTGCACTTATCATAGTAACTTGTATCGACGCTGCGACCGTATTGGAACAATTATCTTACATAGAAAGCATTTCCCACAAAACCTATTTTCGCCATACTTTTCGTATACCAATCTGGAAGCATAAAAATGTTGTAGCCGGGAAATTTTAAGAGTCGAGTACCTACCTAATTTTTAAAATTCAAAAACACTTTTTCAAAATTTCGTCACAGCAGTGTACATTAGGTAGCCGTTAGATTGAGACGTGGTAAGTGAATAATGGTGTCAGTCCGCGTGTCCGCTTGTCGCGCGGGTGATGAATCGACTACCCTTGTCTTTGTTCTGCTCAATGGGAGAGATAGAGATGTACTCTGCTACCATCGGTCGAGAAATTTTAATACTGACGCCAAATGCGATGGTAATTTTGTTTGGCAGATGTTTTTCAAAAGGACGGATAAGTATAGATAAAAATATTGACAACAATTAACCTAGAAAGAATGAATTTAAGAGCAGATATATAAAGGTGTAAGTACCTTTACCTATTAGTTGGTAAGTATGTAATGAATTTCACATCGTAAGTAGTACCTACACGAAAGCTTAAAAAAGCACATGATATTAATAGTTATAATGACAATGAATATTACTGACTTCCACTAGGACTTATACTACCAAATTATAGGTACGATAGCTATACTAAAATAAAATCTTAGTCTTATTAGAATTTTATTATTTAAGACTGTATTGTTTGTTCAAGGGAGCCGCATTTCTATGATATTAATTAATTTAATTAACAGTTTCTGTCGGTTATTTAAGGTATATTCTACTTATACTTAATTCTAATTTCCACAATCATGTTGCTAGTACTCAAACATTATAGCTTCCCATTCTCTAAGTAAATAACCATATTTATTGATGTTATCTTTAATTCGTGAAAAGTTCTCCGATTTTCTTATTATCTCTCAGCAAGTTAACTATTATGTAGGTAGGGGAAATCCCCTAGAAGTCTCAGAACAGAAGATGTATAATTAAAAAAAAAAAAAGCTTCAAGTTGCCGAAATTTTACCAAAATAATAATACAATAGTATGTACGTAATTTAAATTTAAATTATTGTAGATAATAGATGTAAAAAATAATAGACATGAAAATTAAAACAAAACAACAATAAAGCATACGTAATTCTAAATTAAAATGATTGTAAACGGTAGGTAAATGTAGTAATTTAGAGACGTTTCATGTGCTTTCGGAAAATACATACCTACATAAAATACCAGTAAAATCAAAACTCTCCTTTATTTGTTTGTAAAATTGGTGATTTCCGAGATACAACAAGAAATTAGAAGCATTACACTTTTTAGGGTTCCGTAGTAATCTACGAACCCTTATAGTTTCGCCATGTCCGTCTGTCCGTCTGTCCGTCTGTCCGCGGGTTTCCTAAGAAACCCTTGGTACTGCAGAGCTGAAACTTGGCATGATTATACATATGAATTACGCCGACAGAACTGTAGAGTAAAATCTTAGAAAAAAAATTTTTTTCGGGTGTCTCCCATAGACGTGAAAGGGCGATGAATTTTTTTTTTCTCGCCAATATTTTTGAGTCGGGTGTCATAGGATAGCATATTAAAAGATAGAAGGGGTTTACTAAGAACGTTTTTCGATTCAGCACTCCGTTTGCGAAATATAAATTTTTAAAGTGAAAATTTTTGTCAAACACAAGTGTCCCCCCCCTCTACCTGCTAAACGGTTGTTTCTAAAAATGTGGAAAAATTCACGTTGGTAGAATATATAACGAAATTAAAAGGAAAACTATCACACATACCTTGGTCCTTCAAGTTTGCGAGTAATAGTCGACCAAGTGCCAAACACTGTTGGGATTAATAAGAATATATTTACTAATATAAGATCCTTGGTACTACAAAGCTGAAATTTGGCATGGTCGTAGATATTGATTGCGCCGACAGATCTAAAATATAAAATTTTGGGAAAAACATTTTTTCGGGTGTTTCCCATACACGTGAAAGGGCGATAGATTTTTTTTTCTCGCCGATACCATCGAATTGAATGTCATAGGATAGATTTTTAAAATATAGAAGGGGTTTACTAAGAACGTTTTTAGATTCAACACTCCGTTTGAGAAAAAAATATTTTTAAAGTCAAATTTTTTGTTAAAAACAAGTTTCCGGGGGGGGCCTACCAGCTAAACGGTTGTTTCTAAAAATGTGAAAAAATTCACGGTTGTAGAATATACAACGAAATTAAAAGAAAAACTATCACACATAAGTTGGCCCTTCAAGTTTGCGAGTAATAGTCGATCAAACGTTTTTGGGATTAATAAGAATATGTTTACAAGGTTCCACGCTAAAAGTGAGGGGAGGTCGAAAGCTAAACTGTAACATTTTAGGCGACGTTAAATAGTTTTTTGGGGGTGTTAATTACGAAAATGACATCAAAATTATTTTAACAGCAGGTTGATATTATTTCTAACAGTAATATTGCCGTAAAAAAAAAAAATTCGCGCTCGCTTCGCTCGCGAATTTTAAACTTACATTCGGTTGTATTTAGACCAAAACAAAAATTATTTCCGAAATTACAAACTCTTTAATAATGCATTTGTTTTTAGGGTTCTGTAGTAATCTACGAACCCTTATAGTTTCGCCATGTCCGTCTGTCCGCAGGTTTCCTAAGAAACCCTTGGTAGCACAGAGCTGAAATTTGGCAAGGTCATACATATAAATTACGCCGACAGAACTGTAGATTTTTTTTCGGGTGTCTCCCATAGATGTGAAAGGGTGATGATTTTTTTCTTCTCGCCAATATCATAAAATGGGGTGTCATAGGACAGCTTTTTAAAAGGCAGAAGGAGTTTTCTTACAACGTTTTTCGATTCAGCACTCCGTTTGCGAAACATAAATTTTTAAATTAAAATTTTTTGTCAAACACAAGTGTCTACCTCTCTACCAGCTAAACGGTTGTTTCTAAAAATGTAAAACAATTCACGGTGGTAGTATATACAACGAAATTAAAAGAAAAAGTATCACACATAAGATGGCCCTTCAAGTTTGCGAGTAATAGTCGACCAAGTGCCAAACTTAGTTGGGATCATTAAGAATATATTTACTAATATTAGATCCTTAATAGTACAGAGCTAAAATTTGGCATGGTCATACATACCTATTGCTTGTGGTGACAAATCTAAAAAATAAAATGGTCAAAAAAAAATTTTTTCGTGTGTTTCCCATTAACGTGAATGGGCGATGGTTTTTTTTCTAGCCGATATCATCGAGTGCGTTATCATAGGATATTTTTTTTAAAGATTTAAATTTTTATATAGAAAAAAAAGTGGAATAATTCACGAGGGTAGCATTTACGACGAAGTGTACCCTAATCCAAAATGGTTGACATACAAGGTTCCACGCTAAAAGTGAGGCGAGCCAAAAGCCAAGCAGTAACATATTGACACATTAAAAATATACACCTGCTTAGCTTGATATTATTATATTATTCCTTACAATAAAATTGTCTAAAAAAAAAAAAAAAAATTCGCGCTCGCTTCGCTCGCGCATTAAACACTTCCATTCTGTTACATTTAGGCCAAACTTTTTAATACATTTCTTAATGATACTTAGTATAGTATTTGGGGATTTTAACATCAACTATGACGATATGCTTGAAAAATTAAGAAGCCAGCTGCATATTTGAACCATGCTGCTACGGAACCCTACAATGCGCGTGGCCCGACACGCTCTTGGCCAGTTTTTTTATAAAAATCAAGTTTTTTTATTCCACCGTGCTATGAGATGCCATCTGCATAAAATTGCATAGACATCGTGTCAGTCTGAATGTTCGCTTGTCGGCTGTGGATGATGAATCACTCTCCCTTGTCTTTGTGTATCTGAATGGAAGCCAAAATTCGATAGAGATGCTTGATTTTGCGCTGTAAATCCAATTCTGACGGTTTTTCTGGGAATTCAAGTCCAATGCTTCACAATTTACCTTGAATAGGTTAGATCAGTGTTTTTCAATCTTTTTGAATTCGCGACCCCTTTGGATCATATAAAGTTCTGGCGACCCCCTAAGGTCTCAAGACCTTTTTAGGCTAGATCTATGTACTATTTCTGAGATTTTAAAACACATAATAAAAGAGTTTGCCGCGGGGTAGACGCAGAAGGCGGCGGGAGGCATCATTATACATATACAGGCACAGCCTTTTCAATGAAATTGTCTTAGTTTAGTGTAAGATTTACGAATTTTTGTCTTTTTCTTTTACCTGCGACCCCCCGAGTAAGGCTTCACGACCCCCTGGGGGTCGCGACTCACAGTTTGAAAAATATACATTTTTTTGGAGTTGTAATCATGCACGTGGCCCATATTTACTGAAAATGTGTTAAAACACTTTTTATTAAGTGATGACACTTACCTCTTAAAATGACAGAAAATTTTAATTATTATACCTACATGGTATTTCAGTAAAGAAAACCATTTCCTTACTAGATTTTTCCATTCGGCAAACAATAAAGATATACTTAGCGATTAGAATATAAGGTTACCGTTTCCCAATAACTAACAAGTAGCCAGATAACAAAGTCTGATAATCTTGATTTGATTAAAGATAAAATAGGTACAAAAAATTTATACTTACAATTGTTCAGGGGATTTATTTATACATTATCAAAAGTGATTAACTGATTAGAGACAGGTAAACTACAAATTTTCCAATCTGATTTCACTAGGCCTCGAGGAAATAATAATATTAATAAAATATAAAATCCATCTGTCGCAGCTAAGTGTTACCTTCAAGCAGGAATAAAAATTATATTTCTTTTATGTTACATTCCAAGTAAAGCTTTCAGAAAAGAAACGACGATGAAAACGTCACCGACAGCTGAGCTGCCATCTTACTGAACATGGGTAGAAAGAAATGAAAATGGTAGCTATTCGCACCTTGAAATCGATTTATGTCAACGGATAAATTGAAGCATTCCGCGGAAACGGACAGCTGAGGACCATTCGCACAGAGTAAATAAAAAACATCCGTCACATCCAGCCTCCCAGATTCGCACTATTATCTCGCCACGGCCAATCGAACATCAAGAGCTTAGCGGAGCCCTCTGATTGGTCGCGCGAATCCTTGCTGCCCCACCCGATGGGCTCGCTCCGCCCATCCCAAACAAAAAATTCAGAACTCACTCTACCTGCCCCTCACTACGCCATACAAGCTCAGTCGCACTTTTGTCGTCGAAGGAATTTTTATAATAAACGTATCCACCGTGACAGGATAACGTTATTTCTATAGAAAATCATACTTCTTATCCGCTTATCGGGTTCTTGTATCGTTCTTTTAAATCTGACTTTATCTCTTTTTTGTGATAGGAGTTTCAGTGTGCTAGAAAGGGATAGACTTTTTAAAGTTTTTAGGTGTGGTTTGGAAAAATAATGCCGTGCGTGAGGTCGCGATCAGTGTTCGTCGGATCACCTGGCGTGCGGGCGTGCGGCGCGCCACTCTAGTCCGGTTTTTCGGATACGCTACGAAATTTGGGACGCCAGCACTAGCGTAGTGATGTGTGTGATGTAAACTGTCGTTATCGATAGACACGGTGATCGTGACAAACATGATGACTATGGACATCGGGATGTATAACAACCAGCAAAACGGTTACAACACAGAGTATTACCAGCAAGGGGCGGCGTACCAGCCTCCTTACGAGGGTTATCACGAGGGTTACTACGAGGCTCCGACGCATTACTACGAGCCTTTGATCCACGGACAGCCGGCGCACGAGCCGACGACTCCAGTAATAAGCACAGACACAGGATTGTGCTATACAAACTTGGATTATGGAGAGCTGCAGCAAAACTACCCCCTTCACACCCTCCCGGGACATCCGGAGCCTTTCAAACACAGAGAGGAGGTCCCGAGACACGAGGAGATGCAAATGCACGAGCATAAGCTGGATAATCACTACTTAGAGTCGAAATACAACATGCATTTTGTTGACGAGACATCGATGCAGTATCATGGTGGTTCTCCGTTGCCGTGCGAGGGGTTTGAGCACTACCAGCCTAAGGAGGAGTTCGTGGGCCTACGGGATGGGTTCCCGCGGGAGGGGGAGTGCGGGGGCGGGCACCTACCCCCCGCGGCTCACCCGCACCCGCACCACGCACCGCACGCCGCCGTGCCCACCTACAAATGGATGCAGGTCAAGAGAAATGTGCCTAAACCAGCGGGTAAGTCTTTCTGATATTTACTAGCCAAGAAATAGACCAAATTTAGTCAATATGTTGTACTCCATAAATTATTAATTTATTATGGTTTGCATGACGCCTAAAACAAATGATTTGACTGCCAAAATTACTTAATATTTATTTATTTTATTATATTATACAAAAAAACCCTGTATCCTCACCCAACCGTTTGCTTATTTGATAATGCTGTTAAAATATACATTACACTTTAAATAGTTCTACTCTCCGCTAAGTGATCTCTACCGTGTGGTGATCGGTTGAGAATAACACCACCCCATCTCTTTCCGTGGGTGTCGTAAGAGGCGACTAAGGAAACACAAATGAGACCTGCCTCCTAGTAATCCATCCCAGGCAACGACACTTCATTTTTTTCTGAATCTGAGGTGTCGTCCATGCGGTGTGGTAGGCTCTGTAAAGGGCCGTCTGGTTCGCGACCACCCTCCTACCGAAGTCCGACGCCAAACAGCTTGCTGTGTTCCGTCGGTGCGTGGGAGTACCAGTGCCTATATAGGCATTTTCTGGGTTAACTCGCTCCATCGTCGACCTCATCTTTGACCTTATGGTCAAGATTGAGGTCAAGAGTTAACCCATCTTATAATATTAAAGAAAAATACCTTATATTTATAATTATAAGCAAAATAGTAGGTATAATATAACTCTAATAAGAATTAAGTACCTGCTTAGTACATTTTATTTACAAACAATCCAAAAGTGCATCTGTTCTTATTACTATACATACTTAGTAATAAGAATCATAAAGTGATCAAAACTTTCACAGTAATTAAAACAAAAATAGTTCTCAACAAATTATTATTTAATTAGACACAGATTATGTTTGCAGAAGCGCTACAATGTAACAACCATAAAACGTAAAACAGTTTCGTATCTTAAATTAAAATTAATTACTTTAAAGACGAAGGCTGCTTCCAAATGCTAACAACTGATATTTAAGGGCAAGACACATTGTGTTTGATAACATTTTAATAATTTTTATCAATAAATATCTATTTCATTAAACAAACACACACGAGGAATCATTTACGAAGCAATTCAGAATAGTAGATAAAGATATTCTTCAAAACTTAAAAATACTTACTAAAAATATAACTAATAGTCAACATTTTATAGGTAAACTAACTCAACATCAAGAGCATCCCGGAGAACATACTACTCAAGGGATAATGTAGCATTCTAATAATAATAGAGGTAGAAAAAACAAAATATAATATAAAAATATACAATTTACAATGTAGTTTCGGAGTAAGTAGTTTCGGAGCCTGTTCAATGCAAACAAACAATCAAATATTTTCTCTTTATATTATTAGTGTAGGATTAATAATATCAAAGTTAAAGTCAAAAGAATAAAACATTCCCTCCTTATTCCAATTTAATCCATACTTTTAATATTATAAATGCGAAAGTAACTCTGTCTGTCTGTCTGTCTGACAGACCGTCTTTCACGCCTAAACTACTGAACCGATTTAGATGAAATTTGGTACACAGATAGATTAAAGCCTGGGAAAGGACATAGGCTACATTTTATCCCACAGTTGGGCACGATATAACCTGTAGTCCACGCGGGCGGAGCCGCGGGCGGAAAGCTAGTTTACATCTAACCTAAAAACAATAACCTATCGACAGCAAACTTTCATGTAACCTCACAACTCGAAATAAAAACCCCTCTTACAAACAGCCATCTCCTTAACACAAAACGTAACATGTAATGATGTCAGTGTCTCAACTAGTGTCAGCTATAGCAAGTGTTGTGACGGACACACGTACAGTCGGAGTCAGAGGTTGGACCGCGACCTGTGTCACTCAGCACGACCGCGGCAGCGAGCGGCACGAGCAAATAATTTGACAGCACTGACAGCCTGCGCTGACTGTATGGGTGGCTAGTTTTGTGAACTGTCAAGAACTAACAGTGTGTAGAGTTTGGGACAAACTTTGGGACAGTTATCTCTGAAACTGAGATTGTGTTATAATTATAACTAGCTTCCCGCGCGGGACTTCGTTTCCGTGGGAATTTCGGGAATAAATTATACACATAAACCTTTCTCTTGAATCACTCCTTCCATATGTGAAAACCGATATGAATATCCGGGACTTTGTTTTATAATATAGTATGATGGATGTGATGACTACAAAATTTAAAAAAATCTGAATGACAGATTATTTAAATTACGTAAATAATTTCTTTTTAGGTTGATAAAATTAACTTAAATATGTTTATTTACAAAGCACCTAGTTGTAGACAGTAGACATTCATGAACATTTTATGCCTCTTTCAAATTACAATATTGAATATTCAACATTTTTCAAATTTAACCATTAATTTCGTGAACAGAAAATTTAAGGATTTAGGAAACGTTAACTACTCTTAGTTTATGGTACCTGGTATAACTTTTTTTTTATTATTATAAGATGGGTTAACTCGTGACCTAAATCTTGACAATAAAGGTCAAAAATGAGGTCGACGATGGAGCGAGTTAACCCAGAAAATGCCTACCTATATGTACAGGCACGTGTACTTCCACACACCGACGGAATACATCAAGCTGTTACACTTATAAGACTATTTCAATCAAAAATTTATTCTCAAACATGTCACCAAAACAGTCGTTAATTTATATCATACTTGGTCCTTATTAAAATAATACACCATATCTGTCGTCGCAACAATTAATTTTATCGACTTCTAACCTCATGTTCCCCTGGACGGACGGACGGATTGATCTTATGTGTAGATAAAAGCCACTCACGCGCGGACGACGTACGCTTTTCAAATCCAACCCAACGTGAGTTAGAAGGGACATTCAATTAAATTATTAAATACGGACTAAAGTTTCTTAAGTTTATAGCTAGTTGTAACAGAGGAATGTTGAAACGAAACGGACTTCAGGAGGCTTACCATGATCGCTTAGCGCGATCCAATTTAGGACCTAAACAAGTCTGCAACGCTTATTCGTACCATGCTGGCTTATAAGCGATTCAATTTTGGCGCTGTTGCGATTCAAAGACAGACCAGCGACAATTTATGTAGACATTTAAAATGGACCATAGACAACCGAGCAGTTCAAAAGCAGCGCCATCATGGTACCATTTTAAAAAACATTCCAATTGGGAAGCAGTTCAAAGTTGGATCCTAAACAGAAATGCTTTTAAACGATCGTGGTAGGTACCCTGATCTTGAAATATATTCCTTATTTCCAACGTGGTCATGGACATATTCAGCCATTTACAATAGCTACTTCAAAATTGTTCATTAAAAAAAACGATAATAATAGGTAACTGATCAAACCTCATGAGATTTTTGTTTACAAAGTTCTAATAATCTAGACCCTCGAATTGAATATCAATAAAAATAATTAGATACATTAAATAAATAGGTATGTATAGTTTATTCAATTTGTAGAATTCTGATTCAGATAAAAAATTGGTGTCACTCTACAACAACATAACTTTGTTCCATGTGAATTTATCGCCTTTTTCTGTGAATATCAGTAACCGTTAACAATGAACATATACTCGTATATTCATTATCGATACTTTTACGTTCGCATTAATCATGAATAACATCCCTATGTTTTTCCACAATGTTGCTGTCTATCTACATTTAATAGAGTGTGTTCCAAAACTACATCTTGGTGCTCCACTATCCCACGCTAACGATGCGCTCTGCTGATATGATTTGTCCTCAGTTATGATAACTTTCCTTACCTAGGTACTATCAACAGACGAGGCTCTTACGTAAAACAACCCTTAAAGAGTTTCCATTGGTGATTTTGCCATTTTGAAGTCGCCAATATCTAATTTATTTTTTTTAATTTTAATTTTATTCAGGAAACCAACAGTATAATACATAAAAGGTATTAACAGTGTATGTTATATAATAAATCCAATTATAGGTTACCCCGTATTAATAAAAACATGTTTACAGTTACTTTAGACTTAAAGAACAAGATGAATTACATAATTAACTGAGACTTAAATTACAAACCATTAGCTAACTACAAAAGTGAATTAGGTGAGCGAGAAAAAGTTACTTAAACAAAAAGAAAAAAAAACAGAGAAGAGAGAAAAACTATTAATTATTAAAAAAACAAAATACCCGACTGCACACTAAAAAATATTATTATGTCTTTATCCCGTGGGACTTTTAGGATAAAATGTATCCTATGACACTCCCGTAATCAAGACAAATCTAACGATACCTCATACATCAAAATCCATCAAGCCGTTTAGGCTACAGGAGGTCACAAAGGAACAGACATACATACATACTTACATACACTCGAAAAACATTACCCTCCTTCTTTGGCAGTCGGGTAAAAAGAAAGAATAACAAAATAGTGTGAGTTGAGTAAAGAAACTCTTATCTGGAATTGAATACCGACATTATACCCAATAATATACCAACCATAGCCCAGTGGCTCTCACTGATCTCAACTGATCAGTGAGGTTAAGCAACGTACACAAAGGCAAGGAATGGGTGACCAAAGTGGCAATTTATCACGAGCGTTTCCGTGCTTCGGAGGGCACGTTAAACTGTCGGTCCCGGCTGTTGTCGATTGACTACAGTCTTTTAAGTCAGAGGCCATTGTGCGCTTTGAAAACTCTGACACCAGGGTTAGCCAAGTTCGCCAGTTTCGCCACATACTTGACTATACCTACACGATAAGATGAAAAAGTCCGACCATAAATGTACCATAATATACCGACATTTACTTTTTAATTTTGCCATGGTGTACAGAACTAAAATCAACGGAAATCCTAGAAGTTTTAATGTCGTATACTTATTGTCGTAAAATATGTCGGTCATGTCGCGCACGCGAGTCCAGTCGCAGCTCAAGCCGTCCTAATCCTCCCCACGCTATCACTGTTTGTTTCTTTAATTAGGAACTTTACCCAAAATTCGTTTATTTCTTGAAGAGCGTCAGTGGTCTAATGGGTAGCTGGTTTGACTCGTAAGCGAGAGGTACCGAGTTCGATTCCGATGCAGTGTTGCCATTTATGTATTTATTTTAAAACGAATACCCTTAAACAACTATTAATACAGTAATAATTAAGTAGAAATTATTAAAAATAAATATAAGATTACAAAAAAATGACAGTCTCGAAAAGATAAAAAAGAAAAAATAACAGTGAATCACAAGAAAAACTAAGTTAACAAGTAGAGACATAGATGTCAGCCTCCTCAAAAAAAAAATCTGAGTTATCTGCATAAGTTGCACAATAACCAATGCTCTTACAGTGAAGGAAAATATCGATAGGAATACTGCCTCATTTGTTTTTTTTTCACATTCCAATAGCTATACTATAAAATCCTGCTCTATACCTACTCGATTTAGGCCCATTTTTCACCTACTCTTTTAGTTAGTTCAATTAAACCATATACTTGACTTAAACTGAACACCACTTCGGTCTTAACCGTTCTGCCTCCACGAGGACCAGGCAGAATTATCAGCGCCATAGCTTGCTGTGGCACAGAGCTGAGCCTGATCCGTTTTACGGTCACACGCAGTCCACTTGCAGCATGGTTCATTGTCTCAATAGATCATACTCTCTGTTTAGAATAAGCTATTGTGAACTGCATGTAACAGTGAATAAATGATTTTTTTGTCTGTCTCTCTGTCTAAATTATTTGAAAAATGGCGTCCAAAATCGTGATTTTGCCAATTTCTGAGTATTTTCATTCAATATTAAAATATAAAATGGCGAAGTCGTCAATATCACGTAGAGAAACCCTTTACGGGTTATAGTACGTCAGAGCTTCGTCCGTTGATCAGCAGGGTGCCCCGTAATTGTATCACCATTGCCTCCTATGCATCACCAGTGCAACTAGAAGCTGAGAACATAGAAAGCAATGATAATACAAATTTTGCCGTGCCATGCCGTTCTTATCATACAAAGGGCCATTGGGTCTTAATAAAATAACAAATTAATAACAAGCAGTCAAGACAGCGCGTCAGTTAAGCCAGTTATATTGGCCACATGTCATTTCATAATGCCACTAACACCATACACCTCAAAATGTGCTGAGTCAGCGTGACTAGCGGTGACAGTGAAGGGAAGCGAATTGTGGGTAAACCTTTATTTGTCAGGACATTAATTTCGTGGTCAGACTATAGGGTATTTGGCAAACGTTTCTTTGAGAAGTGAAAACTTCTTTACACGTGCTTTTATAAACATTTAACAAAAACTCTAAAAGTAAAAAAAAAATTACAACCCCCGACATTAACCACAATAAACAAAAATAAAACCTAGACAATGTTTTAAGCCGGCTTAATATTATGTCGAATAACATTAGTAAGTTTTAGACATTGTCTAAGTGGTGTTTTAGACATTGTCTAAGTGGTGTTTTAGACATTGTCTAAGTGGTGTTTTAGACATTGTCTAAGTGGTGTTTTAGACATTGTCTAAGTGGTGTTTTAGACATTGTCTAAGTGGTGTTTTAGACATTGTCTAAGTGGTGTTTTAGACATTGTCTAAGTAGTGTTTTAGACATTGTCTAAGTGGTGTTTTAATGTTTTGTGGCAAAGCAGTTATTGCCTATAACTCTTGATCAAATATATTCTTAATGTTCTGAAGGACCCACGACACAAAGGAAAACCTTATTGTGGGCCTTTGAGTGTGTAGCGTTTATTTATTTAAACCAGGCGGTTCTGTTGCCTAAGTCAACCAAATAGATCTGGGATCGCAGTTTTGTATTTTTAATGCGTTGAATTCGCTTTACTCCTCAAAAAAATTTGCTCCATTAAAAAACTTGTTTCTTCTTGTTTTTTTTTTATTATTAAGAATGGGTTCGCTCTTGACCACAATCCAGCTCAGGGCAAAGATGCGGTCGAGGATGTAGCGAGCTCACCCAGAAGAAGCCTATTCACTCGTACTTTAAAGATATTCGGGTTGTACGAGCTCGAAAATACAGACGCCGGCAGAGAATTGTGTCACAATATTGTGTCAAACGCAGCATCAAGTAGTTCGCTAGAACCACTGATGCTCTGCCTACCCCGTTAGGGATTATATGCGTGAGTGTATGTTGTTGTTATTGTACTTCTCATAAAACAGTACAGCTTTTTCCAAGCAACACAAGATATTCTCAAAAAAAAACGGGTTGCACTCCGGGAGTGCCGTAAGAAGTGAAAACTTGAACATACATAATATATACATTACTTCCTTGCGGTCTAAGTAGTTTTAACTTCACTCTCCGTCTTACGAATTTTCGATCAGGGTCTCGTGACCCTGACGCGAGTTTAACATTTTTTACCCATCTAAAAACTGCACAACGCAGCTAAAGAAATTTTCACTTCAAAAATTCGACTTTCCATAAAACTATGCATCCACTTACCTAGTTGCAAAAATCGGATGACGTCATCAAAATCCCTTCAAATCTCGAGTAAACATCAGACCACACAAACAAACTGTCAAAGAGATCCTGATATTATCTATTTCGCTCTGATATGTCGTACAAAGGACTCCAACTCGAGGCTTACACTAACTTATACCTTACAACTAGCGAAATCATGTTTTGTGAAATATGTCCCTTAAAATAAGAGTGATAGAGTTCTACTCTGTTTTGGATTGCTATGTCAAGTGTATCTGTAATGTTGCAAAAATGTCTTTGGAAGTAAATTGACATTTTGCGCTTGAGTGTATGCCGCGATATGGAAAAGTTTGAAGTAAATATAAAGCTCATATTGAAGAATTGTGTAGCAAGAGCAGGAATGTAAATTTATGAGTTAATTTGAATTAAGATTCGATATTATGTTTTCATCCTCACCGAGGGGCACGGGCCTCCCTCCGAAACACGAAGGGGATTGAGGCCATAGTCCACCATGCTGGCCCAATGCGGGTTGATGGACCACGTGCCTTTCGAAAACGAACTTTCTTAGATGTGCGGGTTTCATCACGATGTTTTCCTTCACGATGTTTGATTAATTAATGAAAAATCCGAACATAAATCTGAAAAGACGAATTTAGTGATACAGGTCCGCACCAGGATTTCAACCCACAACCTTTCAGTTACAAGTGGGCTCATTACCAACTGGGCTATCACTGCTTTGAAACTTTATAAAGGACATTAACGGTCTTTGAGTGTGTGGCTACAACTATCCAGTCTCTAAGGCCCGTACCACAGAGTTAGACTCAAGTCTTGATCTATACTTAAGTATTGATAGTCTCTTTCTCTCGCTATCAACATGACAAAGACCACTGCTACTCAAGTCAAGTATACTTCAGAGTCTGAGATCCATATCACAGAACGCGACTCAGACTCTGATGTATACTTAAGTAGCAGTCGTCTTTGTCATACTTAGGCACCTAAGAGATGTAGTCGTTCCCAGCAATCTGCGCTACATTAATCTATGCTTCGTATGCGCTTAAGCAGCTGCATTACGGCTCCCGATAAATGCACATTCTGCTGTCACTCCACTGGAGCTATCTGAATCACCGCCTACGTCACAGATATAAGAGGATTGAGCTAAAACGTGTTTATGTAGCAGACTTATCATTATGTAACCCGCCCTTTAAACCCTGACAAAAAAGGAGGGTGTTATAAGTTTGACGTGTGTATCTATTTCTCTGCGTATTTGTGCGTCTGTTTGTGGCGTCAAGAAGATATTTGAGACTGAAAGTCAGCATTTTTCGCCAAAAAAAATTCTCAACATTTAAGAGGTGACTGTTGAAAAACTAAGAACAATTTTGGAAAAAACAAAACGTACGAACCTCGTTTATACGCTTACAAATCGATGGAGGCCAAAAACGTACGACTTCATTAAGTTTTTGGGGTAGGAATTCATTGACGCCTAAACTCATAATTTTGGAAATAAAACTCGGCATTTCGCCGGAAAGCTGCAATTGTCCCTTTCGCACAAGTCTAAGGCGGGTGGTCGACATCGAGAAAGCATGAAAAACAACTGAGACGCTAGTCCAAACTGAGACGCTCCTCTTAATTAGCAGTCGCCTTTGTCATTTTGATAGTGAGAGAAAGAGCCAATCAATATACACCGTGTACCTGAGGATACCAATAACTTAGGCTAACACTTCTATAACGTTAACTGATGAAATCTTACAAGGGAAGTAATACATAAAATGCTTCGTTTCAAAGGTACTTGTGAAATTATTCAATTGGGTTGTGGAGTGAAAAAGGGTTGTCGAGCTGCGTTGCCGCTTCTGTCAAACTGCATTTGTTACCCGAGAGTAAAGACCTTGCATATCAAATAATTAATGTCAAGGTATTTAGTTTGTATGAAAGTTAAAACCATATAAAAATAATAATTAGGGAATGGGTTCATAATGAAAAACGTTTATCTTGATGGTCTGAACAGTATGTTGAAGTCAATGGATATCCTCAGGAACACGGTGTATACTTAAGGCGACTACAGCACCCGATAAAGGCAGCACACATAGGAGAATAGTGCCATCTCCGTCTCTCAACAGGCCTGGGCCGGCAGTGCGAACAGTGTTGATACACGAAGTTTACGGACTATGAAAGCGTGCGTGCGTAAAAACATGTTCGAAAGTTAGAAAAATGAGATTTATGGAAAGATAACAGCTTAAATCGAAAAATGCGTTAACTACTTATCGAGAGTGTTTAATCACGAACATTTTGATAGCAAATTCAAGTTCCTGTGTGCATTTTACTATCGTTTTTACAGCTTAAAAGATACACAATATTGGGTATTAGAGGTGACTTTGTGAGCTTTTTCTATCGAACCAAAAGTGCTGAATCATGTTTTCAGCAAACTACTTATCTAGTTTATGTCCTGAATATTACCGTAGTATTTTTTCTTCGATTTAATGCAGTGCGTCATGCTTATCTACGCATCATAAAATCGTAATTTAGGTGCTGTAGTCGCCTTCAGTATCAAGACTTGAGTAGATAATACGGGTTTTAGTACGCCTAGAAAGAGCTGAAAACTATCACAATATATGCTTAGCTCTGTTATCTACCGCCAACGGCAAGCTTTTGATACACCAGAAATAAAGAAAAAAACGGTTTGAAAACTCTGACACCAGGGCTAGCCAAGTTCGCCACACACTTGACTAACCTTTAATGTGTATTTGTACTTCTGACTGTTTTGAATGTTGTGTGTATGTTTTAAAGCAATGAATAAATTCTTTGTCTGTCTGTCTGTCACGATAAGAAGAAAAAAAAATCTTTTTTCTATGGATACCTTCACCCATAAAAAAGAGAAAACAGTTCATGTACTTAGTTTGTTACGTAGTCTGCGTATCTACCTAGTTAAATCCATTTGTCATAACTGCGGGCGAAGCAACCCCGAAATATAAAGTAAGAGATGATCTGTAATTGACAGAAAGTTTAAAGATCTTTTCTTATTTTATGGACGAGTTATGCATTCTTAAAAAAACACTGTTTTAGAGGATGGTTTAGGTCTTATGCTCACTGAGGTTACGAGTGCTAATGGGCCTTTTTATAATTCGAAAACGGCACGGCAAAATTGTATTACCATTGCCTCCTATGCACTAGTGATACTAAAAGCTGGGAACATAGAAGGCAACGGTAATACAAATTCTGTCATGCCGTGCCGTGCCGTTCGAATTATAAAAAGGCTAGGGTCTCAAGCGCATTGGCTGTAAGTCTTCTGAAAATGGCCTCGCAGCAAACATGAGTAGTTAATTTTCCAAAAGATTGCCGCAAAAAGTATGAAGTAAGTTCGTAGCAGTGAACCCCTAAACTGGCGTCACGTTTAACCTCACATTATTGATGCAGAAGGGTCATTACCAGCAGCACACTGCCCGAATATCGGAAAGTCGGTGGTGACCGGTGGCGGGCCAGGGGAGGAGTTAGGGATCTTGAGTGAGAGCCAAGACAAGGTGATTATTAATGCACTTGCGTAATCTTTACCGTGTGGTGATCGGTTGAGAATAACACCACCCCATCTCTTTCCGTGGAGGCGACTAAGGAAACAGAAATGAGACCTGCCTCCTAGTAATCCATCTCAGGCAAATACACTTCATTTTTTTCTGAATCTGAGGTGTCGTCCTATGGTCTCATGCGGTGTGGTAGGCTCTGTAAAGGGCCGTCTGGTTCGCGACCACCCTCCTACCGAAGTCCGACGCCAAACAGCTTGCTGTGTTCCGTCGGTGCGTGGGAGTACCAGTGCCTTTATAGACATTTTCTGGGTTAACTCGCTCCATCGTCGACCTCATCTCTGTCTGACCTTTATGATCAAGATTGAGGTCAAGAGTTAACCCATCTTATAATAATAATAAAAAATCTTCTATAAGGTTGACATATCGTACATAATTGATGCTTCAATTCTCTTAATAACCTTGATTAAAAAACCACATCGAAATCGGACCATTCGTTTAGGAGTTAAAATGCCACAGACAGACACACAGATATACAGATACACAGACACACAGATACACACGTTATAACACCCTTCTTTTTAAGTCGGAGTTATTAAAAAAGAAAGTTCAGAACCTAAAGAAAAAGTTTAACCACATATATATAATTGGCGATTCAAACGCACACAAGTGCTTTAAATCCCACAAAATGATATAATGTAGTTCTTAGTCGGATGAATCGTAACCGATCCCAATCTGATTCTGGTTAATTGATTTAATGTGATTTTTTTTTACTTTATCTATTCTTGGTTATCCTTGGACTTTGCCAGTTTGGTGTAATTTCATTTCATAAAGTGAATCAAAACAATTAATTTAATGATCAACCTATCTAGCGTATCTAGCGATATCTTTCGTTTATTTGTGTCGATGTTATTGATTTTTGAATTATTTAACTACTAAAATCAGTGAGTACTTAGAACCTTTTGTTGTAATGAAAAAGTTCGGAAATCAATAGATTCAAAAATAGTGCTTTTTATTTAGCGCCATTACACCCCAACCCAATAAGACTTAGCCAATTTAACCAGCCACACTGATCCAAATGAAACTCCTTTACTTCTTGCTTCTTGCAGCTTAGCTTAATAAATAAGCAAACTGTATGGTTGCCTAAAAATTTATGTTAAACGTGGCATCACAAAATCCTCTCTAGTTAGACGTGAGTGTATGTATGTATTGTATATGTATGTATGTGTATTGTGGCCGTCTGTTAGTCCGGCCCTGGCCCAGGGTCGGTCACGCGTGGCGCTCGCGTGCAGATCGCGATAGGGCTCCGCGGCCGGCCGAGTCGCGAGTCCAGCCGCAGCCCCTGCGACAAGTAATCGGTTTAGGACTTACTTTGGACCGCCAGCCTGAGGCATGAGTGCATAGCGAGTCCTGTAACGAATGAAGTGAAGACCTCGTGATCCTTACTCAGCTGTGACAACGCTGGGGGAGGACTTATATGCTGTCAGGGTCCATTTCAAATTGCAGTGGATTTTTTGTAAATGCGAATTGGACTAGAGACTTGATGTATCGTCACGTGCGATACAAATCTTGCACATACGTGTGTGCAAGAATCGCGCGAAATATATTTTAACCCCCGAAAAATAGGGGCTCTGTATGTCTGTCTATCTATGTATTGTGTATCTGTATGTCTGTCTGTGACATAGTAGCTCCTAAACGAATAAACGGAATCAAGATGGGTTCGTATCGTAGCTATATGTTATCAAAATTGGTTCAGCCATTTAGAAGGTAGCAATCGAATGTTGGGGGTGATACAACATTTTTAATTTTAGAATTATTAATTTGATATTTAGTGAATTAATCTAAGCTAGATTGTGATCAAGAACGAACCTATTAATTATCTATTTAAAAAAGAAACAGTAGGTAAAAAGGTACGCAAAAGGCTTTGTCACAACAAAAAACTGAGACAAAAGTTATCTGCAAATGCTTTGTCAAAACGTAAACTCATAAACAGTCCAGACTGTATCTCATATTTTACACCACCCCCTCGTTTTCTCACCGCATCGCAGCAGGGTGACTTGCAGGTGACCACCCGATCCACTCTCAGCTGTAATAACCACCTCGGCCTGCCCAGCTCACTAAAAGCTGGGAATTACCCCTTCACGCTTCAATGGCTAAACACCATTTACTTTACTCAAAATAATGTCGCTTTACCAACCATGTCGTGTAAGAATAATGGAAAAGAATAAAGGCATGTGATTAACTTGGATTGAATAAAGTATAAATGGGTTTTTGGCGTAGGTTCTGCGGTGGGTTGAAGGACGCTTTTCATTGCTTTATTACCATGCCTTTATTGGGTGATGTTAAAATTTGTTAGCGGAAAATATTGAGTCAGTCAATAAAACAGAGAAATACGTAGAACGAAAATGCAAAACTTTTTTGTTTTTGTTTTCAAGGAGCCTCCTCTCTTGGTCGGGGAACGACTTTGTAACGGTGTGAGGCTTAATGAAGCTCTCCCAAACTTATGCTCACCTAGTACTTTAGGAAGGACCTGGTTCAATTATATATTTCTTTTTTAAATGCTACACACTCAAATGCCGACAACAAAGTTTTTCCTTATGTCGTGGGTCCCTTGGAACACACACAAAAAAAAGAAAGAAAGAAATAGTAGATTACCCAACAAGTGAAAAAAAGGTGAATTCTTTTCGAGGCATTGAGTTGTATCCCGAGAGGAGCGACAAAACCTCGCTCTTTCAGGGGCTTCAAAGAGCCTAATGCAATAGTAGATTGTTAACCGAGGGTCGAAAGAATCAATTCCTGAGGTATTTAGACGCTCGAGCGCAGCGAGGGCGGCTATAGTCCGAGCAGGAATTGATTCTTTTACCCGTGTTAAACACTCTACTTTTCATTTCGAATATGAGGAAAGAATAGAATAGAATAGAAAAATCTATATTTTATAGGACATTCAGGATGTCAAGATTCCAATGAAATACATCCAAACATACATTAAACGATTTAAATACATACATACGCTTTCGTTCTTTTGACCCTACTGACTCTACGCCTATTCGCAAAGGTGCAGTCTTCCTCAGAGAAGAACAGGCACGAAACTCTGAGGTTGCTCTTTCAAATCGCATTACAAATTTTCTTATTTACTAATTTTAACTAAATCTGAAATAACTCTAGAGCTGAGCAGTTCATTCCCATGGCTGCCTGTCTGATAGATAATCAGAAATTTTGTAATAGCCCTTTTTGCAAAGTTTTTGTTTAATTACTGTCTTAAATTTGTCCAAAGGTAAATTTTGAATACACATGGGAATCTTATTATAGAACCGTATACATTGACCCATAAAAGAGTTCGTGACCTCGTGGAGACGACTGTCTAGTACATCCAGTTTATGCTTGGTCCTAGTATTTACATTGAAAATAAACACAATTTGCCTCGTCTTTAATTGAATCTGGTGTCAACATTTCAGAACCGCTTGAACTCATTTTTAATATTCAAATCTTATCATAAAATATTATTACCTATTTCTTTAATTCCGTCACAGATACATATAAAAGATTAGTATCCCGCCAATTTATGTCGATTTTTTAAATTTTAAATATGGAACTCACCGCGTAATTGTTGCGGCTTATTCCGCTAAGTTCACACTGGCTGTTTAGAAACTGACATGGCCGCAGCATTTTTTTTATTAGTTTTTTTTTTTACATAAAACTCTTCACAGCTGACAGCAGTTCTATTTTTAAAGTTCATTCCGGCCCTTAGGTGGGAAGTAATTTGTATGAGTTTTTCCCTCCCTATGGAGCGAAGCAGCATTTTCCACCCAATAATCAGATCAAAATAACACTACTTTCCGAGTATGACAAATGAAAAATTATTAGTATTCCAAGGGACCTAGCAAGACTGATTTGTTAAATGTAAATGCTTGTTGGTAATTCAACAAGAATAGTCCTTTACAGCAGTAATTAAAGACCATGCACTTTCAGTATTAAATTACCTATGTTATAATTATAACACTTGTTAGTAAATGTAAATGACTAGCTGATGCGTTTGCGTGTTATTTTTTTTTGTGCAGAGTACACAGATTGAAAACATCTATCTTACGTGATTTAGATTTTTACATACAAAAGTTTTTTCCCGCTAACTCCCGTTCCCGTGAGAATTTTGCAATATCCTGTTGCAACTAAGCTTTAAGTTTACTGAGGTACCTGCATGCCAAATGTCAAGCGTCTAACTTAAGCGGTTTAGATTTTTCATACAAAAGTATTTTCCTGCTAATTCCCGTTCCCGTGGGAATTTCGGGAATTCCTTTCTTAGTGCACCTCTACGGTACCTAAGCTACGTCCCTTCCAAATTTCAAGTGCCTACGTTTAGCCGTTTAGGCTGTGCGTTGATATGTCAGTCAGTCAGTCAGTCAGTTTCTCCTTTTATATATTTAAGATTGTATTAATTTGGCATCTTTAAAAAGAGGGTTTAATTTAGACCAAATTAAAAGTTTTCAAAAGAGATTGCTATGACTTTTACTTATTAATTCAGGCTGCTTTTCCGTAAACAAGTACAATGTAACGTTATAATTAATAACTTGTATTTCAATCTACTTAACGCCCACATTTTTCCTAACAATTTAATAACCAAATATCAGCCAGATAAGCGATATATTACGGTTTAGCCCACTTGTATAATAATAGAGATATAACCGCATTCCTCGACGGCCTATTGTCTTGTGTGTCCGACGGACAGACAGATTAGCTGATATTAATATGCTATAGCGTGGGAGGGAAGAGTGTACTTAATGTTAAGATCATTAAGTATTTTCTCCGTTAAATACCCGATATTAAGGTTCCTTAAGATTTTGGTACAGAACCCAGTCTTTTACTCTATTCCACTAATATGGTGTTTGAATGACAATGGTCACTATTTTATCCTTTCAGGTGGCGAAATTGAGAAATATCCAAATTTCATATTTTTGATGACGACTGCTTTTACTGGTGGTGCCACCACCAGCTGAGTAGTTTGCAACTTCACATTCGGTTGGCGGTGGCGCTGCTGGTCGGGGTGTCTGTCAGCAAATAGATGAAAATTAAATAGTTCTCAATTTCACCACCTGAACCATAACACCATATTAGTGGACTCTCTCTCTCTGTGGTCTCTGCGGTGTGGTAGGCTCTGTAAAGGGCCGTCCTTTCAGCGACCACCCTCCTACCGAAGTCCGACGCCAAACATCTCTCGTATAATAAAATAAAATAAAACCTGTAAAAAATTAATGCCAAAGAAACATTACAGCCATCTTTATCATACAAAGTATGCGTACATCAAAACAAAAGTCTACAAAGTTATTGATAGCATATCATTAAACTACCGTAAGAGTTTTCCCAGCGAGGCATGACTTAAGCCCCATAAAACTAGATAGCTCCTGGCCAATAAAATATTATAAAGTTTATAAACCACGGTCGATTAGCTTTACCGAACATTTAATTATTGTTATACGGTTCATAAATTGTTTATAACTGCTACTTAACGGTTGCCATGGCAGGACTTTCTGATAAAATTAATGACGCGATGGTACATGCTTTGCCAGATGATTTGTAACGTTCTTGGTAACTTTGACTCCTACGTAACAAATCTTAGATTTTTTTTCTAGTTTGTCAGATCCCTTGCTAAGGCTTCCCCTGCTTTACTCCATTTATCGTGACCCTGCGCTAACTCCGACCAGTTCTTTCTATAGGCATCCAGATCGTCGAGCCATCACTTTGTAAGTGATTTTATAGAATAGTTACTTAAGTCTCTTTCGCCTGATATACAGGATAAACTTATATCCTAGTTAAGTATATGTAATGCAGTCTCTAATATAAATATTGTCTTATGCATTTAAATAAAAAAATTATTTTTACTATTTTATTTTCGGAATCTGCCTCGACGTCTTTCCTCCTGAGGCACCCAATGCTTGAAAACTTGTACCCGTAGGTCTGTGTGATAATACAGAATAGAGCCCCTGGGCTACGACCAGGAGACGTATTTTTGAAACGATAGAATTCCAATTCGCATACGAATTGACAAGATTCGCATGAGAATCGCATACAAATTTTGTCAATTCGTATGCGAATTGGAATTCTATTGTTTCAAAAAATATGTCTCCATAATTTAAAAGCATCGAATGTCAGTATATTTCTGTCTTGCGCTATTACAGATGAGAGTGACAGATAGTGACAATTATCGGCCGTCCGTCGATCGTAGATAGTACAGAGTAGAGCCCCAGTTCCACTTTAGTCTGGTGGTCTTTCTCCTACTTCAGCAATGCCAGTTTTGGAGCGCAGCTCTGTATTTCTTATACGATTGATTAGTTTGAGTCCCAGAATACTGCGATGTATAGCTCGCTGACAAGCCTGGAGTTTCGCCTTCAGCAGCTCGAGTACGATGGTAACAGCGCGCGTAATGCGCCGCCGTCCTTTGTCAAAATGTCGACATTGACAACGCCAGAGGGCGAGCAAGCCTTTGCGCGGGGCCCTCGCGCAATCAAAGTGAAGTTTCACCGTCAGCCGAGTGGCGTGCCGCGCGAGTTTGTCGCGCATCATGCTCGAGCTACTGATCTAAATTATAAGTATTCGTAAAAAAACGTAGTGTTTGGATTTAGAAATGGTCACCCAATCAAACTGTTTTTCAGAGTTAAGTGATTGGATGCAGACAACAACGGCTCACACACAGAGATACACACACACACTCGCACTGAATCCCGCACATTTACACGCAAGTATTCTTTGGTTTTAATAGGTTCTGACATAATATCAGCCCTATAGCCTAGCTGCAGCACAATGCTGAGTCAGTGCCAGTTAAGTTTTCCGGACTAGCTTTCTATCCGGGACTTCGTTCCCATGGGAATTCAGAAAAAGTTTGTAGCTTGTATCAGTATCACTCGCTAAGCCTTCTATTGCTGATTTTTATTTTTTTATCCGTCCAGTAAGTAATTTTTGAGTTTATTCGTTACAAATATACAAATCTTTCCTGTTTATAATATTAGTGTAGATTTACATTGATCATACAAAACATTTTAAAGTCACTTAAACAATAAACATGTTAAACCCACAGACATGCTAACATGGTATGTTAGTGTATCAATCAACATTTTTTTATAATTACAATATAACTCTAAACAAATTGTCGTTAGAAAGTCACCAACCACAATCGATCAGTTTTTTTTTCAGCTCCATTTTATCTCCACCGTGAGACCATATTGCAATGCAAGTAGACCACAGATAAGTACCCACGAGTTAGCGTTATCTTGCCACCATCCAAACATTGGTATCATTGCGGCTGGCTCCTAATTGATTTATAGTGTGTTGACAGCTACCGGAAGCTTCGAATAATAATATATTGGTGGACAGATCGATGTAGCGATATATCGCGGCTTAGACTAACAAAATGTAGAGCGGTTTAAAGCAGGAGCTACGATCTTGCAATGAACTGACTTCAAGAAAATTAAAACGGAAGGTGCTTGAAATCGGGATCGGAGATGCTCAAATTATTTTTGTCATTTAATTATTATTTTTTTTAAAAGGCGTCCACAGTCGAGGTTTTGCTTTGACTGGGTGTTTTAATCAAAATTAAAATATATAATGGCGAAGTTGCCAATATCAAGTAAACAAACCGCTTAAGTACCTACGTCATAGCCTCATTCGTTTATCAGCAGGGTGTGTGTGTACCGCTATAACGATTTTGGAGCGCTAAGATGTCATGACTCCGAACAACCCCAAAATGTTTTTGTGACTTGAATTTGATAATGCTTAGTTCTAGCTCGTCTTAAAGATAATTAAAATATGTTCAGGATTTATTATTAATGAAAAAAAAAGCATTAAAAAGTGTTTATGCGATAATTTTGTAATGAAATCATTGTCATCTCACACAAAGTGGTATAAATTCTATCAAATTCGTGAAGAATTTTGTCGAAAGCAATTAGCATTTTAGCCACGGCACAAGGTAAAAACTTAGTGTGGGCCTGAAGCGTTAATTTTTTTGACATACCATCGATTATTTTGAGATTTTTCTACATTGTTGTCAGCAAGAGGTTGACATTAAACTGAATAAAATCTACACTAATATTATAAAGAGGAAAGATTTGTACCTATTTTTGTATGTTTGTATGTTTGTAATGAATAGGGCCGATTTAAAAAAATCTTTCACCATTAGGATGCTACATTATCCCTAAGTAACATAGGCTACATAATTTTTTCGAATTCTCACGGGAACGAAGTCCCGAGCGGGATGCTAGTATTTAATAAAAATAAACCGAAGAAAAATTTTAAAAAATTACCTAAGACGTCCCTCTATCTATGTTCAAGTCTAAGGTAGAGTAGGTTCAAGTCTAAGGTAGAGTAGGTAAAGATGTATCTACCTCACAATGATGGATGAAGTGGCAGTCATCTCTGCGTTGTCCCAGCAGGTAGGCCATTACACACGCAGGCAGATCTGAATCACTTTGGGGGACTTTGTAACGGTATGAGGCTTAATGAAGCTCTACCAAACTTATGCTCGCCTAGTACTTTAGGAAAGACTTGGTTCAATTATATCTTTCTTTTTTAAACGCTACATGCTCAAATGCCCACAATAGAGTTTTTCCCTTGTGTCGTGGGTCCCTTGGAACACACACAAGAAAGAAAAAAAAAGGTTTTATGACGGACATCACACAAATTACATATGAAAATGTGCTGAAAAGTTGCTGCCTCAGCCAGGCTGTTTTTCAGTCAGCATAAAGACAAACACGAACATCCATGACCCGAGAAAAACATCTGCTTATTACACAAATATTTGCCCCAACTGGGAATCGAAATCAGGACCGGTTGATCAAGAGGCAGCGTTACTACCACTCGACCAAACCGTCTTTCCCTGTCTTTAATTCAATGGCTCAAGGTTCTGTTCTAGGTACAACATTTTTGTGAAGACAAGTTTTCTGGGGCTGGAAATGTTTTTGAATCTTTAGGGATACACAACAAGAGTGTAGCCAACAGCCTTTAGTTGTAGGCCTAAAAAGGCATACGCATTGATTGAGATGATAGAAAACGAATCAAGTACGTAAGAAACCTAATAAATAACAGATGTTATAAAAGTTACAGTATTCTGTCATCAACATTTTCAAAAACTGTCACTATTGCTATAGTAACCTAATCTAACTTTGCTTAGGTATAATCTTATCTAGACAATCGCATTTATAAATAACCTAAGCATCAAAACAAATACTACTATAGCACAGCTTGCATTGACTTTAGAAATCAATCATCGAAATACTAAATAATAGATAAAAACTATAGAAAAACTCAACAGCACTCGTAACTAAATTATGTTGTAATTTAAGAAAAATGTGCCCCAAAGACACGGGTGATGTTATCTATAGACAGATAGTGTCTTATCACTGTATTTGGGATGATAGTTGTGATGGATGAGCCTCGATTACACCTGGATTTGACTACTGGGCTTGTTACGTGGCGCTACGTTGACTCAAATTAATATTAGCATAGATTTGTTATCTTGGAGACTTGTTATTCTTCCACGTTGGATTGGGAGTGAAAGAAAAACTTAGAATGTGCCAGCTGCCCACTCTTCCCAAGCATACCGTTGAAACCAGTAAGTGGGACGCGAGGGTTCCATCTAACAACCCTCAGAATGGATGTCAAATGTGTTGTCAAGTGGTTCTAGAACCACATGACGTTCTGCCTACCCCGAATGGGATTTATAGGCGTGATTGTATGGATGTTATCTTGGAAAAGTTGGTTGTATGTTGTAGGAATACACTATTCGAACCTAAATTTAGTTTTTCACATGGAAATACACTTCTGTGCCTGTAGCAGATATTTTGTGTAATCGGTCAATGTACGTATTCTTTTTTTTACAAAATGCTATTTTGTTTTAGCAAGTTAATAGTAGCGGCGCGGGCGCCACGCCATCTTTAAAACAAATTTTCCTGTGATATGCGTAAATCAAGCAGCTCAATAAAATCAATTTTGTTGTTCATGTTATTCTCCTATACGCGACTGTAAATTGCGAAGGTCTGATGTTTTGGAAATATTTGTTCTTAAACACTGTTCAGAATCAAGAACCATGTTCAGCTCTCCTATTCACTGGGTTCGTTCAGTGAATAGAGGGGCTGCCATTGTAAAGCCGATGTCGAAACGTTGACATCGAGACCGCATAAAATTCTTCTGTAGTTCTGTACATATGATTTCAACGGAAGCCAAATAGTTCAGTCAAAATCTTTAAAATGTATCTGATCAAAAACTATCAGAAAAAGGTGATGATTTGAAAACCTCTGATATTACATACATACATACATACATAGATACATACGCTCACGCCCATAACACCTCTGATATTGAATGTTGTTAACATATTTATTTTTTAAATACGATATTTAATCCGTCATAAATAAAATTTACTACATTAGCACATACTTATCTGAATAACTGCGTAAGATCTACCTATAAAAATCACACCTTTAACACTTACAGATAACGTTATCAAAAATATCCGGAACTTTTATCAAATCGTACATGTACTTTGGCTTATCTATCAGTGTATCTCAAAGATTTCTTTTCGAGATTTTGGTAAATTATCTTCAGAAATAAATTTTGCTAGTAGATTTTATCACTAACCTTGATTAACTAATCTTCAGTTATCGCTAAAATGTCGAAAACAACATATTTTTTCATGTTTGTTTTAGAAGTTGATAGTGGGTTTTTACACTGAAGAAAAAATCTCGTTATCATTACTAAAATTCTGGTAAGCCCGACAAAAATTCTCGTGGTATTTGTGATAGCAAGAATCGTATTGTAACCAATACAAATGGAGTCTAGTAAAAATGTTGAGGCGACTACAGCACCTAAATTACGATTTTATGATGCGTAGATAAGTATGACGCACTGCATTAAATCGAAGAAAAAAAATACTACGGTAATATTCAGGACATAAACTAGATAAGTAGTTTGCTGAAAACATGATTCAGCACTTTTGGTTCGATAGAAAAAGCTCACAGTAACCTTTAAATACCAATATTGTGAATCTTTTAAGCTGTAAAAACGATAGTAAAATGCACACAGGAACTTGAATTTGCTATCAAAATGTTCGTGATTGAACACACTCGATAAGTAGTTAACGCATTTTTCGATTTAAGCTGTTACCTATCCATAAATCTCATTTTTCTAACTTTCGAACATGTTTTTACGCACCCGCGCTTTCATAATCCGTAAACATCGTGTATCGACACTGTTCGCATTGCCGGCCCAGGCCTATTGAGAGACGGAGATGGCACTATTTCTATGTGTGCAGCCTTTATCGGGTGCTGTAGTCGCCTGAACAGCCATATCGTGGACATAACTAAGTTGTCTAGTAATCACAAACTTATGGAATGTAGACGATGTTAAATTTATACTTAAATTAAATGTCATGCTATCCTTGTTTATATCAACAATAGTGAAAGAGACAACATCAGAGTTTATTTATTTATTTTTTTTATTTTTTTCAAAAAGGTACAGTAACAGATGACGGATCAGAATCTTAATATCTAATTATACTTAAGTAGCAATATAAATCTGAAATCCGATTATAACTATACACAACGCTGGTAGTAAACTATTCTTATGGATCAGAAGAAATGGGAATTTTTAAAAAAAGAGACTACGATTTTACCTAATTGAAATTTAATCAAAGAACTTTAACAAAAATATGAAAACAATTTGTGCACTAAAAGACGTCCGTCTCGTCCGAGCGCGCGAGCGAAAGTGAGCGCCCGACTCGCCGCTCCGCCAAGCAGCCGTTCTCCCTTCCATACAGCTGACGTCACTGCCTGGAGGTGCCCGGCCGGGGGCTGTGTGCGGGGTTATCTTCTAAGACTATATTAACAGTACTTAACTTTAATTGACGTCTCTGAGTACGGCAGTTAAACTAAACACAGTCAACATTGGGTACAGATTACGTATAGCGAGTGCTAGGCATTACATATTACCTATTATTATAGGTATCACTGTCTTCCCAATAAGATGGTATACCTGTGTCTTAGGAGACAGTGTTCAGTTAGCATTATTATTATGTTACATTAATTTTGCCTTAAATAAGTACGCAACTCGGCTGATATTTACAAGTAGAATATGTACTGTATTGTATACTGCCCCCGCGCGGCACCATTCCGTGAAAATTTTTGAATATTGTTTATTTTTCTATTAATGTTACTCTAATGGTTTCATCAAACTCCGTTCTGTCGATTTTGTGTGATCGTCACAAACATCATTACTTTAAGTATCATTTCAAAAGGTTCGGGCTTACACTCACGAATCGTTTAATAGTAAAATACGAACTTCATTACCTACTTACCTACTTTCGCTCGTTGTGGTTTCGTCCAAGGCTTTTGAATGTGCCTGTATGAAATTTTAGTCAGAAAGCTTAATGATTATTTCGTTAGCAGACAATTATTGAGTTTCTGAAGTCTAACTTGAACGATAGGGTGTAAAATATTGTAACGTCAACGGTGTTAGGTCATTAGAATGGGCGGTTCTAATTAGCGTCCCACAAGGTTCAGTTCTTGGTTAACATCTGTTTAAAAAGCATCAAAATAAGAGTGCTCACGTAACTTCCTTAACAATAACTTATTCGTAAAGTCGAGGCATTAAGGGTACCCTTGACCTTAATTTTTTTTAAATAATAAAATGTGAAAACAAGAAAGGTTGATGTTAGTGTCAAAGAGCTATTTTCAACTAAACCTGATACCTAAACTATAACTCTGTGGTTTTGTGACTGGCCTAATTTTATTTTATTTGGGGAGCTTACAGTCAGGTTTATAACACAGAAATTTAAGTAAATAACTAAGAACTAATAACAAGCTTCCAAGCCTAAGTCAACCATAGCGGATAGTGCAGTTAGGGAAAAGTAAATACCTACATGCTTTATTTATTTGTACACCAATTACATTGATGATAACAGTCATCGGCTGAGAAATGTTGAGACTTTTTACAGTTTGCAACATAACTTTTTACTCTGTATGGATTTCGCTGGCCATACAACGCGGGAATGTGGCCAGTATCATGGGAACCTTTGAGCGGGGTGAACTTCGGGGTTTTTTTTTTGAATAGGGTTTAATTCTGTATATTTTTATGTTTTTTTCGGAACTGACGAAGCATGTTGCTGATTAATTTTTTTCTTAGTTTTCACTTAATTTATGACGAAGCCTGTTGCGGATACTTTTTTGTATATTTTCTCTGTTTTCTTTAATACTGCTAATGTACTGGCAACTAACACTTTTTACCTGTTTTACATAGTCGACTTTAGTGCTATTAGTGGCAGTCTAACTTTCCAAAAGGCGATATGCTGAGGGGGCAGGTATGCCAAAAAGAGACTAAAGTTCTTACAAAGGCTGAGCCCATAGTTCTTGACGACGACCGATAATCAAGATTTCTATCACAAGATATAACGTCACATCGCATTAAGTACAATATCCATTTTTTTATCACTATCGGTATCACCTAACACAAAATATCACAACAGTAACAAAGACGTTTAAGAACATTCACCTAATCCTTTTATCAAGAGATAAAAACGGAACCAAGTGTGTTAGGTTTGATTATTTGTTATTGTAAATCATTCATGAAAATATGTGGTCCTGCGATTTTACTGAATGTGTTACCATGATAAAAATCTGTTTATGTTCCCCTCTTCACATAGAGTCACTTAGGTTACATGGTATTCGCTCAATTGTAAGTATTTGGAATGATCTTCCCCCACCTTTGCGCGAAGGGTTGTGTCGGAATGTGTCAACCTTCCAAAAACAATGCATAAGCTGGCTACTCTTGAAGCAGTCCGAGGAAGCTGCTTGTTATTTTAAATAATACTATTTTTATGGCTCTCCGTGATATTCTGTTCACGTACTCTTTTAATTTTTAATTATTTTGGTATTTATAATTTTAATATTTCTATACGTTTGATGTGTTTCTCCGTTAGTGTAATTATAAGGCTGTGGCAGAATAACAGCGACTTAAACCCTCCATAGGTTTTAGTCAGTCTGAGGCCACAGACCAATTTGTCCTTATAACATTATAAATATTGTTCTGTTGTCATAATTGTTAAATGTTTTTAATGGACAAATAAATGCTTATTATTATTATTACTTGATATGCTAAATCCTAAATATTGGCCAGTTCATATTGTGGTCCATTCCCAAAATAAGCTTTATAGTTTCTCTTGTTGCCCTTTTACTGTACTGTGTCTCGTTTTACTATTGGTACTTACTGTGTTTAGTACTGTATTTTTCCAATACTGGAAAAATACGCGTACTGTATTTTCCAATACTGGAAAAATACGCGTATTTATCTACACTAATATTATAAAGAGGAAAGATTTGATTGTTTGTTTGCATTGAAAAGCTCCGAAACTACTGGACCGATTTAAAAAATTGTTTCACCATTAGAAAGCTACATTATCCCCGATGGACATAGGCTACATAATATTCCCGAATTCCCACGGGAACGAAGTCCCGGGCGGAATGCTAGTTGTTTATATGTATATTTACAATTTTCACTATATGTTAAGTACCAGCATTCTGCCCGGGACTTCTTTCCGCTGGGAATTCGGGAAAATTATGTAGCCTATGTTTATCAGGGCCCAGTTAGTAATTTCGGAGCCTATTCAATGCAAACAAACAATCAAATCTTTCCTCTTAATAATATTAGTATAGATGAAACAAAATAATTTAAAATAAATAAATAATTATTTGCTCAATGCAGTTGATTCATAATATTTAACATCTAGACGAGGCGGTAATACCTTAAAGAGTTATATTAATAACTAGCATTCCACTCGGGACTTCGTTCCCGTGGGAATTCGGGAAAGTTATGTAGCCTATGTTACTCAGGAATAATGTAGCATTCTAATGGTGAAAGAATTTTTCAAATCGGTCCAGTAGTTTCGGAGCCTATTCAATGCAAACAAACAAACAAACAATTAAATATTTCCTCTTTATTTATAACTAGCATTCCGCTCGGGACTTCGTTCCCGTGGGAATTCGGGAAAGTTATGTAGCCTATGTTACTCAGGAATAATCTAGCATTCTAATATTGAAAGAATTTTTCAAATCGGTCCAGTAGTTTCGGAGCCTATTCAATGCAAACAAACAAACAAACAAACAAACAATTAAATCTTTCCTCTTTATAATATTAGTGTAGATGTAACAAAAGATTGAAATCAAAATGTAGATGCTATCAGTCTAAAAACTACGATAAATGCAAATTTTCAGACAATTTATTAGACAGGATCGAAAATTCCGCAAAAATGTCCTCGCATCGACTTACGGCAATAACTTTTTCGTGGATATTCCCTTTAACGAATGGGTATAGATAGAATGTGAGGGATAATATTTATGTTTTTTCGTAGAGTGGGTAGTCGGTGATCCGTCATTCACTGTCGGCCAAATAATGCACGAACAACGCCGGCTCTTATTAGCATCGGCTGCTACGAGGGGATTTGGGAATGCTAGGCGAAACGAGAGCTATGATTCTAGAGATATATTCGATGCCATAGAAGTAACAATGATAACGCCACACACTCAAAGCCCGACATGACAATTTCATAGGGCCCTTTCATCACACAGGCAACCAGACCCTAAAAGAACGTCTGCGCCAAATGTTTGCTCGACCAGAACACTAACTCGAAACTGTCAACCATCAGAGTGATCATTAAAAATATACCATCTGAATATAAATAATTGAGAAAGTGGTGTCGGTCACGAATAACTCAAACCCCAAGGGTAGTAAATAAGTCGATTAGAAACTGAGGAAGACGGGCAGGAAGTCTAAAAGTAGTATATCAGCTACTTAGACTATAGACCAGACGGAGTACTTATGAAGTCACAGCACTTTTGAAAGAGATGCAAACATGTGAGTTCCTACAAGATAGTAAGAAATAGGTTACTTTAACGCCATCTCTTTCTGCGTAACCCATTTTTTGATGTCACGATTTTCAATTCGTGACAAACACAGCGTTGATCTGCAGCTTCTGTCAGTAATTACGGTTTATAAGGTTTTGTGCATAAAGTTTATTCGTTTTTGTGGTGAATTTGTGAGAAAAGAGACTCCATTAGTTAAGTTGTTGTACAGCTTTTGTATAGTGACGTATGGTTGGGTGCAGGGAAGGGGTAAACTATTGCTATCTAAAAGGGGCACGCTCCTGGCTCCGTCTATAGAGTGTATGGTCTAAGTCTGTACAAGTCTTGCTTAGTTTAGGGTTTGATAGCGCTGGGTGAATTTTTATTTTGAACTAGCTGACCCGGCACACGTCCTGTCTTAAATTTTCTAATGTTCCGCTCAACTTTTTTTTTTTTCATAAGAACCTTCTCCTGACAATAAGGAACACAACAAAAAAGAATTATTAGCAAGGGCGTCGCCAAGGGAGGGCAGGAAGGGGCAGCTGCCCCCCCTTGAGATAAAAAAAATTTGCCAACTGCAAAGCAACCAAAGTTTGAACCGTTCTTATTCCAATCGCCATTTCACCATAGGGGCAAAGACTCACGCTACAAGCGTAAAACTTCATGCTCTTAAGTGTACCTAAAAAAATCTTTTTTTTTTCATCCTCCATAATATTAACTTGCCTCCCACCTGGGCTAAGGGCTGGCGACGCTCTTGATTATTAAAATCGGTCCTGCCGTTTACGCGTGATGCCGTGACCAAGGGAAATAGGGATTCATTTTTATTTATTTTGAATTAGTTCTCTATGGTTCACGTCAGTTTTCCAACAACAACTATAATAAGAATATCTGTAAAATACTCGTAAATAGAAAAGTTATCACCCCCGACAAAAACGATCTTTTCGTTAGCTGTGATGCCACAGACAGGCACACAGATACACACGTCAAACTTATAAAACCCCATTTTATTTGCCGGGGGTAAAAATCAACACACTCATGTCTAACTTCATTTTGCAAGTTTTTTAACTACAGTTATCCAACATGAATAGAAATTTTGAGGCATCCTCTTAGTTATTAACCCCAGACAAAAAAGGTGTTATAAGTTTGACGTGTGTATCTGTGTGCAGTCCCGGATTTACAGCGTTTGTGAGTGTATGCCACTTTATTACGTTTCTAAAATAATAAATTTCCATTTGTAGTGAGGAAGGTTAAATAAACGAATGAATTAGTTACCAGAAAATTTTTACTACAATATCATCATAGTTTTTGAGCAATAAAGAATTTACATACATACTTACATACATAGTTTATGGTGTTCATTATCTTGTCTCTGCTTCTATGGAGAGAAGAGCTAAAGAGTTCATTTTTTCGGTAGGAATGTTGTTAAATAGGGATTTAATAAAAAACCATAAGAAAACCAGTGAACTTGTTTGACTTTTATCCTCTGAAATCGAGTGAGCGTCCTCTGAAATCTGCCGCCCCTAGGACGCTGCTGCCGCTAGGCCGCGGCCTATTGACAAATCCAGGACTGTCTGTGTGTCTGTCTGTGGTATCGTAGTTCCTAAACAAATGAACTGATTTCGATGCGGTTTTTTATAAGCAATCGAATATCGGTGGTGATACAAAATTGTTAAGTTTGGAGTTATTATGTATTCTTAACAGTACGAGTACTAGTAAAAGGTACTGATTTATGTTGCATTTATCGAGTTATAAATATTCAGCCGTCTAATGTAATATTTTCTTACTGAAAATCAGAAAGACTCATATTAATATTATGCAACTCCAAATCCCAATTTCGAGTGACACAAAAATACGCCACACAAATAAATCTCTTTATCAATCAAACGACTTACATTTCAATATAAATTGCAGCCTTGCGATACGGAGTGCAGCCTTGCGATACATCTCAAGATATCCCGACGGACTTGAATCCCCTTAATCCTGTGATAAAGCGGCTGACGACCGGTGTAAAAATATTTGCTCGCCAAATTTGCGTAGGAGCGTAATTTTAGACATCAACGCATTCACATCTTTTTTTATTGCATGTTAGGGTTTTTTGTTTGTGTGTAATGTGATAGATTTCGATGATATTACAGGTCAATTCATGGCGTAAATTTTTTTTTACCATTGCCCCCCGAAAAAGCGTCCGTTATTCTTCAAAAACAGTGAATAAAACGCTGTTTATTTAACTGAGTGAATAAAACATTTTGAATTTTGAACATGCGCGAATATACGGATTTTAGTAAGAAAACAAAAGAAAATGTGCAAGGAGGTTGCATACTCTCGCTATAAAAACGTACTAAAACTTGGCTGTATGAATAACTGGATGTATGGAATATGGCTCGGTTAAAAAATTTAAATTTAGAATAAGGAATTCAGACAATTTTCTGTGCAATTTTCATTCAAATAAAAGTTTCTGTTAAAAGTTTTTGTCCCAAAATCATAAAATGAGTTCGATATCCAGTGATGAAAGTGAACCTCTCGTTTCAGAGTCATTTCGCGTTAAAGCAGCAGCTATTGTTGATAATTCACTGTCACAGAGTAATTATTTTCTTTTTCTCGTAATCAATGGTAAAAAATAGAGTAGGTACCTAACACGCGAAAAAAAAAACATCTCGGCTCTTGTATCCCTCGAAAAGAATAATAATTCACCTTTTTTTCACTTGTGGGTAATCTACTATTATGCTTTTCTTACCAAGCATAAACATAAAGAAGGCATACTCTACGATTATCTAAGCTCTTTTGATTTTGATCACTCAAACTACTTAATGTTTGGGGCAACGAAGATTTTGAACTTTCGGGAGCACGTGATAGTGATATGATTTGTGTTTTTTGAGGTTTGTTTTACTTTTTAAGTGTCCGACTTTATTGTGTTTTCTTTGAAATTATTTTCTTATTTTAAGTTTTCTTAATTTGAGTCTTAGTATGTTTAAAGTACCTATATAATTTGTTTTTAAATGCTATAATTAAATTATGTAATCTAAACAACATAATAGGTATCCAGGTATCTATAAATTATGGTAAAAAATACCAAAAAAGGACCTCCAGTGCAGTATCTTCTAAACGAATTGACCGATATTTTTTCGTTTTTTTTTTGTTTGAAAGCTGACGTTATTGAGATGGTTCTTAGTTAGCTTTGTTTGATCAAAATTGGTTCAGTCGTTCAAAAGTTATAAGCAATCGAATTTTTTTAATATCCAACCGCAATCCGTAAAAATCTTACCAAACACAACATTTATTTCCCCGAAATGCTAAAACTCCCACACAAATACCCAGACATAGTAGTGGAAATAAAAATAAAAGGTCTTGCAACAAGCAGTACCGTTCCCTCGGGAGATGATCAATCGTACGGAGTGACGTATCCCGGGGGGGGACAGGGGGAGGGGGGACGTGTGGGAACTTCGGACTGGACAACGTAGGACGGGGGCTCGAGAGCGCTGATATAAATACTATAAGCAGTTATATACCATTTTCTAATCTGCTTATCAATTTATGATTCTACCATAAGTGGAGTGGGTTGTAGGTCTTCCTCGTGGTCTTACGGTGTTTACTAGAAACCAAACACATTTATTAAATTCTAGCTTTTTCCCGCGGCTTCGCTCGCGCTAAGAACTCTTGTAAGTAAGGTAAAGTAAAAGTAAAAAAGTAAAAAGTAACTCATTTCATTCTTGACCACTCAGGGGATGATTTTCGAAAAATCGCGAAACATGTGTACGTTAATTTGGTTCTAGGTATATCTTGACAAATTTCGAGCCAAAATGTCCAAAAAAATTGTTTTCTCCATACAAACTTTGAACCCCATTTCACCCTTTTAGAGATTAAATTTCGAAAAAACCTTTCTTAGTGCTTGCCTACGTCATAAAAGACACCTTTTTGCCAAATTTCAGCTTTCTAGGTCAAAGCGTTTGGGCTGAGCGTTGGTGAGTGAGTGAGTCAAGGCCTCAAATTTTATATTTACAGATAAACTCGTATAGTGAGCGGATACCTACCTAAAATGTAGCTTTTATTTTTATCCAACCTTTCCCAAACCCCCGCACTCGAGATTAGAGTGGTGACATTAATAAAGGCATAATACGTCGCTATCGATGGCAGCGGTTTACCGTAAGCCGCTTGTTTGAACAGCCATCCAATTTCAGCACGGGAGCTCCGCATTTGTTTTATTAAAATTTGGGTTAATATAGCATGGTGAAATAACCGTGTGGTGATCAGTTGAGAATAACACCACCCCATCTCTTTCCGTGGGTGTCTTAAGAGGCGACTAAGGAAACACAAATGAGACCTGCCTCCTAATAATCCATCCCAGGCAACGACACTTAATTTTTTTTCTGAATCTGAGGTGTCGTCCTATATGGTCTCATGTTGTGTGGTAGGCTCTGTAAATGGCCGTCTGGTTCGCGACCGAAGTCCGACGCCAAACAGCTAGCTGTGTTCCGTCGGTGCGTGTGAGTACCAGTGCCTTTATAGGCATTTTCTGAGTTAACTCGCTGCATCGTCGACCTCATCTTTGACCTTATCAAGATTTAGGTCAAGAGTTAACCCATATTATAATAAATAAATAAAAAAGTGAAATAAGGTGGTAATAGAACCGGCCGGGGTTTAACGGCCGGTTTGGTCGAGTGGTAGTGACGCTGCCTCTCGATCGGCCTCTCGAGGTCCTGGGTTCGATTCCCAGTCGGGGCAAATATTTGTGTAAAAAGCAGATGTTTGTTCTCGGGTCATAGGTGTTTGTGTCTGTCTTTGTGTGTTCCGAGGAACCCACGACACAAGGGAAAACCTTAATGTGGGCCTTTGAGTGTGAAGCGTCTTTTTTTTTAATAAAATAAATTTTATTCTTTCAATTTTAGAAGACACTCAAACAAAGACAAGCCATAGGAAACATTTGTAATTTTTAGGAAAAGAAAAATGTTCGGCGCGAATGGGACGTGAACTTCCGACCCCACGATTAGATATCCTCGTGCGCTAGCCTACTTAGCTATCCTGCCTTCAAGTCAAGCGGCTAATTCCCTTAAGGGACGTCCATAAATTACGTGAGGCGTTTTGGGGGGGGAGGGGGTCGGACCGGATCTCACTCAATCTCACGTGGGGGAGAGGGGGGGTCTCTACAAATATCACGTAATATTTTCCCCCAAAAGAAATAGTGTTAAATTGTGGGAAATCTAAGTTAAACCAACTAAACCATGTTGTCCCAGTAGCCACTCTGAGTTCCCGTGGACTGAATTAGAACAATCTTTTTTTTTTCAAATTTAAGTTGGTAAATTATAGCTGTTTTTCATTGTTCGATTATTAAAAGTTTAAAAATAATTAGGGAAATTATGTAAGTTTCCTAAATAAATTACCAATTAACGTATTTACACTAAAACTAAGCATTTTTATAAAACTCACGTGAGATAAAAGGGGGAGGGGGGGGTGTCGAGCCAAATCTCACGGCATCTCACCAAAGGGGGTGGGGGGTCGAAAAATCGCCAAAAACACCTCACGTAATTAATGGACGCCCCCTTACTAAGCACATTACGTCGTGCGTGTAGGCTACATATCTACATATTTTCTTTCCTTAGAGATTATTTGTGAATATCCCTCATACGGGATATTCACAAATGCTAAATTTGACACTGGGTTTCCCTTGTGTCGTGGGTCCTCAGGACATAAAGACAAATACTCCAATTTCAGATTAAAGATCTGAGGTTTTTTACACAATCGTTTATCATGATCAAAAAATAACCCAAGAACCTTTTATTCAAAGGCAGCGTTAGTAACAGTTAACTTAGGTTTTTAAAAGTTACAAAATGTCACAAAAAAAGAAGGATCTATTCAGGGAAGATTGTATATTTCGATGACGTGGAACTCAGGAAATATAAAACAGAATTCCCCAGGATTCCTGAAGTTATAAGCCTCTTTCATAAACGAGGGACGTAATGTTGAATTCAATGATTAGGTATCTTGTTCACAGTTCAGATGTCCACTTCTGAACGAAGGCCTTCATAACCCTTCAAATAGATTTAACAACACCAATCCTTTTTTTTTAACCGACTTTAAAAAAGGAGGAGGTTTCTCAATTCGACCGTATATATAATTTTTTTATGTATGTCCGCGGATAACTTCGTCGTTTATGAACCGATTTTGATTATTCTTTTTTTGTTGGAAAGGGAGTATCTCAAGGGTGGTCCCATGGTAAGGAAACCAGGATCTGATGGTGGAATCCTGAAGAAATTGAGGGAAACTCTCGAAAAAATTGTCTTTTTGGGATTGAAGTCGGTGACTCTTTCGTTTTTTGACGTGGAAAATTATTTATTATAAGATGGGTTAATTAACTCTTGACCTCAAGCTTGACCATAAATGTCAAAGATGAGGTCGACGATGGAGCGAGTAAACCCGAAAATGCCTATAAAGGCACTGGTACTCCCACGCACCGACGGAAAACAGCAAGCTGTTTGGCATCGGACTTCGGTAGGAGGGTGGTCGCAAACCAGACGGCCCTTTACAGAGCCTACCACACCGCATGAGACCATAGGACGACACCTCAGATTCAGAAAAAATGAAGTGTCGTTGCCTGGGATGGATTACTAGGAGGCAGGTCTCATTTAAGTTTCCTTAGTCGCCTCTTACGACACCCACGGAAAGAGATGGGGTGGTGTTATTCTCAACCGATCACCACACGGCTAAAAGTTCTTGTAAGATTTCGTTTACGATAGATTGGATAGGGATTGAAAACCTTAGAGTACAATAGTGGACATTGAACAATGTATGTATGTATGTAAACTCTTTATTGCAAACTCTTACAGTCTAATACAAAAGATATTACATATACAGGGTGTAAATCTGCAAGGTTGCCATATTCAATCATGGAATAGTATGGTATGGGACCAACTGAATTCGATAATACCGAAAACGGCACATTTAACTATAAACGAAAAAAAACAAGATTTTGTTTTGAGCTTTAGAGAATAACCCACCTAAGCTGAAATAAAAAATGTACTGCACTGAGAATACCCCAACATTATCGCATCTGTGCCATGTTATTTTAGTGATGTGCATATAGTGTCGATGAATTAATGATGTGCACGCGAGTTGTCGATAAAAAAAAAATTTAAAATTAAATTTTCAAAATTTTAGGTTTTTATATTATTATTGATTTCAAATCTATATCAGCTGTATATTTGCTCCTGTGAATATGGCAACCTTGCAGATTTACAGTTTGTATATGGGTCTCTCTCAAAAAAGTGGCACCGTAACCTGCCGTACAGTTTTTGATTAAAAAAGTATGAATTTTTGAGTTTTGTAAACTAAATGTTATATTAAAATGTTGTATCGAGTCTTATTACATAGAGGCCAGCTATTTTAATGGCAATAAAATGAATATTTCTTGAACAGTAAGAGTTTGTAACACCAGTTTCCCATCAACCTGCCGTGTCCTAACGCGACTTACATCGATTTAAAATCAATTTGACTGAATTAATAAAGTGATTTCTTTTGTTCTCTCCACTTTAATTGAAAGATAGTGAACTAAACATTGTCGTTTTGTAAATTATAGCTCATATTTATAAGTAAGTACTAAATTAACTTAAGTCAAACTTTGTCCGGCGTTATTTTGTCATCAACCTGTCGCCGTAAACACACACGCGTACCACTCACACTATTGCAATTTGAACCACTCTCCTCCCATTTAACAACGCACTCAGTCACTGGCTACTCATCAAAGGTGAAATACGTGTCCGTTGTTGCCAAATTTTCAAGCTATCAGCGACGATCTATCTGGATCTGGGTTTTGTAACAGGTATGTTATATTTATCCTGTGCACGATATTTTTTCAAATTGAATCGTTTATTTAATGTGAATAATTTGTATTCCTTCTTCAATTAGCCTATTTTTAGATAACGGTTTCTCCAGCTCAGTACAACAAAGCGTTTAATAATAATTATTATTTTTCGGCTGATTCTCATCATTCTGTGCCTATTTAACCTGCCTTATTATGACAGGTGAAAGAGAAACTAGACAGGTGAATGAGAAACTAGTCAGATTACTATGAGAGTTGTTGATATTCATTGTTATTTAGTACTGTCGAGTATGTTAACCAAATACCTAAACTTATTGATCAAATCACATACACTAAAAGCTTTTTTATTCAGTATAAAAACGTTCTTCCTTAGAATAATAGGAGACTGGGCGGGTGCGTCTCCAGTGTTGTAAAGGTTATGTTATATGTCATTTTAAAGGCCATAACAATAGCTTCATTTTATGCTACGACACCAAGAACGAAAATTGTGCAGAGAATGAGGTATGAATGAACAGAATATATTTTTATTATTACACTTTTATCCGCCAGCAGTGGTTTATAAGATTGTTACCAATTTCATTCTAAACTTCACGAAAATAAATTTTTTTAAGCCAATCATGGGTGCCGGACAGAAACAGAAGACACTCGGGTTATTATGGGACCCCGAGAACGACAAGCTACGGTTCAATACTTCTCTCAACAGAGTCGACAAAGAAGTCAGAGAAACCACACGCCCTCCGACCAAAAGGGAAGCATTCAGCGCAGTCATGAGTATTTACGACCCACTTGGACTACTCAGCTGCTACACCATAACAGCAAAGATTGGGCTACAGAATCTATGGCGCCAGAAGATGGAATAGGACGAACCAGTTCATGTTTTCTGCGACGCCAGGCAAGACGCCTACGCTGCAGCAGCCTACTGGAGACTCGAGCAAGAGGAGGGAGAGGTCAAAGTCGTGTTGGTGGCAGCCAAAGCCAAGGTCGCACCACTCAAGGCGCTAACCATACCCCACATGGAGTTGCAAGCAGCACTCATCGGAGCCAGATTGGAAAGTCATGTAATAAAGGAGCACAGATGGAATACCGACAGCGTGATATATTGGACTGATGCCCAGATAGTGCTGCATTGGATCCGCAACAACAACCGGTGCTATACACCCTACGTGGCGCACCAACTTGGAGAGATAACTGAACTCACCTCCGTCCACCAATGGAGATGGGTACCCACGAAGAGCAACGTAGCCGACCTAGCAACCCGAGCAGGCTACGTACCTGAAAATGAAGAAGACCCCTGGTTCAACGGTCCGGAAGTGTTGAAGATGCCAACGAGCGAGTGGCCCTAGAATGTACCAAGCCATGGAGAAGAAATCGAGCAAGTTGCCCTCCACCTGGTAGAGCCTGAAGCGACATACCTACCTGATATCAAGTGCTTCTCAAGTTACGAACGCTTAATAAGGACAACGGCAAGAATGTTCCTCTTCATAGATCAATGAAGAGGAAATAAGAAGGATTTGGAAGTGGACCATCTTAAGAAGGTTGACGATGAATGGATGAAGAAAGTACAACGAGACAACTTTGCACAGGAAATAGAAATGCTGAAGAAGAGCAAATGATTACTACGGGCCAGTCTACTTCACTTACTTGACCCGATCATGAGAGATGGGTTACTACGGCTTTACGAAAGAATAGGAGCAGCCCAAGGACTAGCTGACAAATACTGGAGGCACTGGCTGAAGGAGTACCTGCCCACACTGATTGGTGTCTCAAGGAGACGCATCGCAGCCTCACCAGCCACTTAAGGAGGGACCCTTCTGCCGGAGTCCAGCGCCAAGCAGACTTGCTAGCCACATCTGCGTTCCGCTGGTGCATGGAAGTGCCAGTGCCATTGGGGAAATAAGGAAGAAGTCAGTTGCGCAGTTTAAGACCGGTCTCGACTGATGGGCAATACCGTCCTGGGCAACTCATCTTGGAGGGTAGCGGGATTTTAAGCACGGTCTTCCGCTGTAGGCCGACCGCAATCTATTCACGTCTAGACTCTGAAGTGCTGAGCCTGCGATCGCGAAATCCGGGCTAGGAGGGTTCGTTCGAAGAAGAGGGCATTCAACGCAACTGCCAAGTCATGTAAACGGGTTATTCGCATGGCTCGTTTCGACCACATTTTAGCCGAATAAGGAACAGATTAGCATCTTACTCACCAGGCAGAAAACAGTTCTGGTCCCTATAGAAATCTGTTGAAACCAATTTCTGCCGTCTCCGATGCAGAAACCTGATGGATCGCTAGCACACTCCGCAAAAGAGAAAGCAGACCTCTTTGCATGTCTTTTTGCGAGCAATTCTCTTCTGAACTCTGGCTCTCATCAGCCACCGTCAATACCTCGCTGTGACTTCTCAATGCCGAAAGTCATGATACATAAAAAAGAGGTCCGCAGAGCACAACAGAGTCTAGACGTGAACAAAGCGAGTGGTCCGGATGGTATACCTACTAAAGTCTTGAGGTATTGTGGTCCCGAATTGTCTCCAGTACTGCCACGCTTGTACCGTCTCTCTCTTAGTACTAAGGCCGTACCCAAGTCGTGGAAGCTTGCCAACGTGCAACCAGTACCCAAAAAGGGTAGTCGTGCCGACTTCTGCATTACCAACCCATGCCATCACCTCCATACTATGTAAAGTTATGGAGAAAGTACTGAACAGCAAGTTGTTGACATACCTATCGGATAACGACTTGCTCAATGGTGAAGCCATTGAGAATATCACGGCGAAGTTCTCGCCGTGTTACTCGACATCTCGAAGGCATTTGACAGGGTTTGGCACGCAAGTCTTCTAGGCAAGCTTCCTGCATACGGAATACCTCCCAACTTTTGTTCCTGGATAGCTGACTTCCTGAGTGAACGGTCGATCCGAGTAGTCATAGATGGCTGCTCCTCTGACCTCATGGCTATTGACGCTAAAGTTCCTCAGGGGTCCGGACTCTCTGCGACTCGTTTCCTGCTGCACATCAACGACGTGCTTATGCCTGGAGTTGTTGCGTACGCAGATGACAGCACAGTCATGAAGAGATATTGTCCAATGCAGGAGACGGCGGGGATAAAATTCGATCTGAGAGGGAAGTAATGTTAGAGCGAGTGAACTCAATCTTAAGTCTTGTCTCCCTATGGGGAGACATTAATCTGGTTAGTTTCAACGCCACCAAAACACAAGCGTGTCTGTTTTCCGCGAAACGGAGTCCTTTTGATCTGACTCCTACTTCTGAAGTACATCTGTACCTGTCACTGATGAGCTTCAACTCCTCGGCATGAAGTTATCTGCCAACCTTATCTTCGGCACATCCATCGAATCCAAAGCTCAAACTGCAACCAAAAAGCTAGGCATCCTTAATAAGGTCAAGCGATACTTCTCGCCTGACCAACTCCTAACCCTTTATAAGGCGCAGGTCCGGTCTTGCATGGAGTATTGTAGCTACCTTTGTGATGGTTCGGCCAAATATCACCTAGCCGCCCTGGAACCGGTGGATCGCAGAGCCAGGAGGCTCATTGGTGACAAAAAGCTAGTAAACAGTAAACTCCAAAGCCTGACTCATAGGCGCAAAGTAGCTTGCCTGTGTGTTTTTTACAAGATGTACTTCGGGGAGTGTGCTCATGAGCTACACGAGATCATTCCGCCTGCCTCTTTCTTCTACCGGACGTTCAGCCAGACGCAACGCTGGGTACCACCCTTACCTTGTGGAGAATCCCCGGATCCGTACTGAGCGCTACTCTTCAACTTTGTATTCTCTGCCTGCGTCTGTATTTCCAGGCACATATGACCCGCATCTCTTTAAAGTTCGAGTGAATAGGCATTCTGGTGAGCTTGCTATATCCTTGATCACATTTCTGCTTCTGGTCAAAAGCAAACTCATTAACTATAAAAAAAGGAGTTGTGGTCATAGTCGTCGACCCCTCACTACCCAGGAACACATAAAGCGTGATAGAGAAGGTTTATCCGGGTCCAGATGGTCACACACGCAGTGCCGACGTCCGCACGCAAGGAGGGATCTTCAGGAGGCCTACGTCGAAACTGGCAAGCCCGCTGTCAACCCATAGAAGGCTGCGTCAAGACTTCGCCGGGGGGAGGATGTAAAAGACAGTGGAGGAAAAATCGTAGTATATAAGAACAATTTGTTTTTATCTAGCTTACAAGATCCCACTGCTAACAACAATTACGTAGTAATATTGTAAAATTAGGTATTAAGTTTTAAATCTAGGGCATAAATAGAATAATCATAGCATTTGTAGTTTATTGCCTATTCTTAGTATAGAATCACATTAACCTGTGCCCGTTTCTCAGTTAACCTGTACGATACCTCATTCACCTGTCCACCTAATTTTTCTGCGTACTCTCAAAGGCACAATTCTTTAAAAAACCTGTTCCCTCTTACATATTTATATTTAAAAGGGGGAATACATTTTTTTTATATTTTCAAATACGTTATTCTCACACTTTTTTGAAAATGTGTAAAAAAATTCAGGCGGTGCCACTTTTTTGAGAGAGACCCATATGCAAAGGCGGAATTATCAATGAACATACCTACTACACTACGCTTTTCAATCCCTATTCAACCTATCGTATACTGGATCTTAGAAAACGAGGGGTTGACAAGTTAAAACTTATCGTCAGTTAAGGCAGTTACATTATAAACTTCCCATCTTAATTTAAAATTAAAATCAACATATTAACAACAAATTAATTCATGTTATTTTACCCGATCTCGGAGCATGAAATTAATTTGTAATTCCGAGTCGAATGAAAAGCGATACATCATACCATCCTCGCCATGTCGCGCGCGTATCATCCATCTGTGTAATTATTTCGAGTACTTTTGCACCCTTATTTACTTTTTAATACACATATCCCAACCATCTATCGCTCTACCATCTCTTGTCAACTCTTCACGGCAAATTAAAATGTGAAATGTTCAGCTGGTGTGTAAAAAAGAAACAAGTTTTTTTTCTTTCTGAGCAAAGAATTTAAGCAAACATGGCTGACAGGAAAAAATAAAATGTAAGCGCATCTGCCACATTGTCCAATTTTCGACCAATCGCATCGATTCCCGCTCCCCTAGCTGTCAAGCGGCTGACATCCGAATTGTTCGGTATTCGAATTTATTTTTTTCTGGCGTAGGGCGTTGACGTAGGGTACTTCAGTAAACGGCCAATAGTGTAATGGTGTTACAATTGAGCTGATTGAATTACTGTTAATTCGGTACTTTTGTGCCGGATGGAACTTTATGGATTGCCACCCGCATCGCCTGTACCCGAATCGGTAAATAAGAGTAAAAGGGTAATGGATATCTCGTCTTACAAATAAATAAATGCAGATGGCCTTTCCAAGTCCTACACTCATCTCATGACAATATTTAAAAAAATTGCTAAGTATGTATGGTCTTTGTAGTCCCACTAGCTGATGCCTGCAAATTCGTTTGCGTGTTAATTTTTTTTTGCACAGAGTACACAGATTGAAAACATCTATCTTACGTGATTTAGATTTTTACATACAAAAGTTTTTTCCCGCTAACTCCCGTTCCTGTGGGAATTTTGCAATATCCTGTTGCAACTAAGCTTTAAGTTTACTAAGGTACCTGCATGCCAAATTTCAAGCGTCTAACTTAAGCGGTTTAGATTTTTCATACAAAAGGATTTTCCCGCTAATTCCCGTTCCCGTGGGAATTTCGAGAATTCCTTTCTTAGTGCACCTCTACGGTACCTAAGCTACGTCCCTTCCAAATTTCAAGTGCCTACGTTTAGCCGTTTAGGCTGTGCGTTGATATGTCATTCAGTCAGTCAGTTTCTCCTTTTATATATTTAGATTACACACAAAAGTCCTACTGGTGCTTATTATTCCAAGAAGATTTTCTATTCCTAGTGATTTTTTATTAGGTCATCGCTATCCTATCAATTGGAATTAGAAACGTGAAAAAGTGTTTGTTTAATTAGTTGTTATTTTTCTTCACGTCGCAACACAAGAGAACTTCTCACTCAGAAGAGTTAGAACTGAGTAAAGTTGTTTAAAGTGGATATTTCTTGCAAATTAAATTAGTAGTTCTTTGACCATGTTATTATTATTTATATCTCAAGTAAAGTAGTTCTGAAAGTGAAAGTCTACTTCTACGTCATACATTGAGTCATACGTCATACCTTAAGTGGCCCTAGAGCGCTCTATATTAAAATGACTTACCAGCAGCTCTAGCACCATAACGACAAACTCGCGCTCGGCTCACGCTGAAACTTCATTTTGATTGCGCGAGGGTCCCGCGCAAAGGCTTGCTCGCCCTATGGCGTTGTCAATGTTGACATTTTGACATAGAACCGCGGTGTTGTCGCGGCGCTGTCACTATCGTACTCGGCCTGCAGATACGAATTACTCAAAAACACAATTGACAGAAAATACGTCGTCAACATACTTACTTAGAGTTTGAACCTCGCTCCCACCCGTTGGGGACTCAAATACGGGCGTTTGACCGTCTGTTTGTGTGTTTGTCTGTTTGCACAACGACCGGTGCGTTTTAACTTGCCGCTGAGTGTTTATAGTCGAGGATGTTTCCATTGTCTAGGTTCAATTTTGGAGTTAAAGATAAAAAGCGGCTCTCAAGTTGATATTTTATAATGTTTGGGAATGAGAAATTTCGCCGCTTGACTTGAAGGCACGATAGCTCAGTTGGTTAGAGCACTAGGAGATCTAGAGATTAGAGCCAATACTTTGGGTTCAAGTCCCATTCGCGCCGAATATTTCTCTTTTTTTTTATTTATTATAAGAAGGGTTAACTCTTGACCTCAATCTTGACCAAGGTCATAGATGAGGTCAACGATGGAGCGAGTTAACCCAGAAAATGCCTAAAAGGCACTGGTACTCCTACGCACAGACGGAACACAGCAAGCTGTTTGGCGTCGGACTTCGGTAGGAGGGTGGTCTCGAACCAGACGGCCCTTCACAGAGCCTACCCACCGCATGAGACCATAGGACAACACCTCAGATTCAGAAAAAAAGTAAAGTGTCGTTGCCTGGGATGGATTACTAGGAGGCAGGTCTCATTTGTGTTTTTCTTTCGCTAAAAATTATTAATATTTGCTTGCTTTGCCAGGTAACTCTACTTGTGTAAATAAAATCCACGCACGAAAGATCATGGGATTACTTAAAATGATTATGTATCGATTCAAAGTATTACCTCGGGAACTAATATTGTTATTAAAAAAATATTTTTTGCCCATTTTTCATTTTGTTTCATTTTTTTTCTTTCAAACAAAAAAAAAAACCGACGCCAAACAGCTTGCTGTGTTCCGTCGGTGCGTGGGAGTAGGTACCAGTGCCTTATTGGCATTTTCTAGATTAACTCCGTCGTCGACCTCATCTATGCCCTTGGTAAAGATTGAGGTCAAAAGTTAGACCATCTTATAAAAAAAATGTAATAGAAGTGATGAATGTCTGAAAAACTGAAAAACGATTTCCATTTTTTTTTATAGTTAAAATATTTTTGTTACGTATCGTTCATAAGAAATGGAATCGCACTTCAAACTGCGCAAGCACATGGTTGCAGACCGCTCTGTAACTCTACCGTCAATATTGACAGTTGACTGTGACGAAATAATGACACAAACCACCGGTAACCGTGTAACTAACCACAGGATATGGGACGAGAGATGCTATAAGCAACTGTTATTAGTCTAGAGATGACAAAGTTGGTCGTGAATAATGTAAATTCTTTATTTCACTTGATACCAACGGTAAAACTAGGCAAACAGATTATTTACATGCAAAGGCAGTAAAGCTATTATATATTTTATTGTATTGTATCGTATTGTAAGGCAGACTTATCCCTAAAGGGACTTCTTCCAGTCAACCGTTTAGATCTCATTGATCGGGCTGAAGCTGTTCCACAGTGTTTATTTTATTTTTATGTATTTATTTAGGACAACCAAGGGATGTTACACTATTACATTCTAAGAAACATAACATTATACATTATATTAAGTGCACAACCTGTGAAGGTGTCACATCGTACACCACTACAAAAAAGTTACAGTTGTTCACTTGAAGTAAGTTTTGGAAAACAAAATAATAATTCTAATATATATATATATATATATATATATATATATATTTGCTGATAAACACACATACACATTCATACATTCACTCACGCCTATAATCCTCATCGTGGTAGACAGAGCATTAGTGGTAGGAATAAGTAAAGAAAAACACCAACATAAAAAAATGTTACTGGGGCCGCAAACAAATGTAAGCAAAGCAGTCTCTGACTATTGGGGAAATGTCATAATAAAAATAATAATAAAAACCTTGAAGATAATTGATGTCGCAAAAAGTAATCGTGGACCTTGAGGCTACCACCGATTTTATCGATTTCCATTAAACAGTGTCGATTGCTCATACACTGCTGCATTTGGTTTCACATGCAGTGTGGGGTCCTAACATCTTAGTGCTCCAAAATTGTATCCCACAATTGGGCACGATATAACCTGTAGTCCAATATAATAGAAATAAAAAGTAAAGTTACATCATGTTAAGTAATAAAGTTAGGGTACAAAAGGCGGCCCCATTGCTAAGAAGCAATATCTTATCGGCAACCTTACTTTGATTTTGGCAAAATCGTCGATTGTAACACCATCTTTCTAAGAATTGAATAGCGCCAAAAGACAAATCCAATCAAATCATTTCTTTGCGGAATATGAGTACAAATAATTATTTTATTACTTTGAAATGTAGTTCTATCATATTTGGCCACTGCCTGGCATGCATTTTAATGGATCTAACAAATTAAAGAAGTTTTCACCTCAATAAAACAAAGCATTGCAAAGTTCCCATAATCCGAAATGAACACAAAACAAAAGCTGTCCTGTAGTTTATTCTGCAGCGGCTCGGCAGTCGTTGGAACCCGACACCCGCGGGGCTACACCACTAATCCATTACGCTTGGGCAAATGTTTGCCCAGCCTCGGATTTTCGGCGCGATTGCGTTTGCCGCCGACTGCTTGCTCGTCACATTGCGCAGTTGACATCTACGGAATATCCCTCATATTTTTAAAATAATGTCCGTTTAGGAGTCTGTTCAATGCAAACAGTTATGCTTGTCTCTTTCAGGGTGGGTACAGCGTTCGGTGGTCCAAAAATATATTAACGCCACGAACTTTAACAAATATTTTCATTATAGTCAAGTTCGCCACATACTTGACTATACCTTTTTTTTATTATAAGATGGGTTAACTCTTGACCTCAATCTTGACCACAAAGGTCAAAGATGAAGTCGACGATGGAACGAGTTAACCCAGAAAATGCCTATAAAGGCACTAGTACTCCCACGCACCGACGGAACACAGCAAGCTGTTTGGCGTCGGACTTCGGTAGGAGGGTGGTCGCAAACCAGACGGCCCTTTACAGAGCCTACCACACCGCATGAGACCATAGGACGACTGGGATGGATTACTAGGAGGCAGGTCTCATTTGTGTTCCTTAGCCACATAATTGACTATACCTACACGATAAGAAGAAGAATACATACACTCACGCCTATAATCCTGTCAGGGTAGGCAGGGCATCAGGGCAAATGTAGCGTCAAATTAGAACCACTTGACATAAGGTAACAAGTGGTCTCCCTTTCGCCTACGATACAGCAAAATCTTCGTAATTACTGGCTTTTACATAGAATACCTGGAATGAGTTGTCAAGTGGCTATTTAAATACTAGTTCAACATCAGTATGAACTATCTCGTTAAGTGATTCTCAAACATAATGAATATATGCTCTAAATTTTCCGACGGGGGTGAAATGTTGTATCTAAAACTTACAAACACGAACCTAATAGACCAAGATCCCAAGGCCGCCAGACCTTACTTATTTTCTCATAAACCAAATGTGTGGGAAATAGTAGTGCTACTAACTAGTACGTACTAACGTACTAGAAATGTATGAATACCAGCTAACCTGGGCCGACAGCCAATTTTTAGCTACCAGGTTCTCAAGGTAATTCCAAAAATTGCTCACTTGTCTTGAAGTCTGGGTGCTATAAAAATATTGTAATAGTTCCCTGAACATCATATACAAAAATCACGGCTCAGATTGTAGGTATAATTGCATAATTTACTTGCGAACTGTAAAGCGTCTGGCAGAAATTACAGCCGACGGAGAGTGTCTGGCGGTGTTGAATATAAATTTTTATATTTAATTAATTATATTCTATAAGACATCAGCATCCAGACTTCAAGACAAGTGAGTAATTTTTGGAAGTACCTTCAGAACCTGATAGCTGAAAATTGGCCGCCGGCCCAGGTTAGGTGGTATTCATACATTACTAGTACGTACTAGCACTACTATTTCCCACACATTTGGTTTATGAGAAAATAAGTAAGGTCTGGCGGCCCTGGGATCTCCGTCTAAAGGTGTATCTCCTACAAATCAAAATGGTTTTCTATGACCACTTGACATTTTAACTACGAGCAATCAACCCTATGAGTGCTCGTAGCATTTTAACAAATGAAGAGAGACACCGTCATCCCAATCTTATCGTGAGATCTAATATCTTTGCAAATAACGTTCATCGACATATGTATCACATCAGCGTGTGGCTTGACAACTGACAACCCCTTCCGCATGGGCTGCCAGGGCCTGACTCGGCAGAATTGTGACAACATATTTGAGATACAACCAACAATTTAATTAATCCAATTAACTTGGCAATGACATAGTTTCAGCAATAAGGTACTTATTTTTGACTAGCATTCCTCCCGGGGCTTCGTTTCCGTGGGAATTCGGGAAATTAAATAGCCTATATTTATCAGGAATAATGTAGGATTCTAATAGTGAAAGATTTTTTTCAAATCGGTCCAGTAGTTTCGGAGCCTATTCAATGCAAACAAACAATCAAATCTTTCTTCTTTATAATATTAGTAGCATTCCACCCCGGACTTCGTTCCCGTGGGAATTCGGGAAAATTATGTAGCCTACGTCCATCGGGGATAACGTAGCTTTCAAATAGTGAAAGAATTTTTCAAATCGGTCCAGTAGTTTCGGAGCCCATTCAATGCAAATAAACAAACAAACAATGAAATATTTCCTCTTTATAATAATTGTAGACAACCAAGAATTAAATTAATACAATTAACTTGGCAGTAATGACATGGTCTTTATGAGCATGAAATCGGCTTTTCAGGAAAATATTTGTGTAAAAAGCAATTGTTTGTCCTTGGGTCATGAGTGTTAAGTATGTATATTCCGAGGGACCCACGACACAAAGGAAAACCTTAGTGTGGGCCTTTGAGTGTGTAGCGTTTATTTATTTATTTTGGGTTATCTCAGAAATAAACATCAAAACAAAAGCGGACTTATCACTAATAGTGATCTCTTCCAGTTAGCCTGGTGCAGTAAGAGACATTGTTTATCCATTGAACAGGGCCTCACAGTCCTCCCTACATCCGTGCCCTGCCTTGTCCCTTCGAGCCGATGTCCTGATGCCCCGATAATCCTTACTAATTGACAAGTGACCCATCGTGATTAATTTCACGTCATGCTTTGGCCATTTGTCAGGATATTCAACTTAATTAAATACACAGCAAACGTGCGAACTCAATTAATTGGAGCTACTTTATCTAGCGAAGTTTTAGGACTTAATTCTTCACATAAAACTACATAATTCCCATTTCCAATATGAAATAAATAAATAAATATAAACGCTACACACTCAAGGTTTTCTCTTGTGACACAAGTTTGAACATATAGGTACAAATGTACCTATATGTTTGAACATATAGGTACAAAGACAGACACAACCATCCATGAACCGAGAACAAACAGCTGCTTTTTAGATAAACATTTTCTCCGGCTGGGAATCAAACCCAGGACCCGTCGATCCAGAGGTAGCGAAACTAGGTACTACTCGACCAAACCGGCCGTCGAAATTTCTACAGTCAACGAGGAAATAGAGGTATAACGCTCGTAGTCTTGCTACTGATAGAGTGGATTCTAGAATGGGCTGTCTACCCCGACATGGATTGTTTATAGTATACGTGAGTGTACCGATGGATAGCAATATCCATGGTCATTCAAACTCCTAAACCTCAATAAGACACCTACCTGACTCTACAAAAAAAAACAAATAACACAGATCACGATTCACTAATCCAATGTTTGTATTAAAAAAACACTTCCTGTCAAAATCACAATGAGTACAGAAAACAAACAATTAAGTACAATGACCACAACTACACAAAAAACGTGAATGTCAATTGCATTATGCGTCTTAAGTATTCTGGTCTGAAATGTTAGAAAAAGCTTTGAAAAGTACAATCAGCTTGAAAAGTGAGTTTCACACATCTTGATTAATTACTTTTTTCTAAACATAATATACGTAAGTACCAGATTGCTGGTATAGGTCCACTTCAGAGTTTACTAAATTACAATTATACCTTCCCCAATAATTATAATTTAGAAAACTCTGAATTTGATTAGTCTGATTTAGATTAACTATGAGTGAGTCTTATGGGCGGACCGACGCCGATTTTTAGCAACGTTCCAGTATAACCGTATGATATCGTGAATTGTCATAAGGAAACTTAGATTTTTGACATCGAGCTTCAAACGATAAACACTGCTTAATGTGCTCGGTTAAAATATCTTTAAATAGCGTAGAACTCTTTACGGAGAGGAAGATTAGACTTACTTATTAAAATAACATAAGTTAGGTAGTTCTTAAATTCTCTTCAGAACTTTTCACCTCCACAGTATAGCCTACCTGTCAAAAAAGTGTTTCCGAATATGTTGTACTCTTTTTGTACTAATAATAGACAATAAATGTCAAAAAGTTGACGGCCATAGGAAGGTTTCACTTGTGGGTACTCGCGCACGGCGGGGCGCCGCCGGCCGTATAGGCCAATATTGAAATATCTCTGAGATAAAAGTTTTGTTTGTAAAAAGTTGACACCTGTCACATTGCTCCCACAAGTTTCTGCCTGTCGTGTAGTTATTACCTAAAAAATTGGGTGAGGCATTCTCATGGGTTTGTAAGAAAAAGTTTATGAATCTGTACTGCATGGTCTTGCTCTAGGTTTGGAATTCCAAATATTATAATACGCGGTCATTAATTAATTTATTTAATTATAAACAGCGGCATTATAATTTTTTTTACAAATGAAATTACATTTCAAAAAATTATATTTAAGTACTTAAATATAATTTTAAAAAAATTCATCAAAAAAATTTTAGAATTAAGATTTAAGTCTTTTTCACTTTTAATGTAACTAGATAATACTTCAATGAAAATCTATGTTTTATAAATCCTCAAGTTTTCCTATTTAGTCTTTTATCATTAAAACCCGCTATTTCTTCCACAGCACCGAAGCTGATGATCCCACCTCCAGACTTCGTAAGCCAAGGCGTGTTGGGGAGCCCTCAAGACGGCCTGCGAACACCAACCAACTCGCAAATATTGGCCAATCCCCTCCTCAACCTCAACAACACCGGCCGAACGAACTTCACCAACAAACAACTGACAGAACTAGAAAAAGAATTCCACTTCAACAAGTACCTAACGCGCGCGAGAAGGATAGAAATAGCGTCAGCGCTGCAACTGAACGAGACGCAAGTAAAAATCTGGTTTCAGAACAGACGGATGAAGCAGAAGAAGAGGATTAAAGAAGGGCTTATAGTCGCACCTGAAGCAGCGCCTACTACTTCTAATAATCCTATTGGTTCCAGTGAAAACAGTAGGGAATCCAGTTAGACTGTGAGAAACGTACCTATAGACAATGTGGAGTGAGTGTAGTAGTGGAATAGACTTACAAATATCATATTTTACGATCGAAGAAATACTAAAGTGTACATTACAGACGATCTAACAGTTTTTGAAACGGATACCCTTAGGTCACGTTCTCGGATGAATGTTTAGAACCAGCTCTAAGGGTGTGACTTTTAATAAGTTAGCAAATCTTTAGTTAGAGGGTGATTCTCTCCAAGGTGAAAACTGCACAACTTTCCCCAAAGCTGAAAACCAGCGCTGTACAGTTTTTTGTACAGCACAATGCTGAGCTTGGCTCCTTTTGCTTAGGTTAATCTAGTTCTTACTTTTTACTGTTAACCCTCGGCATACCAGGTGAAAATTTGTAACATGCCATACAAGGTGGGGTGTGACATACCCTAACAAAATGGTCGCTGTAATCAGATAGGAATAGGGGTACCGAATTATTATTGCATATATTTGAAATTGAACATAACCTGAGTAAAAAAAATGAAATAGATGAAAAAGGGTAGCGAAAATGCCATCTTCTGACTACTAATTTAGACTTGAAATTACCCTAAGAATTGATAATTACCAATGTTTGTAATTAAACTGACTAAATTAAAAAAAAATGAACAACGATGATACATCTTTAAATTTTTACTTCAATCTCGAGGTAGGAGTTCTTTAGTTCGCCATAATTGCATTTTGTATATGCTCAAATAACAACAACTCTAAACAAAAACGCATCTAGAGCCCTAAAAAACGCACGCACCACTAAACTAATGGTACTTGCCAGTGTAAGAACGTCGCAACTCCAGCTACTGAGAGCTTCAGATTCCGCGCACCAAAATGTTTGAAAATATATCGATTTTTCACCGCCTGGGGTTTATTACACCCCACCTGGTATGCGGAGGGTTAATTTAGTCATTGTTTCGTAGATTTAACTTTAGCAAGAAACATGATTTCAAGAACCCATTTAAAATTTTCAAAAAAATAGAGTTCCCATTCTAAGACAATCAGCTAAACTTGGGAAAAACGAAATTACCCCCTGTAGTGAAATGCGATGGCGAATTTTTTTTTCATATTTCTACTTTTCTACCTACGTCTCTAAGGGAAAGTTGTTCAGTTTAATGGGCTTATTCACATCCTTGACTTTAGCTAGCTAATTTGAAGTCACCCAGTAGTTTCTGTCATGTTTTTTGAAAGTTCAATTAGATATTGGTTTAGATGCTGTCATGTCACACAAATATCGGGCCTATTAGTGGTATAAATCATAATGTATCAATCATACATGAAAAATATATATAAATTGATGGAATATTAGACAAAAAAGCGGCTGCTAATGGTCTTAATGAACAGCAGGCCAATTCTAAAACAAAACTGCACTGCACGCTTGACGCAACACTAACCTTTTTTCTAAAAGCTCGGAATTACTTTTTTTGGCCATTTTGTTTATAAAATACCGGGTTGTTTCAAGCCATTAAAAAAATCATTGCCAAAACGTATTGCTGAATTTAACACACGCCACGCTGCGGTGCAGAATAATTATAATAATAAATCTTTATTTCCTCAACAATGGATAAGTTTTATAATATAATTGGCCTGTTGTCAAAACTAGTAATTACTACAAATTACACATCTGGATGCAACTGTACCGTGAAAATTATCATTCTTTATTAATTAAATTGGACGAAAATCAAAATTTAAGAAAACAGTAAGGAGTAGCATGACGTACCGTCGATGACAAAACTTTCGTGATTCAATAGGGAACCAAATACAATACAATATACTTTATTTGCACACAAAGACATACAATACAATTAACAGAACATACAAGGCGGCCTTATTGCTAGGTAGGTAAATGTGACTGTGTTTAGTAAAAGGTACAACTTTCGTGGTAGTCAATAAGAGCTATTTACAATAGCTCATCACACTAATTTTGAACCTTAACGACTTGTACCTTTCCATTTACACAGTCACAAATACCAACTCTAGGCTATCGAGCACGTAATCAGTAGAGGTGCATTGAACGTAAATTAGTTAGAAATAAATTCTCACTACTAGCTGAGGTCATACTTGTTTTATCTTGCTGGCGAACGTGTAAATGGCAGTGAAAAATCACTGAAGTGTTATACAATCGCACTAGATTGCACCTCTACTGGTTGCCCTGTAATAAGTTTGTAAACACAATTTCTTTTTGCGGTCAGATTATTTTCTACTTAGCTGCAGAACGGCATTGTAACCCATACGCCAGTAGTGTAGGGTTGCTAGTTGCTACATCCTCGACCGCATCTGGACTGTGGTCTGGAGCACACCCGTTATTAATTTTTTTTTAAAGGTGTGGACTGGAATATCCTAACATAAAAGAAATTATTATATCAATTACACTACTAACTACTTAGTACTAAGCTAGTAAAGTCAAATGTGTCAAGACGGTTCCGTATATTAAGGTTAGTTTAAGAATAAATAAACGCTTACTTTTTTACTTTCTTTGACTAATAAAACCATCACGATATATTTTCAGTTTGTCTCTCAAATACTTGCAATTTTTTTTAGTAATTGTCCAAAGGACATCATTCAAAACGTACCAACATTTAAAAGTGGCGGCTAAAAAAAGTAAAGTTAATGTTTCAAAAAGACATATTATTCTTAATATTTTCTATTTTGACAGCTAAGCTGTACGACCTTTACGAATTTTCCTTTTCTGAGCTTAAAAATCTAGATTTTCAAACTTAAAATCTAGATTTTCAAGCTTAAATGCATTTTTAAATCTAGAACCTTTAACCTAATACCAAAAATGTTTTGTATCACACTATTGAAACACTATTTTCTTTGGCCGGAACATTAAAATCCAGATTTATAAGTGTCAAGAACAAATCTAGTAATGGTCGTACAGCTTAGCTATCATACTAAAAAATGTTTAGGATAATATGTTCTTTCGAAATAATAACTTTTTTGGTCGCCACTTAAAAAAAAATTGGTATTTTTTGTATGGGCCGTGAATGATGTCCTTTAAATTGTATTTAGCTACTGAAAACTGCAACTATATTTTTTAACTGTTATTTTTTATGTAGTTTAATTTTTATGTTCTTACCAAAGCTGATTTTTGTTTAACTTATTCAAACTACGATATTGTAATTTAAATGTACAGAATCCACTGTAATATCGAAATGTATATAAGAGTGTGTAAGTTTTCGTGTCTGTGTATATTGTTAAGCTATTGTAACTATTGCTGTATCATTAAATTAATTATATCTATTTTCATGTTTGAAGTTTTACTGATTTTTGTTTCGAATAAACAATAATGTCTTTGATTTTTTTTCTCCTGAACACTTCAAAGAAAAGAAAATATCAACAAATGTTTTTCCATTCTTCATAAAGAACCCTGAAATACTAGCGTAAAATAAGCAGAAGAAATAAACTCAATTAAACCTTCGGGCGATTCTTGCACACCGGGTGTGTGATCGACGGGTTAAGAAAATTTAAAAAAAAAATACAATATTGCATTTCAACTGTTTTATTAGAAAAAGGCACTAGTTTAAGACACTTTCATTAATAGATACTTTCTTCCTTATATCACTACTAAAAAATTATAGAAAAATAATATCAATAAAACAATTATTCAAACCTTTGGAAAACATAAACCAAATCTACATCGGGACGCAGTAAATAAGTTCCCCAATGCTTTCATGTTTACATAAAATTATACTGGATAAACTGGCTCACAAGTTGAATTTTGATACATACTTCTATAATTATAGAAATACAAAATAAATATACTTTATTTGCACACAGTGACATACAGTAAAATAAACAGAACATAAATCAGTGTACACACGACAGTACATCAGGCTATACATGTTGACCTTGACGTCGCCCTTATTACGCTTGCAATAGCGGCTGCTTTCGTAGTGCAAATGGATAACCTGACGTGCTGCTGTATGTACAACAAGGCGGGCTTACTGCTAGGTAAATATCAGCTCACGTGGCACTTTAGCAGATAGAACACTTTAAAATACAAATATTGGAACAATCATTTTATAAAACCCGTTTAACTAAAATTAGTTGAATTCCTTTTTAAATAAAATTAAAAAGTATTTAAATTATATTAAAAATGACAAGGGTCTTGTATCCATTCCAAAACAACTGTCTAATGAATACAAGGATATTTTTCCGACATCATACTTCAGGGTGAATTAAAACATTCGACAAACTTTGACGGATGAATTACGAACCAGTTGAACCCACAAAAAAAAATTGTGGGACCAACTTTCCTACCAAAACATTAAAGGCTGCTATTCCATACAAAAGTTCAATACCTACTCAATCAAAATGTATGGAACAACTTATTTTTATTTTTTAGTAGGAAAGTTAGTCCCATAGAAAAAGTTATTCGTAATCATGGGATTGTCGAATGTTTTCAATTTCACCCTGTAGTTCTGCATACATTTTTACATTGATTTGCATTGAAGTGACCACAAATAAAACTAAGAATTAGTTTAACAAACTTATAGTTGCAGTTAATATAAATGGTTTTCTATGGAAAGCTAGTTTTTTCAACAATATTGTTGATTTGTAATCGTAGGACAGTTGGTTTGCAATGGAATATAAAATATAGTGACTCTTCACGCCATCTATTGAAAAAAGTGGAAAGCTAAGATAATATTTAACATTTGATTGGAATAAATTGAGTGGCTAGCCATATATCAGAGCATATTATAGAACAATAATGATGATTTCTATCATTAAACATATCGTAAACTAGCATTCCACACGGGATTTTGTTCCCGTGAGAAGATTATGTAGCCAATGAAAATCAGGGATAATGTAGCATTCTAATGATAAAAGAATTTTTCAAATCGGTCCAGTAGTTTTGAAGCCGATTCAATGCAAACAATCAAATCTTTTCTCTTTATAATATAAGTGTAGACTAGCGGCATCTCTGTGCTTCGAAAAGGAACTACATATATCAATGGAACATTCGTAGTAGAATTTTATCTACAACAAAAAGCTGTAACAACGCGATGTAAGTAGGAGCACACAGCAGTTCGATAATAAACCAGTAGATGGCGTTACTCTTCAAAACATGCACCTAAACATGTGTATTTTATTATTGAGAAGTAGCGAAAAATAAATACATATATCTCTGGCAATTGTATTTTTATTTACCATTTAATTTGTTTTTAAAGATGCATGTAACATTCTAACAAAAAACTTTCATCTGTCAGCTAATTTTTACAGACTGCAACACTAGCTAACATGTGGCTATTTTATCACTACTTGTGATAGTATGAAAACATAAATATAAAAATAAACTATTACAATAACACATATGTATTTAGAAACGACGTTAGATAACAAACTGTTTGAAAAAAAATATTGCAGGCACCTTTGGCATCTGCTCATGTGGATATTCCCGCAACATAGCGAGAATTTTTAAATAAAAAAAACGCTATACTCTCAAAGGCCCGCACTAAGGTTTTCCCTCGTGTCGTGGGTCCCTTCGAACATACATAAAGACAGACATGAAACCCATGATCCGAGAACAAACATCTGTTTTTTACACAATTATTCGCCCCGACTGGGAATCGAACCCAGGACCCGTCAATCAAGGCGGCGTATATAATCCCGCAGGCGGCGTGTATCTGCAAGTCCCTACGCAGCTCGTAGTTTTACGTTTATTACGTTTTAATTATATTTTATATGTATGTTAGTCTTTAAGGTATTTATGTATGGGGGGCATGGGGGCCTTAGTTGCCTGAGAATAAATGATTTATTATTATAATGATTAAGTAACAAGTAAATATTATTTATTTTTATGACAATCTTAGGTAAAAAACCGGTATAATGTTTTACTTTGGTTATTGGAATGACTATGAAAAGTGGTATGTGACTATGATTACTTAGTAAATACATTACATATAGTATGGAAGACTTTAAATTAACTATGTAACTTTAGAATCTCAAGAACTGAACTCAACAACTTCCACCAAGAAACTGTAGTCTTGAACTAGGTACATTTTTACATTTCTTTGTTTTTTTTTCGTTTTTTTTTTTTTAATGAACATATTGCAGTATTTCTGCATGAGTTTTTTTGGTTATTTGATTTTTCCTAGCATGTTTTATTTTTCTTTTTCGTTGAATGTTGAGTATTTTCAATTTTAAAATTGTTTTGTTTGGAATCGAAATTTTTTTGGCAGTTCTTTAAAACTATTTGTAAAGATGGCATTATTTTGTTTGTAAACATTGAAATTCAACGCTTTTTGTGCTACAAATGATGTAATTATAATTGTAAAATAAAAAATAAAGCTCAAAGTTGTGTAACACTTGTTTAAAAAAGTATTGTTTTCTGTTCTTCTGTGCGATAAATCATTGAGTTTTCAAGCTACAAAATGTAAGAACCTGATACTAAATACTAGTCTCTTGACGTTGAAATATGAATTTTGCTACCTTAACGAACTTAAGGCGGCTAAATAGCGGATCAGTTTAGTTATTATTAACCCCCGACGCAAAAAGAGAGGGGTGTTATAAGTTTAACGTGTCTGTCTGTGTATCTGTCTGTGGTATCGTAGCTCCCAAACGGATGAACCGATTTTCGTTTAGTTTTTTTTTGTCATAGATAATTTTATCCCGAGTCTTCTTATACATGTTTCATGAAAATCTGTTCAGCCGTTTAAAAGTTATAAGCAATCGAATGTCGGGGGTGATTATTTTTATTTTATCAACCGACTTCAAAAAAGGAGGAGGTTCTCAATTCGACTGTATTTTTTTTTTGTATATTTGTTACGCGATTACTCCGGCAACTGTTGTCCGATTTAAAAAATTCTTTATTTGTTCGAAAGAGTATACTCCTGAAGAGGTCCCATATAAATTTTATCGAAAATGATTCAGCGCTTTTTAAAAAAATCAACAAAAACAAAATATACTACAAACTAGAACATCATCTAAATAAATGAATGACATTTCTGTTTGTAGTTATTTGCTAATAGGCATTGTAGTCCGCAAAAAACTAGATATCTACTTTGTGCGAACTGTTGTTGGGATTGAAGTCGGTGACTCATACGTTTTTAACGTGGAAAATTATTTTAGTGTTATTTTTACTGCGTTGATAAGTTAAGTGAGCTGATTTTCTATAACTTTCGCAAATTAATTTAAAATCTCCCAAATACAAATATTTGTCAAAGATGTGAAGCCATATGGGTAGTTATTTGTTTTCATCGTGCAGTACCTCGAACTTGAGTCCGTTCTCGTTGAGATGTTTGATGAGGTCTGTGTTTCGGAAGGCCACGCCCGTTGTGATCACTCCACCGCTGGGAAAGTGGGATTCATTCATTAATACTTACTGGAAGTCGTTTTAATTGACGTTAGAACGAGAGATCGGATCAAGAAATATACAGGTAGACCAAGATCCCAGGGCCGCCAGACCTTACTTACTTTCTCATAAACCAAATGTGTGGAAAATAGTAGTGCTTAGTACGTACTAGTTATGTATGAATACCATACCAGCTAACCTGGGCCGACGGCCAATTTTCAGCTACCAGGTTCTGAAGGTACTTCCAAAAATTGCTCACTTGTCTTGAAGTCTGACTGCTATAAAAAGTATTGGTATAGTTCTCTGAACATCATATACAAAAATCACGGCTCAGATTGCAGGTATAATCGCATAATTTACTTGCGAAATGTTAAGCGTCTGGCAGAAATTACAGCCGACGGAGAGTGTCTGGCGGTGTAGAACATTAATTTGTATATTAAATTAATTATATTATATAAGACATCAGCAGCCAGACTTCAAGACAAGTGAGTAATTTTTGGAAGTACCTTCAGAACCTGATAGCTGAAAATAGGCCGTCGGCCCAGGTTAGCTGGTATACATACATTACTAGTACGTACTAGCACTACTATTTCCCACACATTTGGTTTATGAGAAAATAAGTAAGGTCTGGCGGCCCTGGGATCTCCGTCTAAGGGTTTAAAGGATAGCTTAGCAAATATTTAAATGATGGAATCCACCCATAACTATAATTGGCTACAAGTAGTTATTTTTTCATGGAAACGTCAAGTTAGGTAGTTTTCGTTATTTACCTACTTTGGCGCTACGCAATAAAACTCAAAAACTCAAAACTCAAAAGTGTTTATTTCATTGAACATATAAAATGATACTTGAACACGTCAATATTATGAATTACATTAGCACTTTTGACTTTGCCCCTATTCAGGAGAAGAATAGGCAAGAAACTCCGAGGGTCGCTCTTTTTAAGTCAATCATATAAATTTTCTTACTTTTAATTGACTTAATATCTGAATAACTCTGGAGCTGAGCAATTTATTCCCATGGTTGCTTGTCTAACAGATAATCAGAAATTCTTTAATAGCCCTTTTTAAAAAGTTTTTGTTTAATTATCGTCTTAAATTTTTCTAAAGGTAGGTTTTGAATACACAATGGGAATCTTATTGTAGAAGCGTATACATTGACCTATAAAGGAGTTTGTTACTTTGTAGAGACGGCTGTCTAGTATATCCAAGTTATGTTTGCTTCTAGTGTTTACATTGTGCCTATCACAATTTTTCTTGAACAATTGTTCATTTTTCTTTACATATAAAAGATTATTAAATATATACTGGGACGCAAATGTCAAAATATCTATTTTCTTAAATCTATTTCTAAGAGACATTCTAGGTCTCATTTGATAAATCGCGCGAACAGACCTTTTCTGCAGGACAAATATCTTATTGATGTCGGCAGCATTACCCCACAGCAAAATGCCATATGACATTAAGCTGTGAAGTAACTTAAATATACGGTTCTCGCGGTTTCAACGTCCGATAATTGACGGATTTTTTTAACCGCGTAAGCTGCTGAACTGAGTCTGTTCGCTAACTTATCAATATGAGGACCCCATTGAAGCTTTGCGTCAATAGTGATACCTAAGAATACAGTAGATTCTACAACTTAAAGTTTTTCATTTTTAACCTGTACATTTGTATTAACCTGTTTAACGTTAGGCAAGGTAAATTTAACACATTTGGTTTTTTTCTCGTTCAAGAGTATGTACCGCGAAACCGCGGCGCGGTGCGGCCCCCCGCGCCACGCTGTTGTCAGAATGCGATTTTCATTGGTTTTTCATCTTTTACGCTGTTCTCACGTTTTTTATTGCAAAATTGAGTGTATTCGTATAAATAATTTAATTAAAAAGCGGAAATTATTAAATAACGTGAAAAAAAATTTAAATTTTCCTTAAAAAAATCTACTGGAATATCATTCAGAAAGATGGTCCGAATTCAGGATTTCAGTATTTGCTAAGCAGTCCCTTACACACTGCATACTATGACAAATATCACGTGGTTATGCTAATATAGCAATTCCTGATAGGGGGAAGTAAATTTAATTAAATAAAAGTTTCAACAGAATATCAACATTGATTATTAAAATACTGCCAGCGCCCCCTGTTGGCCCGGAAAGGAACTTAACACGAAAACGGTGAGTTCTTTCCTTCAAGTTTTCACGGAGCTATGGATCTTTACGATGTTTTGCCCAGGGATAGTTGGAGGGCTCGAGAGTGACATAGGCTACTTTTCCACGCGAAGTGAGTCACGGGCGGAAAGCTAGTAGTTCAATAATAATCTTAAAAAATGACGCAAATTAAGGCAACTTTTTCACTGATTCATCAACGCTCAGCTCAAACTCGGAAATGGCAAGGAATAAGAAATGATTTTATAAAAATTCCCACGGGAACTAAGTCCAGGGCATAATTTAGTACAGGGATGGCGAACTTTTATGGATTGACGTGCCATTTTTAAGATAAATGTTGAATGAGCCTCTATGACAGGGGTGGCCAACCGGTTGATCCTGACTGTTAGTCCAGTCGATCGTGGCAAGGCAAAAAAATAAAACATTTCAGATTTAAGTTTTTTCTCTTAATATAATTTAAAAAATACTACATGATTATGTACTGAACTACGCAGTTTCATTTAAGATTTCAAGAAGTATGTAATTGGCAGATCGCACAGGGTTTCGTTAGTAAACAGGAGATCTTGGGTATAATGAAGTTGGCCACCCCTGCTCTATGGGCTCACGTTAGTTGAACTGCATAGTGAATTTTGTTAATTTGTCTACTACCCGTAATAAGTACTTTTATCTATGCTTTGTCAATCGGTGGCGTGCCCAAAATATCTTGTCGCGTGCTATTGATGGTACGCGTGTATTCACGTCGTCATAATTAGTGTCATATCGTTTCACTTTAAATAAAAGTGATGTGTCATCTGCAAATAATACGATCGCATGGGCCTCTTTAACAAAAAAAAGGCAAATCATTAATGTACAGGAGAAACAAGAATGGTCCTAAAATTGAACCCTGCGGGACGCCCATACAGACTGTGGACCCAGGTGACCTAGTGCCGTTAACCTCAACCTTCTGGATCCTATTACACAAATAAGATTCCAGAAGCCTAAGTGCGTTTCCTCTCATGCCATAGTTACGTAATTTTCTGATTAGAGTCTCATAGTATCTTGCAAGACTTTAAGCAAATCTTTGTCTAGAAATAAAAGTAAAAGTTCAGGGAAGGTTTAAAAGGCGAGAAAATATGGAAAGACTGCGAGGAATTAAATGTAAGGCGTTAAGAAGTTCGCTGGGTCAGTTAGTAAATAAATAAACTCACGTGCCGGGCACCTTGTCCTTCTGAGTGAGCAGAGTGTACGCCGAATACACCAGCGCTACCACCGTGCTGCCGTAGCCGGGGTTGTAGCCCGACACCTGCAGACAGACAATCACTCAGTTACAGAAGGGTTCGTTAAAGATTCGTAAAATAATTTTAAGGATTTTTTTTTTTTGAAGTGAAAGCTTCTTTAGCGGCGTTGAGCACTTTTAGTATGGGGAAAAAATGTTAAACTCGCGATGAACTCGCGTCAGATGTCACGTGACCGTGATCGAAAATGCGTAGGATAGGGTTGCCACCTTTTTTGAAGTGAAAACTTCTTTAGCAGCGTTGTGTACTTTGAAATATGGGTGGAAACCCGGACGGATGGCAACCCTATGGTAAAATTATCTCTGTGACAGATGTCAACAATTATTCGCACATAGCGCGCAAATACCGGTAGACTATTTACTGAATTGAAAGTAGACAGTTTGGTCGAGTGGAAAATTTGCCAGATTGTAAGCAACAGTTCGAGGGTTCGGATTCTGAGAGAATAACGGGACTCTTTTAGTGTATTTTGTTTTATTTCCATATTAATGCACAGCGTTAATGTTCAAGTTTTCATTTCTGCCGGCACTCCCGGAGTGCAACCCATTGTTTTTTATCTTTCACCAGCCCATATACGTCCCCACCCCAGGGCACGGGCCCCCCTTCGAAACACGAAGGGGATTTAGTCCATAGTCCACCACGCGGGCACAATGCGGGTTGGTGGACCGCTCGTCTTTAGAAAATGTATTTTCTCAGACGGGCGGGTTTCATCACGATGTTTTCCTTCACCGTTGAGCAAGTGATAATTAGAAATCCGTACATAAACCCGAAAAGACGAATTTAGGATTTGAACCCGCAAACTTCCGGTTACAAGTCTGGCTCATTACCAACTGGGCTATCACTGCAGGGTTTTTTTTATTATTAATAATAAATTATATTTTTTTTAAAGCAAATTCCCAAAATAATATTTTTTTCTTTTTCGGAGTATCCCCACGCGAGTAAGCGCGACCCTCCCACGCCGTTCCACTGTCAGAATGACATGTAAATTGTTGGTTTTCGTGTTTATTCTGTTATAATTGTTTTTGATTGCAAAATGGAAAATATTCAGAATGATGATCTGAATTCAGGGTTTTAATGTTTGATAAACTGTCCCTTACAAACTGTATTAGCCCGTGCTCGTAGGACTGACGAACGTCAGGGCTAAAAAACCTCGATTGGCGACCTTGAATTAAACAAAATTACCTTAACGCGTATGTTTTTGTTCGGTTTGCTTCCCTCGTCTTCGCCCCGCGACCAGCCGTTCCCATACAATTCCATCTTGAAGTAACTTTTCTCCATCACACGCTGCGTTGGACCTTTAAAAAGGTAAACAATTAAGTCACAAATAATTTAGGAGAAACAAAAATATTCGGTGCGAATGGGACTTGAACCCACGACCCCAGGGGGCCAATTCTCAGTTCTTACGATATAATATTCAAATCTGATAAAATATCGCGTCTGCTTTATCGTATGAAATTATCACAAAAATGTCGAAAATTTCAAAAACCTCTATTCTCGTACGCATTCGATAATAATGTCGTGACCATAAACAATATCGGCAAAACAATGTCCGTCAAATACGTTTTGTTTTTCGATTAACGTAAAAAGTACTTTCGTGAACTTTGAAGCAAACTTTTTTTATGGTTTTTGTGCTTTTTTGGCTGTATAAGCATGGAACCCTTTGCCGCCGCAAGATTATCACATACGTTATTCAGTGTCGAGTGCTACTGACCACTCGTTGCATGTCGAGCGTTGGCAGTAGATAAATATCGAACACGATATTTCAAGAATACCGAAAATCTAAATTATTCGATATCCGCCATGTTTTTTCGATAAATATCGAATGTGATATAATATCTAATGCTTGATAATTGTCCTCCTGGTGCTCTAACCAATGAGCTATCGTGCCTTCAAGTCAAGCGGCGAAATTTCTCATTCCCTTACTGAGCACATTACGTCGTGCGTGTCGGTTAGCGCCATCTATATCTCGTACGGAGAACTCCCTTTATTTTTTTCCCTTAAAATTATTTGTAAATATCCCGCATGCGGGTAGGCATTCTAAAAAAGTAAATTAAACAATTAAGTGTAATTTAAAAACGAAAAACAAATAATTTAGAAAATTGAGTTTGAAAATGTGCCGTGTGGTGATGTGGTGAATAACACCTCCCCATTTCTTTCCGTGGGTGTCGTAAAAGGCGACTAAGGAAACTCAAATGAGACCTGCCTCCTATTAATCCATCCCAGGCAACGACACCTCAATTTACTCTGAATCTGAGGTGTCGTCCTATGGTCTCATTCGGTGTGGTAGACTCTGTGAAGGGCCGCCTGGTTCGCGACCACCCTCCTACCGAAGTCCGACGCCAAACAGCTTGATGTGTTCCGTTGGTGCGTGGGAGTACCAGTGCTTTATAGGCATTTTCTGGGTTAACTCGCTCCATCGTCGACCTCATCTATGACCTTGGTCAAAATTGAGGTCAAGATTTAACCCATCTTATAATACATATTTTTTTAAAAATCTGTTGACCAAGCTTTGCTTTTGTGTAAAAGCGGAGGCGCCACCTTTTGTCAATATGCAGAACTAACAAATTTGCTATATTTCATGAGGATTATTGAATGTTGTGTGTGCTTTTAATTGGTGAACATATTTTTACATTTATATATTCATAAGTTTTAACTGTCAAATATGCATTGCTGTTAGTACACTTTTAAATCCCTACTAATATTATAAATGCGAAAGTAACTCTGTTTGTCTGTCTGTTACGCTTTTAAAATACTGAACTGATTTTAATTAAGTTTAGTACAGAGATAGATAAGACGTTGGGAAAGGACATAGGCATTTTATCCCACAGATTGGCACGATATAACCTGTAGTCCACGCGGGCGGAAAGTTAGTAAATAAATAAGTTTAAACCGAAAAACTCAATTCAATTTCATTAAAATCGTAAACGTCCGCTTCTGAAAAATACATTACAAAAACAGTCTCAAAAAAGTCTGAAACTTTCACCCATTTAGCGCCAAGAGTTTCCGTCAAAAACGCCCACCACACGCCACATCAAAAAATTTTTAAAAAAATTTAACGTCGTGGCGTATTTGGTGATCGATATTAAAATAAAATAAAATAAATTTGTCTGATATATCAGACTTTGGCGGTGAAAAGGTTAAGCACCGGCACATTCGAACCTATTTTTCATAGAATGCTGCCTCTCAATTTGTTTTTGTTTGTAATGTAATAATAGTTATACCTAGACATATAGTTATACCTACAGAGTTGAAACAAGAAAAAATCATTTTAAAAAAGCATTCCTCAGAATTTTTTAAAATTTAAGAATAGTGGAAGCTAGCATTCCGCCCGAGATTTCTTGAAGATTATGTAGCCTATGTTACTCAGGGATAATATAGCATTCTAATGGTGAAATCATTTTTGGAATCGCTCCAGTACTTTTCGAGTTTAGGGACCATCCATAAGTCACGTCACACGTTAAGGGGAGGGGAGGGGGTCGACAAAGTGTGACATTGTGTGACATTGTGTGACAAGGGGGTAGGAGGGGTCATAATTTTCGTGACGTCATATTTTAAAATGTGTTATGTATCAAAACGTGTTAACTATTTTTGACAAACCTAACCTCCTCAGTCCCAAGCACGCTTTTTAAATTTTTTCTTTGGTTAAGACAATGAGTTTTGAGTTCCCAAAAAAAATAACAACTCTATTAAGTACTGCTTATAATAGAAAATTACAAAAAATTAAAAATATGCAAAATATATGACGTCACACTAGGGAGGGGGGAGTCTTACAATAAATGTGACCAGCTGTGACAAGGAGGGGAGGAGGTCAAAAAATCATGAAATTCGTGTGACATAATTTATTGACGGTCCCTTATTCGTTGAAAACATATAAAAAACACACACACACACACAAACATTCCTACTCACTCTCAAACACACACTATACTCTTCCAAACACATTAATTTTAATTAATCGTTAAGATACAAATGTTTTTACTTTATTTATTTTATTTTTTTTGTTTTTGTAATTGTGTGTAATGTGTTAGTTAAATGATAACATTAGAGTTGATGTAGACAAATGTTCCTCACCTTCCCGAGACACGTAACCAAAAGAGAAGAACCGTGGATGATCCAGCAACAGTTTCCTGGTGAAGCTGGTCATACACATGAGGTAGAATATGACCCCTCCCACTAGCCCCCCCAGCAGGGCCCCCAGCCCCCCCAGCCGGACGTACGGCTTGAACTGCACGGGACGCGCCTGGGTGGTTTCGTACAGTTGCCGCTGGGTGCGGTACACCACGGACTGGTCTGAGCCCAGGAATGGGACGTTCCAGTTGCCGAAGCGGCGGTGGATGCCGCTGCAATCATAATAATTCACTTTAATATAATAATTCAGAAGGATTGAAGCACAGACCTATATCGAGATAGACGGTAAAAGTTTCCTACCTTGCGTGTAAAAAGTGTGATCTACGGTCACAGTTGTGTCCGACTTAAGTCAGTCCGACTAAGTCAGTCCGAGACCTATGCCGTAAATGATAATCGATTTTAATTGGATTTAAATTATTATTTTACTTAATTACATGCCTTTGAATCGTTTCCGCGCGGTCTTGATTTCCCATCACTAAATATCGCTCGAGACGTCATCTTACGAGTAAATACAAACTTTTTTAACACGCTTTTATTAGCTCGGGTTGTATGTATGTATGTATGTAACGGAATCTTTGAGCCTAATTTTCACTGGTTTCTAGACGTCTGATCAACTTGAAACTTTGCACACGTGTTGAGGGCCGATGACAATGCAATAACCCGAAAAAAAAATTCCATTATCCTGATTAGGATCGTCAGGATTAATAAATCTCTTCGCGGACTAAAAAATGGAAGATAAATAATAGTTTTAAAAAACTAAAAAAACACGCTTTTATTGCTAACCGAACTAAAAAGTAGAAAATAATTTTTAATTAAAATCAGGATAATTCAATTCAGAGTAAAAAGCGTGGGGTGCTTGATGTATTGAATGTTAAAATTATTCTATTGACAACAATCTATGATGAGAGAGTTATGAAAATATTGTAAAATGCACCCCACGCTTTTTACTCTGAATTGAATTATCCTGATTTTAATTAAAAATTATTTTCTACTTTTTAGTTCGGTTAGCAATAAAAGCGTGTTTTTTTAGTCAGCCGCGACGCGTAAAAGAAAATAAATTTAAAAAATAAAAACAGAAGAAGTCAAATCCCCCGAATGGGATTCGAATACAGGTCGCTAGAGCCTTAACCCGTCGCGCTATTGTTTACGCCGGTTGCGATAGTAATCTCTAACACCAGGTGTACTTTTGGCGCGCGAAGGCTGGCAAGCGTATAGCTCGCTTTTCACGTCTTTTATTTGACAGTTGGTCGAAATCGACTAACACATTATTCCTTTTCGCTGATTTTCTCCGTTTTCCATGGAAAATTTGGAATAAATAATCCTTACTCATATTATAAATGCGAAAGTAACTCTGTCTGTCTGTCTGTCTGTCTGTCCGTCTTTCACACCTAAACTATTGAACCAATTTTTATGAAATTTGGTACTGGAAAAGGACATAGGCTACATTTTATCTAGTCTATACTATCTATCTATACTAATATTATAAAGAAGAGAGACTTGATTGTTTGTTTGTTTGCATTGAATAGGCTCCGAAACTACTTTACCGATTTGAAAAATTCTTTCACCATTAGAATCCTACATTATCCCCGATGGACATAGGCTACATAATTTTCCCAAATTCCCACAGGAACGAAGTCCCGGGTGGAATGCTAGTAATAAATAAAATCCTTTACCGGATACTTACATAATGTAAAGAATACGCCTTTCTTTCGTGTCTCTACTAGTAACCGCTAGCGGTTAAGGCTGTGCGTTCATCCATCATTCAGTCAGTCAGTATGAAGTTGTTCTAAAATTTCCCAAAAGTTTAGACTCAGAAATACAGCTGTACTTACCGAGGCTGCAGTTTAGGCAAGAAATTCGGCATTCTTTGTGGGAACAGCTTCTTCCGAAGTGGGCCCAGCTCGTTGTAGTGGCTCAACCTGAAAAAAGAAACTACATTTCAGTAGAAATTCGCAAGTACTTTTATATGCTTGTACGTCGTATGGAAAATCTGAAATGCGCCCGAGCAAAGCTCCCCTCAGGTCGCTAGTCTGCACTAATAGTATAAAGAGGAAAGATTTGTATTGTTGTTTGTTCGTAAGGAATAAACTTAAAAACTACATGTCTGTTGGTAGTTCAGTTATTTTTACCCTTACCCGTAAACCAGTGACTCATACGTCCCGTAGTTGATGGCCCCGCGCTGCCGGATGTCGTCCGATAGCTCCGATGGGACCACGCCAGTTAGATACGACTCCGCAGAGTTCAGGGTACCTAAACATACAAACTAAACGTTACATTCAATTTCAAACTCATTAACATTGGCGTCCCCCTTCCTTTACTCAATTCTCAACCATTTATTTGCATTCCATGATGTTTTCTAAAGGTGACAGACAATAACATTTATAAGGACCCATGGACCCATTTTAGGCACGCAGTTTTATTATTAATAGATCAAGATCCAGGGCCGCTAGACCGTAGTTATTTTCTCAGTAACCAAAAGTCTGGGAAAGAGTAGTGAGTAGTGCTAATGTGTACTATTAACATATGAATACCAGCTAGCCTGGGCCGACGGCCAATTTTCAGCTACCAGGTTCTGGAGGTACTTCCAAAAATTGCTCACTTGTCTTGAAGTCTGGGTGCTATTATATAAAAAGTATTGTTATAGTTTTATGAACATCATATACAAAAATAACGGCTCAGATTGTAGGTATAAATCGCATAATTTACTTGTGAACTATAAAGCGTCTGGCAGAAATTACAGCCGACCGACGGAGAGTGTCTGGCGGTGTTGATAATTAATTTTTATATTTCATGAATTATGTTCTATAAGACATCAGCAGCCAGACTTCAAGACAAGTGAGTAATTTTTGGAAGTACCTTCAGAACCTGATAGCTGAAAATTGGCCGTCGGCCCAGGTTAGCTGGTATTCATACATTACTAGTACGTACTAGCACTACTATTTCCCACACATTTGGTTTATGAGAAAATAAGTAAGGTCTGACGGCCCTGGGATCTCCGTCTATAAAGGCAGGGCTTATGTTAAGGATAGCTGTGCTGATAGTAGGAATAACAAATAGTGGACGGAGTCGAGGACGAAGGTTACGTCAATAATTTTCAACGTTATAAAAAATTATGAGACACCGACTTCAATCCCAACAACAGTTCGCACAAAGTAGATAACTAGTATTTTTTGCAGACTACAATGCCTATTAGCAGATAACCACAAACGATAATGTCACTCATTTATTTAGATGATGTTCTGGTTCGTAGTATTTTGTTGTTTTTTTTAAAAGTGCAGAATCATTTTGATAAAATTTATATGAGACCACCTCTGGAGTATATTCTTTCGAACAAAAAAAGAGTTTTGAAAATCGGTCCATAATTGGCGGAGAAATCGGTGAACATACATTAAAAAAAATTACATACAGTCGAATATAGAACCTCCTTTTTTGAAGTAGGTTAACCGCAAGAAATACTTAACTAAGGGGCCGTCCACATATTACATCACGCAAAATTTCTATTTTCTGAACTCCTCCCCCCCTATGTCACGCTTTTTTGGTATACCTTTAACATATACTATCACATTTGGTTTAACCCCCCCCCCCCCCCCTCTCCCCGATACGCTGTGACGTAATATGTGGATGACCCCTAACGGTAGATGTCGCCTCACTTCCAAGCTTTGATAAGAAACCATGCCCAGCACAAATGAGGTGGATGGAATACATTTATGGGTAATATAATAGCCATACAATTTCAAATAAAGAAATCTAATAAAGGACTTTTGTAACTTCTTTAAAAGGAATGTGTAATTTTTTTTAATCAGAGTTTTATAACGCATAACAGCCTCTGACGTGGTTTCACAGTCAAAAGTCTCTAAAAGGGTACTGACCATCAAAGTTCTGCTCCATGAATATGAGCCCCATGTCGTTGGGGATGCTGTCGAAGCCGCACGCGTGGATGATGTAGACACCAGCGTCTTCAGCCGCCTTGCCGTACTCCAGTTGCATGGTCTCCATAAACTGGAAACATAGAGTTGAATTTACTTTGAACAAGTAATTTTATATTGACGGCCGGTTTGGTCGAGTGGTAGTGGCGCTGCCTCTTGATCGACGGATCCTGGGTTCGAATCCCAGTCGGGGCAAATTTTTGTGTAAAAACAGATGTTTGTTCACGGGTCGTGGGTGTTTGTGTCTGTCTTTATGTGTGTTCCGAGGGACCCACGACACAAGGGAAAACCTTAGTGTGGGCCTTTGAGTGTATGGCGTTTTTTTATGTCATACCAGATTTCCTAACTTCTATGCTGGACTGGGAGTAAAAGAAAAACTTGTTTTAAGAGGGATGCGAGGGTTTTGTTGTATTGTATAATGGGGGAAAGGCTGACCACCTCTCACCATTATACAACTTGTTCCATCTGATAACCCTCACAATTTGTGTCAAACGTGGCATCTAGTGGTTTGCTAGAAGCATTAATGCTACCCCGTTAGGGATTATATAGGCATGAGCGTATGTATGTTTGTAGATTTCCGCTCGGGACTTCATTCCCGTAATAATTTGGGAAAATTATGTAGCCTATATGCTAATCCACGTTGTCAGCTACCTCTATACCAAATTTTATAAAAATTAGTCCAACCGTTTCAGCGTGAAAGAGTAACAAACATCCAAACATACTAACTTTCGTATAATATTAGTAAGGATAAAATGGCAACTCGCACATAAAATCAATCATTTGTAGCCTACAAGAAATGTGCCGCAAAGACAAACATACAGAGACCAGCGCGTCATATTACCCTATCTTCAATGCAAAACTGTTCTTATCACAACAGCACAGAGTGCACGCATGTAATTAACTGACGTACGTCTGACGTCTGTACGTACGGACGGCCGCAACTCAGGCTACCACACGCGTGCACTCTGTGCTGTCGTCATAAGAGCGGTTTTTCAATGAAAATGGAGTAACCTGATGCGCTGGCCTCTGTACACTCAACCACAATCGATTCACTAATTAAACCTTTCCTAGAAGGAAATTAGCACAACCAAACAGTAATTAATATGAAACTGTTTCATCTGTTTATCAGCTTCAAGCGCCATTGCGCACGCGTTCGTGATCTTAACCGGCTTGCGGCTGTAGTGTCGACTGTTTATTTACATTACCTATACTTTGTTCACCAAAGTGGGACAGCCAAGCTTGTTTATGTAATAACTAGCACTGCGCCCGGGACTTCGTTCCCGTGGGAATTCGGGAAATTATTATGTAGCCTATGTCCATCGGGGATCATGTAGCTTTCTAATGGTGAAAGAATTTTTCAAATCGGTCCAATAGTTTCGGAGCCTATTCAATGCAAACAAACAAACAATCAAATCTTTCCTCTTTATAATATGTATAAAAAATATAAATAGATAGATATCGATATTAGTAAAGAATATAGATTAGTATAAAAAATAATAATCATTTATTTCGGATTTATACATCCATAGTTGTAAGTAAATCACAAAAAAACTTATACCTAATGTTAGTAACAAGAAAAACACACAACACAACACACGTATAAACAAAATAAAATTTAAAATTAAAATTTCGCTTTTAATAAGACTTCAAGTCAAGTGAGTAATTTTTGGAAGTACCTTCAGAACCTGATGGCTGAAAATTGGCCGCCGGCCCAGGTTAGCTGGTATACATACACTCGTAGCACTACTATTTCCCACACATTTGGTTTATGAAAAAATAAGTAAGGTCTGGCTGGCGGCCCTGGGATCTCCGTCTAGGAGCGAAGTCTCTGCTTATGCTAAGGCAACCGGTGAAGTAGAGTGGCTCTTACTTGAGGTTCTCCAGTGACGTCCACATAGCTCCATATTACAGATCGCGCCTCAGACTCTGATCTATACTTAAGTACAGCTTGACCAAAAAGAGTAGAAATTAATAACTAGCAAGATGTTGCTACACGGGGACGACGGGACTAAAAGGGACGACACGATGATGTTGCTAGTTATTAATTCCTACTCTTTTTGGTCAAGCTGTAGCAGTCGTCTTTGTCATTTTGATAGTGAGAGAAAGAGACAATCAATACTAAAGTATAGATCAAGACTTGAGTCTCTTTCTGTTATAGGGGCCATAGTCCGCTCTGCAGTCGATGGCCGCCTTGACCACCGACTCCCCATACAGTCTGAAGAGGCTGCAGCAGTTTATCACCACCTTAAGACTTCTCGTCTGTCACGTCATAGCAATACCCCAGTATATTTCAAAAACCCCCGTAAATTTCTAACTATGACGTCATAGCAGACCTAAAGAATCTCACCTTTCTTCTAGGAGGTTCTCCAGTGACGTCCACATAGTCCGCTCTACAATCAATGGGTGCCTTAACCACCGGCTCCCCATACAGTGTGTATGGACCGCAGCAGTTTATCATGTCGTGATTCGTAATTTGCAAGTCGTTTCTTTGATATATTTTTGTGAATTTGGCGGTAGAAACTCAAACAATCACGTTGAGATGCGTCATTTTGAAGTAGGGAGAAAGAAAGGGAGTGGGAGACATGGCCGCCGCCTAAAATCGAACGGCATTTAGTCGCGAGTCGTCGGGTTGAACAGTTGTTTTAGTAAGATTATTCTACAGTGTTGAAGTAAAACTGTGCTATAACTAGTGGACTGATTGAAGAAATAAACCAAGTTTATACGAGTTATGATAAGTTTTACTGACTTCCTGTTAATCACCACCTTGTTTTGGCTGCACATGTATTTAAGAGACTTCTCGCCTGCCATATCATTGCAGACCTACAGAATCTTACCTGAGGTTCTCCAGTGACGTCCACGTAGTCCGCTTTACAATCAATGGCTGCCTTAACCACCGGCTCCCCATATAGTCTGTAGGGGCCGCAGCAGTTTATCACCACCTTGGCTTGGCTGCACATCTCCTTGAGTGACTTCTCGTCTGCCACATCGGCTGTTATCTTCTTTATGCTGGAGAGGTCTTCGCCTGGAGAATAGTTTATACTTGATTACTTTTTTAACTTCCACGCTGGACAAGGAGTAAAAGAAAAATGTAGAATGTACCAGCTGCCAAGCTACCAGGAATACTGTAAGTCATTAATTAACGCGAGGGTTTTGCTGTATTGTGGGCGAAAAGCTGACCATTATACAGCATGTTTGCAAGTGCCTACCGTACGCAGAGCATGGGATCACAGACGTGAGCGTATTTTGCGTATTTAAAGTAATATACTTTTAAAAATAATAACTAGGTTTCCACCCCGGACTGCATTCCTTCACACACTTTAATGATAAGAAAATCTGTATAATTTGTCACATTGTCCAATAGTGTACACGCCTGTAAAGGCAGCATTCAATGTGTCTTTAAGAAGCAACTACAACCGCAAATGTATAACTTGTTTGTATTACACTAATAAATATTCTATTCTACGTATTTTGATGTTTAAACCTTCGCGCGATTCTTGCACACCCGCGTGTGCAAGATTTGTATCGCACGCGCCGTAAACAAGCGCGCGCCGGATATTCATATCTTTATTGCTTGTCACAAAACACAAAAGTTGGTACAAAAAGGGTGAGTTAATTGTGACACCCTGTAAGGGCGCTGCAACTAAGTACATTTTAAACTTAAATTTACCAATATAAACTTAAAATTAGGTAATTAAGATCAGGGTTCGAAAGGATAATTATCACTGATAATTATCATGATAATTATCGTGATAATAACATATGGATAATTATCGATTGATAATAACAAGCAACAAAGCCAATGGAAATACAATCATCATCGGATGAAGATATTCCTTTGGCTTCTTTGGTCAATCTAAGTTTATTTATTTACGACTAGCTTTCTGCCCTGGACTTCGCTCTTTCCGAAAATTGTGTTACCTATGTATTATTCTGCTGCATAAGCTATATTATTGTTAAGTTTAATTAAAATCCATTCAGTAGTTTTTGTGTCAAAGAGCAACAAATATCCACACAGCCACACTCACTTTAATAATGTTTTGTTACAATTTGTTACGAACAAATTAATTTCTTACACTGGTGATAATTATCAAATAATTATCAGACAATTATCCGATAATTATGAGATAATTATCAAGAAGCGTAATTACCTTGATAATTTCGAACCCTGATTAAGATAACATACACTATATCTTATAATGGGTATTAGAAGCTATTTCGTATTTTTAATATTATAAGTAGGATGCATTAGTGAGGACAGATAGAGAATATTCGTTAAGCCTTCACACAACAACGATTATACAGATTGTTCTTCTTCTTCTTCTTCTTATCGTGTAGGTATAGTCAAGTGTGTGGCGAACTTGGCTAATCGTGGTATCAAAGTTTTCAAACCGCACAATGGCCTCTGACTTGGTTTTAACGACTGTAGTCAATCGAACGACAGCTTAACGTGAAAAGCGCTTGATAAATTGTCACTTTGGTCACCCATCAGGTTCCCTGCCTCGGTGTACGTTGCTTAACCTCACTGACCGGTTGAGATCAGCGAGCACCACTGGGCTACATGCGCTTCACAGATTGTAATTAAACTTTGCAGTAACAACTTAGACAGAAGAGTAACACATTGTTTTTACATTGATGAATCAGTAAAGCCAGACTACATTTTTGAGTTTTTCGCCCGAGACTTCTTACGCGTGGAACAGATAAAAAATAGAAAACAGAAATGAACACAGAAAAAGTCAAGCCCGTGTCTATAGAGAACTATTTTAATAGATATGTAGTTGTATAACTCGCTCGGCTAACTGTTATTTGACTGTTGGTTGAAATCGACAACCACATTATATACGTATTCTTTTTCGCCGGTTTCTTCCGTTTCCCGTGGGAATTTTAGAAAATTATTTCATATCGGAGGCCTACATCATGTAAGAAATATACTTTTCAAATTGCATGTCTCTCCGACCAACGGTTTAGGCTGTGCGTTAATCCATTTTTCAGTCAGGACAAAGCCTTTGCATGAATACAAAAAAAAACGCAACACACTCAAAGTCCCACACTAAGATTTTCCCTTGTATCGTCGGTACAAAACACTCCTATGACCCAAGAACAAACATCTGCCTTTACACAAATATTTGCTTCGACTGGGAATCGAACCCAGGACCCGTCGACCCACTTGACCAAACCGGCCGTCGAAAAGATGTGTAAGAGTTATTTTAAAGCTAAATCATTAACAAACATAAAACCGGTGTTATTATACACAAAAACATGTTCAGAAGAGACTATTCTCATCAAAGACCTTGCACCTACGTCCATTATCATCTTTATCACGTCATCAAGTCAATTTACTATAAAAAAATTACATCAGAGAAACTCAGAAGCTATTTAATGAATGTACAGTCAAGAGCAGGTCACGCTTTACACTACCAGTTTAAGGTGAGCTCTGATTTATGCTGCGCGCCATACAATGCAGGAACGGTCCAACGTGATGTGCTCTTGAATGTACAAACAACAGCATGTTACCCATTTGCACTACGAAAGCCTACTGCGAGCGAGATAAGGGCGGCGTCAAGGTCAACACGTATAGCCTGATGTGCGACCGTGTGTACTTAAACGAGTATTGCATCATTAGATATAGAAGCCTTTTGCGGCTTCGTCGCTCGCGCAAACAACTATTTTTGTCGCTAAATCTTTTATTTTCAAAAAATCGCGAAACACGTGTCCGTTTATTTGCTTCAAGGTATATCTTGACGAAGTTTCGGGTCAAAATGTCAAAAAAAAATGTTTTTTCCATACAAACTGCGAACCCCGTTTCACTCCCTTAGAGAGTGAGTTTCGAAAAATCCTTTCTTAGTGCTCCCCTAGACCTCATAAGAAACCTACGTGCCTTGAAATCCCTAGACCCAGCGGTTTGGGCTGTGATATGTCAGTCGGTCAGTCAGTCAGTTTCTTCTTTTGTATTTAGGTATATATTTAGATTAGTACTAGCTTTCCGCCCGCGGCTCCGCCCGCGTCCTAATTTTTTTTAAAATAAAAAGTATCCTATAAACCTCACGGAGCCCGAGACCTTTCCAACGAATGCAAAACCGTGGAAATCGGTTCGTGCGTTCTAGAGTTATAGCGTCAGGAAGGAAAACCCGACTTATTTTTATATAGTAGAAAGATATTATTATTCAATTCTCTGAAAAATGGCGTCCACAAGCGTGATTTTGTCGATACTAAGTAGGTAGTAGACATGAAAATAAAAACGAAACAACAACAAAATAGGCGATAGGAAGCAAACATGTGCATTCGGAAAATTGATGATTTTCGAGACACAAGAAGAATTTGGAAACATTTTAGGTATATCACTGTCTTATAAGTAACGCTAGAAAGATATGCATTGAGCACTTTGCGACTGTCGGCATCGAATATCGAATTGAACGGTGTCGAATACGGGGCCAGCGGGGTGTACAATATGACGCATAAGTATGTGTAAGTAGGACAAAATAGGACTATGCATTGTCTTGAAATAATTTAGCTACCTATGTCTTTAACTTAGTTAGTTTTGCCGTGTGGTGATCGGTTGAGAATAACACCAACCCATCTCCTTCCGTGGGTATCGTAAGAGGCGACTAAGGAAACACAAATGAAACCTGCCTCCTAGTAATCCATCCCAGGCATCGACACTTCATTTTTTTCTGAATCTGAGGTGTCGTCCTATGGTCTCATGCGGTGTGGTAGGCTCTGTAAAGGGCCGTCTGGTTCGCGACCACCCTCCTACCGAAGTCCGACGAAGCTTGCTGTGTCCGTCGATGCGTAGGAGTACCAGAGCCTTAATTGGCATTTTCTGGGTTAACTCGTTCCATCGCAAAACCTCATCTATGACCTCGGTCAAGATTGAGGTCAATAGTTAACCCAACTAATAATAAAAAATAATAAAAATCCCCAACACAGAATGTAAGAAAAACATCGAAGGAGAATATATTTACTTACCAAACTTTTTGGATGCTTCCTCCATGATGGCTTGCAGCTTGGCCTGCGACCGGCCGGCCACGGCCCATGTGAGACCGTGCTTCTTGGCCAGCTTGGCCACCTCTACCACCGCATGCTTGCCCGTGAAGCCCGTGGCTCCAAACACCACCAAGTCGAACCTTGACATCTGTAGGTACAAAATAATCGTCATAATAATCAGGTAATCTTTATTGTGTACGATTGCTTATCGTGTAAGTATAGCCAAGTATACACATCAACACGGTCTAGGGATATTGCACGATTTTTCATACAAAAGAGGCCTGTTTGAGAAGCTATAAAAGCATACTCGAGATACATGGAGGGCTATAATTTTGAGACGAGCAAGTGCTAAACCTGAATTTTCAATTCGAGTCAATAAATTTTGTTTTACTTGAAATTTGTGAAAATGTGACGGAAACGAAAACGAAAATGCAGCTTGTTGGGTTGTATTATAAGTGATGAAATTCCACATTGGGGCTGCATTTCCGAATATAGCGGGTAGGAGCAGACGACGCAGTTGCGGATTGAGCTGCGACACCACTTAAATGCGACAGACGGAACTGCGACACAAACTGTACAGAAACTGCAGTTGTAGATTTGTTAGCTACCTAACCCAACCAACCCTTATTGGGAAAGGTTAGGTTGGAACTGCGATCCCGAATGCACGAGCCGAGCAAGCGAGGCGAGCGTGCAGCGGCAGCGGCCGGCGAAGTGCCAGCAGTCCCGTGTGTCGCAATTCAATCTATATCAGTTCCGTCTGTCGCAGTTGAGTGCTGTCGCAACTCAATCCGCAACTCTGTAATTTTTATTTTAAGTTGACTTATTATCGCTGATGCGTGTATATCACTGCACTTGTGTTCTTTCATACTGCACTTGTGTTGCTTTTGTTGGCGTCGGACTTCGGTAGGAGGGTGGTCGCGAACAAGACGGCCCTTTACAGAGCCTACAACACGGCATGAGACCATAGGACTACACCTCAGATTCAGAACAAATTGAGGTGTCGTGGTGTCCCACGTCCTGTACCCGCCAAAACATGTACTTCAATTTCGAAATCATTAAATAGGTGTACTAGTGTGTACTATCTTGGATCTGTTACTAAAAAATGCGTACTTATAATGATTTTCATATAAATTGCAATCAAAGTTGGCGCGTACAGGACGAACTCGTTAATTATGCAATTGTAGTTGGCGCGTACAGAGCGAGACTTCAGTAAAAAGAAAACTAAGCGGCCCCGGAAAAAGATCGAAATGGTGATTAGGTGTACCATGGGTGCACCCCAACAATTATTATTTATTTATTTGAACAATGAATTCCACGGGTTTAAAATCAAATTTAATACGTTTTTACGTTACAATACAGAGTAAAGAAAGTCATAGAATTGCCTGATTCAGACCATTCCAACAATATAACTAAGGGTAGGTACAGAACGAGTTCGTCCTGTGCAATTTATATGAAAATCATAATAAGTACGCATTTTATAGTAACAGATCCAAGCTAGTACACACTAGTACACCTATTTAATGTTTCCGAAATTGAAGTACATGTTTTGGCGGGTACAGGACGTGGGACACGTTGCCTGAGGCGGATTAATAGGAGGCAGGTCTCATTTGTGTTTCCTTAGTCGCCTCTTACGACACCCACAGAAAGAAATGGGGTTCTTTCCGTGGGTGTCGTAACCGACCTCAACCGATCACCACACGACACGGCATTACTTTTACAAACCATGTCAGAGGCCATTGTGCATTCTGACACCAGGGCTAGCCAAGTTGGCCAAACACTTGACTATACCTACATGATAAGAAGTAACAAACTCTTTTATGGGTCAATGTATACGCTTCTACAATAAGATTCCCACGTGTATTCAAAACCTACCATTACAAAAATTTAAGACAATAATTAAACAAAAACTTTATAAAAAGGGCTATTACAGAATTTCTGATTATCTATTAGACAAGCAACCATGGGAATAAATTGCTCAGCTACAGAGTTATTCAGATATTAGGTCAATTAAAATTAGAAGTAAGAAAATGTATATGATTGACTTAAAAAGAGCGACCCTCGGAGTTTCTTGCCTATTCTTCTCCTGAGGAAGACTGCACCTTTGCGAATAGGCGCCAAGTCAAAAATGCTAACGTGATTCACTATTTTGCTCAATGATTTACATTGTTTTGCTAATGTATTTTTTTTTATGACGTTTTCAAGAAACACTTTGTATGTTCTATGAAAATAAAGTATTTTTGATTTGATTTGATTTGTTACTTTTGTGCTACCTACAACGAACTAGAAAAGCGCGCACCGCGCGTGGGACGGCCATTCCGCGTTACTATCGAAATGCGATGTACAGACAGCAGTATATCAGGTTACCTATTTGCACTACGAAAGCTGACGCTATAACAATCGAGGTAAGGGCAACGTCAAGGTCAACATGAACAACCTGTGCTGCTGTGTGTACATACACTGCTGGTTTTTGCGTTTTATTTATTATTGTTATTTATTGCAAATTGGAATGTATTCAAATAAATTACTTAAACTGTAGAATAGAAAACATTAGAACCTTTTTAAAAATTACAAAATTTTCCTAAGGAAAAAGCCACTGAAAAAACATGACGCAATACAATAAATAATGCTCTCAATGCAAAATTAAGGCACATCTATCGACAAGATAAATATGTACAAGGCCAGCGCAACATCAAGTTACCCCATTTTTGTTGAAAAACAATTCAATGTAACAGCACAGTGTTCGCATGTGGTAGCCTGATATGCAGCTCCCTGTACTAATGAGAACTTTAGGTATGTAACTTAGACAAGTACATCACTTTATGGTAAACTAGCATCCCGCTCGGAACTTCGTTTTCGTGGGAATTCGGAAAAATTATGTAGCCTATGTTACTCAGGGATAATGTAGCATCCTAATGGTGAAAGGATTTTTCAAATTGGTCCCGTAGTTTCGGAGCTTATTCGTTACATACAAAAATACAAATCTTTCCTCTTTATAATATTGCTAACTACAAAAATTGATGATTAAATCTCATACAAAGGCAAGGATATCAAGTCTGTGGATGCAAATAAGACATTAAAAAAGATTAATAATAGTGGTTGCAACGTAAAGGTGGCATAGGCTTCTATTTTTACATTTATGATGACCAATCTAGCCAGTTTGGATGAAGCGTGAAGTTTACGATACTCCTGTTTATCTGTTACTCCTATGCAGTTCAGGATTTCAGGGGCTACTGTTTCCTCAGCTTTCAGACTGACTAATATTATTACTAACTTAATTAATTTTAGCGTAAGTAATTTATTAACTATAAGTAAGTTCTATTTCAAACACTTATAATGTAGTAAGTAGTGATCAAGCAAAAATATTGACATTAATGATAATTATTAAAAAAACAAAATACCCGACTGCACACTAAAAATATTTTTTTAAAGGGAAATTTAGAAAAAATATTATTATGTCTTTATCCCGTGGGACTTTTAGGATAAAATGTATCCTATGACACTCCCGTAATCAAGACAAATCTAACGATACCTCATACATCAAAATCCATCAAGCCGTTTAGGCTACAGGAGGTCACAAAGGAAAAGACATACATACATACTTACATACACTCGAAAAACATTACCCTCCTTCTTTGGCAGTCGGGTAAAAAAAATTATTATGCATACAAAACCTGTCTAATAATAATTATAATCAGGTAAACAAGGTATTTTCCGATAACCCGTCGCACTTTGCCCGGCGCATTTAATAATGATAGATAAGAAAGTTATAAGTATTCCAGAGGTACCTATCAATGAAAAAATCATCTTTAATTAAAAAATGTTTATCGATATGGGCTTTCAGGAAAATTGCGCAATGATAAACAGTAAATCAATAGGCAATGTACTGCTAATTTGCACAACTGAGCGACATAATAAGTACTAAAAAGTACTCAAAGAAGAATGGTAACAAGGGTACTATGGTTTTTAGCATATCTAGAAAATGTAACTTGCCGTTGAATTTCGCGCTGCACTTTCGTCTCACTGTAGACCTGCGATGATAGGTAAATGAGTAGATTTTATTGCAAATAAAAACAAAACCGGTTCCTCCAGCCGCAACTGAAATGCAGGTAAAGCGATCCGTTTTACGATTTCATTGATAAGATAGCTGTCAAAATTGTCAAACAAAAAAATTGCAACGGAAGTGATATTTTCGAGTTTCTAAACTACCTATGAATTTGTAAGATTAAACATTTTGCATCAAATAACTTAAATACCATTTTTTTGCGCTTTTTTATTAAAATCTAGCTTCCTGCACATAAGTATTTCACGTATTGCGTCAAATGAAACGATAACGTCAGTCGTCACGTCGGTCACGGTCACGTCACACGGCAATAGAGATGATCCAATGCTTCTTTTCGATATCGAAAAAAACATATATTTGTTGGAGCAAATAAATAAACCTTGATTAATTGGACCTTTAACGTGTTATGTTAAAAAGCATTTCGTATCACCTCATGTGTGGGAGAATAAACATTTCTAATTTTTGACGTGACAACGTCTTAAATTAGGTTGCGGCTGGGAGTCACTTATGAAAAAGTGTAACGCTCGGTAACGTTACGATGAGTCACCGAACGAGAGAGAGGCCCGCCGAATGCCTTGCGTCTCTCTCCCACTCAACTATGATCGGTCTGCCGCGCGCGCAGCACTAGAGAATTAGGCGCATTGAATCGGCGTTTCTAAGTCAACTACGTTAAAAGGAACAACTATTAGTGCTCTGCCTTACGTCCAAAAAAGGCCGGAACATTTCGCTTCCGGAAACCAGCACCAAATTTTTATGTGTGGTTAGGCATGTTACCTGGACCCCAAAACTGCCGGGAGACACTTCGTGAGGTGTCAAGGTCACCAGTTATGACGTCATCAATGTGGCCGCCGCCGCGTTTTGAAAAACGTAAATTACTCATAAATTACGCGGTGCACATGTACGTGTGGGGTATCAAATGAAAGGATATTAAATATGCTACATTGTTTTCATTGAATGTAACTGCGTAAATATGAAAACAACAAAAATATAGGACAAATAAGACAAATTACAAAAAAAATAATACATATTTATTTTTATAGCTGGAGAACCATTTATATTACAGAGAAAAAATGTAGAGTACAATAATTCTACGTTATTCGTCTATAGTTTACAATTTAAATCATCACAATCGGGTGAAAAAAGCCATAGTTATGCTGGTTTAACTAAAGCGCGGCGGATGCCATATATTCAACCGACGTCGCCGGCGTGTTTTGAAAAATGTTAATTATACTTAAATTACGCAGTGCACATGAATGTATGGGGTATCAAATGAAAGGATATTAAATTTGCTGCATTGTTTTCATTAAATGTAACTGCGTAAATATGAAAACAACAAAAATATAGGACAAATAATACAAATTACAAAAAAAAAATACATATTTATTTTTATAACTAGATAACTAATTGTATTACAGAGAAATAATGTAGCGTACAAATAATTCTACGTTATTCGCCTATAGTATAAAATTTAAATCATCACAATCGGGTGAAAATAGACATAGTTATGTTGGTTTAACATAAAGCGCGGCGGATGCCATATATTCAACCGACGTCGCCGGCGCGTTTTGAAGAGTCTAAATACACTGAACTGCGTAACACACATGTATGTATGTATACATTCGGATATGAAATGAAAGCATATTTAATATGCTCTAATTTTCTAATGTAATGTACTCTGCGTAAACATAGAAATAAGAAAAATGTGTAACAAATAAATCGAATTAGAGAAAGGAATACGTTTATTTATTTCTATAGCCAGAGAACCATTACATTAGAGACAAAAAGTGATTTCTTCGTATAATGTTATGTTATTTTTCTATAGTTTAAAATTTAAATCATCTAAATCGATAAAAAACAAACATAGTTCTGCCAGTTTAAAGATAGTTCGGCGGACGCTAACAACGCGACATGGGTAAGGCTCACGAGCGTTTTGTCCGCCCGTTCCAGTGTGTTATGAATATTGATTCATACTAACGATGGCCGTTTCTACTAATAATCAGGATGAAGACTTCACTTGGAAGAGAAACTACTTGCATCAATGCTTATGCATCAATATTCATAACACACTGGAGCGGGCGGGCAAAAAGTTCGTGAGCCTTAACCCACATTTATGCCCATGAGTAAACTAGTGTTTCAAGCTCTTTCTGATGAACTAAATTTTATATAGCCTCGTAAAGGGTAATTTTAAATTACAACTTTCAAACTAGTGTGCATCTTTCAATTAACGCTAGGTGCAAAGAGGATTAAGTGTGTTACGTTTTTAATTTTAATCTATCTAACTTTAAAAATCAGCCTTCATATATAATCTAAAAATAAAAGGACGGTCTACGCTCTCGAGCATGCACCTTCACACGCACAAAGGAGAGTGCAATTTAAATCGTTTTTCACCTGGAACACCTCTCCTTGCACTTGCATGACACAAGTCTTTGCAGCTCAAGCTAGCATCCGGAATTGTTTTCCAGACTGGTGCGTAGGCAGAACCGTTGTCTTTTTTTTTGCCAACCCCAGCGTTCTTTGGAATCGGTAAAAAAACGTCGTGGAAAACATGGGCATCATCGAGAGAAGTCGATGTCGCATTTCATGCATATTCTTGTGAGGCTGTACCTTGCCAAGATAATGCCATCTTTGCACTTATAGAATCATTTGTTGTGCACATGTATTATCCTGCAAGTGAAACTAACGATATACATGTAGCAAGAAGGATTCTTTTCACAAAGAAAAATAAAGCTATCAAAAATATCCCACCAACGCGAGATTCAACATATCATGCACTGATTCAACATATCAAGAGGGCAATTCTTCAAATAAAAACTTGGACTAGTTGCCTCTTGGACAACCCACAGCATTTAGATTCGTGCAACTGGGGTTGGCAAAAAAAAAGACAACGGTCCTGCCTACACACCAGTCTGGAAAACAATTCCGGTTGCTAGCTTGAGCTGCAAAGACTTGTGTCATGCAAGTGCAAGGAGAGGTGTTCCAGGTGCCGATGCGTGAAAAACGATTTAAATTGCACTCTCCTTTGTGCGTGTGAAGGTGCATGCTCGAGAGCGTAGACCGTCCTTTTATTTTTGATTATATATGAAGGCTGATTTTTATAAGTTAGATAGATTAAAATTAAAAACGTAACACACTTAATCCTCTTTGCACCTAGCGTTAATTGAAAGCTGCACACTAGTTTGAAAGTTGTAATTTAAAATTACCCTTTACGAGGCTATATAAAATTTAGTTCATCAGAAAGAGCTTGAAACACTAGTTTAATCATGGGCATAAATGTGGGTTAAGGCTCACGAACGTTTTGCCCGCCCGTTCCAGTGTGTTATGAATATTGATGCATAAGCATTGATGCAAGTAGTTTCTCTTCCAAGTGAAGTCTTCATCCTGATTATTAGTAGAAACGGCCATCGTTAGTATGCATCAATATTCATAACACACTGGAACGGGCGGACAAAACGCTCGTGAGCCTTACCCATGTCGCGTTGTTAGCGTCCGCCGAACTATCTTTAAACTGGCAGAACTATGTCTGTTTTTTACCGATTTAGATGATTTAAATTTTAAACTATAGAAAAATAACATAACATTATATGAAGAAATCATTTTTTGTCTCTAATGTAATGGTTCTCTGGCTATAGAAATAAATAAACGTATTCCTTTCTCTAATTCGATTTATTTGTTACACATTTTTCTTATTTCTATATTTACGCAGAGTACATTACATTAGAAAATTAGAGCATATTAAATATGCTTTCATTTCATATCCGAATGTATACATACATACATGTGTGTTACGCAGTTCAGTGTATTTAGACTCTTCAAAACGCGCCGGCGACGTCGGTTGAATATATGGCATCCGCCGCGCTTTATGTTAAACCAGCATAACTATGTCTATTTTCACCCGATTGTGATGATTTAAATTTTATACTATAGGCGAATAACGTAGAATTATTTGTACGCTACATTATTTCTCTGAAATACAATTGGTTATCTAGTTATAAAAATAAATATGTATTTTTTTTGTAATTTGTATTATTTGTCCTATATTTTTGTTGTTTTCATATTTACGCAGTTACATTTAATAAAAACAATGCAGCATTTCATTTGATACCCCATACATTCATATGCACTGCGTAATTTAAGTATAATTAACATTTTTCAAAACACGCCGGCGACGTCGGTTGAATATATGGCATCCGCCGCGCTTTAGTTAAACCAGCATAATGTGGTATGCAGACCTTCACAGAGGATCGGGCATAACGCAACTTCTTTCTCATTCGATCATTTCGAAGAAGATAATTCGAATATCAATTTCAAAGGTTTGAAATGGTATTCGATGTCAAGATTCGAAATGATTGAAGATCTGGTCTTGCGCCATTCATTATTCATTGTTTGATCGTGGCGGATTGAATATTTGTTCCTTGCGGATTAATAATCTTAGCCCGCGATAAAATTGTATGCGATGATAGGCGTGCAATAGCACTATTTAAAAATAAAAAGTATCTGTGTTACAATTGTGATTTTTGTAAATGAAGTAAAAGATTGTGATTACGAAGAAGCTGTTGTTAATTATAACTAAATAACACGAAGAAGCAAGCTGTTTTATTACTGCCCCCTAAAATACACCTTGCAAGTGGTGTCAGGCGCTTAATGATCCCAGGATTACAAGTTAAGTAAACCTAAAATTTTTATTTTATTAATTGAAAATTAACCTATTTTAATATGGATGTGTCGACTAAGTTTTGTGGCACTAATGACTCCATTGAAGAGTTTCTAGCCCAGTTTGAGGCACAGGCCATCCTTAAGAAACTCGAGGACGAACACAAATTAATTATAATACAGTCTGTACTAGCAGGTCCGGCCTTATCCTTTTATAAAACAATTATATCTCAATGCAAGACCTTTGCCGACCTGAAGAATTTGCTATTAGAGGAATTTCAATCTTCAGTTAATTTCCAAGAAAAATTTTACAACCGACAACAACTTAATGACGAGAATTTACTTGAATATTTCTATGCCTTACAAGAATTGGCAACAAAAGCGAAAATTCCAGATGATATTTTTATTAGACAGTTTATTAAGACCACACGTCCATTATTTAAATCCAAGCTTGCCACATCACTACATAGTGACAAAAATAAATTGAAGGAACTGATTAAGCAGATGACGGAGCTATATGTTAAAACACCAGAAAAGCAGCTGAATATAAGTTTAAATAATGGCAATAATACAGTTCATTGCCACTGCAACCCTTCTGGAGACTCGACGTCGCGTTCGCAGTTTTTTACTCCGGGGCGTGAACCACGCCGTGCGGAAACGCATCAGACCCCAGAATCGGAGGCAGGGACCTCCTCTGGAGGACCTTCACCAGGCGCAGAGCGTGTTGACCACAGCACGCCTAACTGGCGCCAGCGACCGGGTGGCAATGGTTCGCCAGCCCCACGAGGAAGATACAACTTCCGCCCAAGGCAAGCGCGGAACCAAGCAGGAAGCGACTCGGGAAACGCCAGGCGGCTCCGCTAAGGGGAACGGTAGAAGAGCCGTCTACACCATCCTCAGTTCCCCAACAAGAAGAAGTATTGGTTGGTAACCAGAACCACATTTCTCCAAACGGTTCAACCGATGAAGAGGACATTAAGAAGAAGCTATTTGGTTACAAGAGCAAACCTTTGGTTATTTTACAATTGAATGATCCAGCCAAACGTAAGGTGGTAGCTCTCATAGACACTGGTGCCGCTGTTTCGTGTATTTCAGCATCTATGTGCCATATTTTAAATATTCCATTAAAATCTGCGCCACCAATGTCTCTTAGAGCAATTAATAATCAATTGATTCAGGTTGCAGGTTACATAGAAACACCAATATTACTTCCTGGAGGATTAGAAGTTACTTTCCGTGGAATGGCAGTATTAATTCCTTCCTGTCCATTGATTCTTGGACAAAATTTTCTTAATGAATTTAAAGCTTGTGTTGATTTTAATAATCAATGTTTGAGCCTACAGGGAGCTTCTATTCCTTTTATAACCAAACATGATGAAAAAACTTCATTAGACGCGATTTATAGCGAAAAGTTACATAATAACGACTATGTTTATTTTTCAGAAGCGATGGATTGTGATTTGGGTGTCGATGTGTTTCAAAGTACCACTGAAGGTTCTTTTATAATTAATGAAGAATTAATTGATAGTCAGAGGACGACATTGCATGACTTGTTAATAAAATACAAAGATCGATTTGCCTTCGAGAATCACCAATTGGGCCGATGTAGTATCATTCCGGTCCACATTCAAACTAAAGATGAAGAACCTGTATTTTCAAGACCTTATAGAGTGTCCCCAGTACAAAGAGACATAATTGAGTCACAAGTACAAGAAATGTTAAAACTTGGCATTATCTCGGAAAGCCAGAGTTCATATGCTTCTCCTGTCGTACTTGTCAAAAAACCAGACGGAACATGGAGGTTTTGTGTTGACTATCGACGTCTAAATAAAAAGATTATAACGGATTCGTACCCAATACCAGTGATTGACGACATAATTAATTATCTATCTGGAGCTAAGTATTTCGCTGAGCTGGACCTCAACAGCGGGTACTGGCAATCTGTCATCAGTTCAGGAAAAGAGAAGACCGCATTTATTACAAGTTCCGGTTTATATGAGTTCAATGTGGTACCCTTTGGCTTGCGTACAAGTCAAGCTGTATTTCAACGCATGATGGACAAGATCATAGGCGATATGAGGTATAAGAATGCTATTGTCTATGTGGACAACGTAGTCCTGTATGCTAAGAGTTTTTCAGAATTTTTAGAAGTTTTACAAAAATTATTTGAGCGACTACGGAACGCTAATATCACTCTTAAGCCTTCAAAATGTAAGTTTGCTTTTACAGAATTATCAATCTTGGGTTATTTCATTTCGGGCAATGGATTTAAACCCGACCCAAGGAAAACCCAAGCCATTAAAGAGGTAAAGCCGCCAACCACCTTCAAGGAGATAAAGAAAGTACTTGGTTTATTTTCATATTATAGAAAATTTGTGGAGAATTTCGCTAAGATTGCACAGCCACTCACTTCTCTACTAAAGAAAAATACAAAGTTTATTTGGCAAGAGCAACAACAACAGGCATTTGAACTTCTAAAGGACAAGCTGTGTAATCCACCTATTTTATCTTATTTCAGCAGTGATCCCAAGGTGACCACCCGGTTATACATTGATGCCTCTGATTTGGCATTAGGTGCATATTTGGCTCAAGGATATGATGTTATGAGACCGATAGCCTATGCATCTCGAAGACTTTCAGACCCTGAAACCCGTTATACAACCACTGAGAAGGAATGTCTGGGTTTGATATGGGCCTTGAATTATTTTCGTCAATATGTATTTGGTCTTCGATTCCAGGTTGTCACTGATCATAAAGCATTATGTTGGTTGACCACAAAAAAGGATACTACTAGTAGACTGGCCAGATGGGCATTAGCCATCCAGGAATGGGATTTCGAAGTTGTACACTGCCCGGGACGTGAAAATGTGGTGGCAGATTTCTTAAGCCGAAATCCATTGGAAAAGGAAAGATCTATCACTTCAGAGGTTCAGGCTGTCCCTGAGGATTTAGAAATTTTTCCATGTGATGTATCCATGCATATGTACGCTCAAGAAAGTGATGAATTTTGCATTAATATTAGAGCTAAAATAAATAATGGTAATAGCTCTTCCTATAAATCATATATTATGATTAATAATCTTATTTACAGAGTGGATAAATGCCATGGTCAAGAAAGGAAAAGACTTGTATTGGCACGTGAATTATTTTCAAATGTGATGGAAAAATTGCATGACGACCCTTATTTAGGAGGTCACTTAGGCCTCACAAAAACATTTGAAAAATTTAAAAATAAGTATTTCATGTCTGGAGCTTTGAAAAGTATAGAGAGGTATGTGAAATCTTGTTTAATTTGTCAAGAGCGGGCAACTACGAAAACAAGAATGGAACTTCACCCTATTGAAGTGAAAAATATTTTAGAAAGAGTGGGAGTGGATATTCTGGGTCCGTTCAAAAGATCCTATAGAGGTAATGAGTATATAATTGTGGCAGTTGAGTTCCTGTCTAAATATGCTATCTGTAAAGCGGTACCAAGAGTGAATGCTGATGTGATATGCAATTTTCTTATTGAGGAAATTTTTTGCAGATTAGGAGCAGTTCAGACGATATTAACTGACAGAGGAACTGTCTTTACCGCTCATGCTGTGAAGGAAACGGTGGAATCTTTTGGTGCTAAATTAACCCATACTACTTCTTTTCACCCACAGACCAATGGGTTAGTGGAACGCTTCAACAGGACTATCACTGACATGTTAGCAAAGTATTGTTCACCAAATCAACGTGACTGGTGTGCGGTTGTTCCATTGGTGGTACACGCTTACAATACGAGCAAGCAGAGTTCCACTGGCATGTCACCCTATCTCTTATTATATGCAAGAGAAGATTCTACGCAAGAAGAAAGAACTTTGAATATAAATTGCACTGGATTGTTGGGAAATATGTCTCAAAGGCAAGAATTCTCTAAGATGCTTATTCGTAAAGCTGTAAATAATATAAAGAAGGCACAAGTGAGGCAAATAAGGAACTACAATAAAAGGATTAAACCAACTTTATTTAATGAAGGGGACAAAGTATTAATTTTTGTACCAAGGAGAGTTACAGGAAGATCTGTCAAATTAATGCGGTTCTTCCAGGGTCCTTTTCGTGTCGTCAGAAGAATTTCAAGATATTCTTATGTGGTGAAGAGATTCTCATCGGCACTTCAATTTGTGGTCCATCCTAATCGTATGAAACGATTGGTCTTGAGACAATGACGCATGTTTTTTCTTCATGTTTTTGTTCTGCGTTGTGTAGAATTTTTTTCATGATATTGTGTTAATATTCTTTTATGTTTCAGATCTTGATTAATATTATGACGTAAGTTTGTTGTGATAAAGAAAGATGTCACAGACTCCATATTTCGGTTTATGGTAATGTTTTTCTTTTTTCATTGGGGTTTGTGATTGATTCATTCATCAATCTTTCTGGCATAAAAGGGGCGGTGTACGCCAATGCCAATTAATTTACCTTTGCCTAAATTTAAAAAAAAAATGGTTATTTGTTGATGGCATTCTATACGTCAGTCATGTCACTGTCATGTCATAGCAAAAATTTTCTTTGTATAATTTTTTCTAAATTTTTATCTTTTTTAGCAGGTAATGTTAATAAAAAACATCCCTGGGCTGTTAGTTAGTTTTTTTTTAAATGTGTTAATGTTATAGTGTTCTGTTCGTAGTGAAATGAAGACAACCATGGATTGTGAATGGAAGAATGCGGGAAGTCTCCGGCTCAGTTCTGCCTTCGCTTATGTTGGCGAATATGATGGGCGTCCGAAGCTGAGCATCCCAACCTCTTCCATCGTTAGCTGAGGCCCGCGCCGTGCAGCAGCAAGTTATAAGCCGTATCAAGACGCTGGTGCTATGCCGCGAGTTTCAAGCCCTTATTTGTACGGAGTGCTACATATCAGGTGCAGGAGTTTCAATAGAAGGACCATGGAAAGGGGAGAGTGACATGGTTTATGTCCCCTCTCAATGGCCCTCCTTTGTTATTGGCCTCTTTTCATTAATTTTTCTTTTCAGCGAGGTCCGCATGGGAAAAACTCCCTTTTTCCAATTAAGGAGGGGAGGAGGGTTTATGTTGGCCCTCATACTCAGTGGTCCTCCGCCTCTGAGGCCATAACATGGGCACTCCGACAAAATATGCATGTGAGGGAGAGGTCGATGCAATTTTGTGCACTCACATGTTATATCTTTTGGGCATACTGTAATAATAATAAGGGCATTATGGTACAAGGACGTTTTGGTAATAGGGGACCTTATGGTAATATATGGAGACATTATGGTAATATGGGGCATTATGGGAATGCAAGTATAGGTGCAATGTAAGGATATGCACATGCATATAAATATTTTCCCAGTTTCACTAATGCTCTGTTTTCAGATTTTTGTTATTGTGTTCTGATCTGTTTTATTTGTTTTTCATGTCATATGGACTTCGAGCAACGACGCTGAAGACACCCGTAGCTTCGAAGTTAGGCGCGTGTGTTAAAGTGCGGTTTTGAAATTTTTTAAGTCCGCGTCTTTGACTTGGAGTCAGGGTCCACCACCACCTGGTGACCTTCGGCTTCATGTTCATAAAGGCAGTACCCGGGTGTGCAGCGTCGAGCTAACACTTGTTTACTCCTTTTAACTTTTTAGTTAGGGACAGGTGCGGGTTTGATAGGAGCTATTAATATTCGGTCTTATTTCCCCATCATCCGAACAAAGAAGATCTTTATCCTGATGGAAGAAAGAAGACCGACCCGACCACCTGATCAAATGCAGCCCAGAGAGATGCTACTTCAAGGCCACCCCGATGGATTAAAAAACTTAGGGCCATCGTATAGGAAGTTAGGTAGGCCTGTTGAAAAAAATTTTCGACCGATCGAAAATTTTTCAATGGGGGGAAGGTAGTTGTGGTATGCAGACCTTCACAGAGGATCGGGCATAACGCAACTTCTTTCTCATTCGATCATTTCGAAGAAGATAATTCGAATATCAATTTCAAAGGTTTGAAATGGTATTCGATGTCAAGATTCGAAATGATTGAAGATCTGGTCTTGCGCCATTCATTATTCATTGTTTGATCGTGGCGGATTGAATATTTGTTCCTTGCGGATTAATAATCTTAGCCCGCGATAAAATTGTATGCGATGATAGGCGTGCAATAGCACTATTTAAAAATAAAAAGTATCTGTGTTACAATTGTGATTTTTGTAAATGAAGTAAAAGATTGTGATTACGAAGAAGCTATTGTTAATTATAACTAAATAACACGAAGAAGCAAGCTGTTTTATTACTGCCCCCTAAAATACACCTTGCAAGAACTATGGCTTTTTTCACCCGATTGTGATGATTTAAATTGTAAACTATAGACGAATAACGTAGAATTATTTGTACCCTACATTTTTTCTCTGTAATATAAATGGTTCTCTAGCTATAAAAATAAATATGTATTATTTTTTTTGTAATTTGTCTTATTTGTCCTATATTTTTGTTGTTTTCATATTTACGCAGTTACATTCAATGAAAACAATGTAGCATATTTAATATCCTTTCATTTGATACCCCACACGTACATGTGCACTGCGTAATTTATGAGTAATTTACATTTTTCAAAACGCGGCGGCGGCCACATTGATGACGTCATAACTGGTGACCTTGACACCTCACGAAGTGTCTCCCTGCAGTTTTGGGGTCCAGGTGACATACCTAACCACGCATAAAAATTTGGTGCTTGTTTCCGGAAGCGAACTGTGTTTTCCGTAACGCCAGGCACTAATACCTAAGTTTCCAACCCTAAAAAAATGTGAAAGCCCCGAGGTGCACGTTAGTACTATTATTTACTAGCTTTCCGCCCGTGGCTCCGCCTGCGTGTACTACACATTATATCGTGCCCAACTGTGGGATAAAATGTGGCCTATGTCCTTTCCCAGGCTCTAATCTGTCTCTGTACCAAATTTCATCAAAATCGGTTCAGTAGTTTAGGCGTGAAAGACGGACATACAGAGTTACTTTCGCATTTATAATATTATATAGTATATCTAATCTAAATATATAAAAGGAGAAACTGACTGACTGACATATCAACGCACAGCCTAAACGGCTA